>OZ024762.1:10550415-10557915 GCA_964016885.1 Eledone cirrhosa
GGTCGCTGCAGTTGTGATTGTCGCTGGTGTAGTTGTAGTGCAGTTTGTTGTAGCTGTTGTTATGCTGTTGTAGTTTCAGTGGTATTCGCTGCAGTTGTGATTGTCGTTGCTGTAGTTGTGGTGCAGTTTGTTGTATGCAGTTGTGGTTGCTGTTGTAGTTGTGGTGCAGTTTGTTGTATGCTGTTGTAGTTGTAGTGGTGGTCGCTGCAGTCGTGATTGTCGCTGGTGTAGTTGTAGTGCAGTTTGTTGTATGCTGTTGTAGTTGTAGTGGTGGTCGCTGCAGTTGTGATTGTCGCTGCTGTAGTTGTGGTGCAGTTTGTTGTAGCTGTTGTGTGCTGTTATAATTGCAGTTGTGGTCACTGCAGTTGTGTTTGTTGTAGTTACAATTGTTGCAGTTGTGGTGCTGCTTGTTGTAGTTGTGGTGGTAAACACAGCAGTTGTAATAGTCACTGTTGTTGTAGTTGTAGCAAATGTGATAGTCGCTATAGTTGTGGGTCTTGCGCCGTCAAGGTAAATATCAGGAGGTAACTGGTCATTTCCTGTTTGGTGTTTCTCGCCATCGTGATCTCCTGGCCAGCTTTGATTGTAAGGCCGATTAGTAAAGTCTTTAGAAAGTTCTGGGTACGACTTAGCACAGCAGAGACTTTAGAAAGTTCTGGGTAAAATTAGCAGAGTCTTTAGAAAGTTTTGGATGAGAATTAGAATAGCAGGGCCTTTAGAATGTTTTGGGTACGACTTAGCATAGCAGGGACTTCATAAAGTTCTGGGTACGAATTAGGATAGCTGGAACTTTAGAAAGTTCTGAGTACGACTTAGCAGATTGTTTAGAAAGTTCTGGGTACGACTTAGCATATGAGGGTCCTTAGAAAGTTCTGGGTACGACTTAACAGAGACTTTAGAAAGTTTTGGGTACGACTTAGCATAGTGTTTAGAAAGTTCTGGGTACGAATTAACAGAATGTTTAGAAAGTTCTGGATGCGAATCTCACCGAAGTCAAGTTAAACCTTTCATTCGCTCGCAAGTCGATACAATGAGTGCAGCACTGGAGTCTGTACTTCTCCCTCCCACTTATTCCCTCCCATCACCTATCTCACCCACCCATAGTGTATCTATGATTACCTTATCGCTATAGTGTCACAGGGCACCAACTATCTCATTATCAATATGTCAAAGTGTACATTGGACTACATTATTCAATGTGCCTATCCCATTTTAAAGACCGTAAAACATGATTTGATGGAACTTTAGCTGCTACTTCTATCATGTCAATAGACTGCATACCTTCTTCAGATTTGTGGGGAGTGGAATTATCGTTCGATTCTACAGGAAAACATACGAGAAAAAAGCCGCCCCAAAAAATTGTTTAAAACGAAATTTAAATATTTCCAGCGTTTAATTCCTTTTTATATACGAGGGGCTGCTGAAACGTCCAGGCTTTGGGTAAAAGAAAATTCAGGAGGATCAGTTAATTATGATTTTATACAACATATTCCCCCTCTCAGATTCACACACTTATTGCAGCGGTCCTTCAGTTTCTCTAAGTCCTGTAAAGTGAACTGGGACGAAGGGCCTCCAACCAGGGCCCTGTGATACCCTCAAAGCCCGGATATTTTCAGCACTTCCCTGTATCTGTATAGATATGTCCAATACGGTATTCGTGCCAACCCTTACCAATGCCCATGATTATAGGGTAATAACCGAAAGAATACGATCGTGAATACAAGCGTCCGAAATGGGGTTCCTCCGAAGGGTCTTTGGAATAATGTTACTCGATAGAGTGCGTAGCTGAGGGCTGAAGGAGTCGCCCCAGGTAAAGCCGCTACTTCTATGAATTGGGAGATCACATCTTCGACACCATGGATTCCTCCGAAGGGACTTTGGAGTAACGTTACTTGATAGAGTGTGTAAGCTTAGGGATCAGAGAGTCACTCCAGGTAGAGCCGCTACTTCTCCGAGAGATTACAGGTCCGATACTATGGACATGTGGTGAAAAATTTCTCCGGAAAGAATCGCTGGATAGATTTGATTTTACGGGTAAAGCCAACCAGTAGATTCCCGAGCAAGACGGTTGGATATCTTCCATGAGCTTGGCTGGTCTCGCTTGGGGATCTAGTCGGATCAGTTTGAGACGGTTGCTTATGACAGGCGTTCTTAAGGACTCTACCCCTAAGACCCTCCCAAGAAGAAGAAGAAGGCCAGCTAAAGCTGCATAGGTGTAAGCTGTAACAACAACATGATAGGACTGGGACCTCTATCATTACAACACCAAAGAAACCTCATATGAGACGAATTCTCGTGGGAGGCCAGTTAAACTTGTGAGCTTTAACTACATGATACGACTGGGGATCCTATCTTTAAAACACCCAAGAAACCTTCTATAATTTATCACCTTGTAGGAAGCCATCTAATCCTACTTAGGTGTGAGATGTAACAACATGATAGGGCTTTGGCCCCATCATTAACACCCACGAAACTTCCCGTAAGATACGATCTTGTAGAAAGCCAGCTAAACCCTCATAAGTGGGACACGTAACAACAGCATGATAGGCCTGTCCTCTAAAACAGCCCGAGCATTAAAACAGCCGAGAAACCTCTTATAAGATATGATCTTGTAGGGAACCAGCTAATCCTTCATAGGTGTGAGCTGTAACAATATGATAGGGCGAGGGATATATCTTTAACCCCCAAGAAGCCTTCTCTAAGATACAATCTTGAAGAAAGCTAGCTAGACCTGCATAAATGGGACATGTAACAACAACATGATAGGTTTCGGTCCCCTATCATAAATATATGTATATAAAGTATACATATTTATTATGACCGATAGATAGTATTAGCAATGGACAAACAAATGGAAACATTGTTTCCTTGGTCCGATTTGACGAGTTTCACCATATTAGGTAAGTGACTGAGGTCTGGGAACTTGTCTATCGTATATATATATATATAAAATAAAGTAAAATAAAAGTCAAATGTTTAAAATTTAGCTTCGTTTATTACTGCTATATATATTTCGGTGACAGCCATCTTTGGCTGTGACCTCTTCAGGTAGTCCGAATTAGTGTCGTATAGACAAGTACATATGTTGTTGGGGTGTATAATTTTGTCAAAATTATACACCCCAACAACATATGTACTTGTCTATACGACACTAATTCGGACTACCTGAAGAGGTCACAGCCAAAGATGGCTGTCACCGAAATATATATAGCAGTAATAAACGAAGCTAAATTTTAAACATTTGACTTTTATTTTACTTTATTTTACATTACTCCGGAGTAACCAAACCAACCTGCGCATTTCGTTGAGTGCTCCAGCCTGCATACTGAGGTGTTGGTATACAACCAACATATACTAAAAAAAAAAGAAAAAAAAAAAAATATATATATATATATATATATATGAAATAAATATGTTGTTATAAAGATATTTTCCATTTATTAATATCTTTAATATATATATATATATATATATATATATATATATATATATATATGTGTGTGTGTGTGTGTGTATGTATGTATGTAAAAGGTAAACAGAAATAACAATACAATCAGTACAGTACATGGAAGGGATATATCAGGTTAACGCTTGATATAGCAGGAATAGGGTCTCAACGTTTCGGACGGTAGTTCTTCATTAGAAGAAAGGATGAGAAATTAGAAAGATTGAAGGGACGGGCGGGGCTGAATTGGAAAAATTGCTTTTAGAGAAAAATAATATATATATATATATATATATAAATATATATAATCTACGAAGCCGAATTTTCGGCTTTTTGAAGCGTTGAGATTATATATATATATATGGCTGCTAGACACTACGGCTTAATACGGGATGTTTGTTTACAAACACACCGAGCATTATAATAAATGTTCGGTGAAACCATACGTACATATATATATGTGTGCATGTATGTATATATATATATACATAATACTGTACATCTGTATACATATGTTTATGTACGTGTACATACCTATAATTGAGTAACAGCCGTACTAAGAGTGGGAAATGAAATTTCGTTTCATTTTTTCCTTATGCTTATCTAGCCTCCCATATTATGTATCGCCCTAAAGTTCTTGTAACAAAATTTTGATATTATATTTGTGTTTGATATTTATTACCTACTCCGATGAATGCGGCCTTGTGCTAGGATGAAACGATCGTCAGTGATTAAATGTTTTAAACACTCTTTGATTGTCATTTATATTGTATATATATATATATATATATATATATATATATATATATAAAGAAACTGCTTAAGTGCAAAGATGCTATAAAAACAGCTTATAAAATATAGTTGACGACCCTTAGAAGACGGAAAAGGAAGTTACAATCAGGCGCTATGAGGGACTGAACCCCAAATCTTCCGGGGTTAAATTCCTCACAGCGGTCATCATAATAAATAATTTCTAATTCAGGCACAAGGTCAGCAATTTTTTTGGGGAAAAAAAGGGGGGAAAGTTGATTAAATCACTCCCAGCATGTCACCACCCACCATACTTTATTTTATCGATCCTGAAAGGGATGAAAAATAAAGCTAACCTCGGCGTAATTTGAACTCAGAACGTAAAGGGACGTAACTAAATACCGCAATACATTTTTCCCGGCGCTCTACCGATTCACGGCCCATAAAGAACAATATTAATAACAAGAAAGTAAAAGAAAAACAGACAAAAAAACAGTTACAGCAGTAAAAGCACATACACCACCACCACTATCACTAACATCACCACCACCATCACTATCACTAACACCACCATCACTCCCAGCACTAACGCCACCACCATTACCACTAACACCACCACCACTATCACTAACACCGCTACCAACACCACCACTATCACTTATACCACCACCACCATCAGCACTAACACCACCACCACCACCACCACCATCAGCACTAACACCACCACCACTATCACGAACACCACCACCACTAACACTAACACCACCACCATTAACACTTACACCGCCACCACCATCAGCACCAACACCACCACCACCACTAACACCACCACCGCCACTAACACCACCACCACCACTATCACACCACCACCACCATCAGCACCACCACCACCACTAACACCACCACCGCCACTAACACCACCACCACCACCATCAGCACCAACACCACCACCACCACCACCGCCACTAACACCACCACCACCACTATCACACCACCACCACCACCACCATCAGCACCACCACCACCACTAACACCACCACCGCCGCCGCCACTAACACCACCACCAACACCACCAGCACCACCACTATCACTAACACCGCTACTAACACCACCACCGCCACCAACCACCACCATTAACACTTACACCACCGCCACCAACCACCACCACCACCAGTAAAAAGCAAAAACACCACTTCAACCAACAACAACAGAACAACAGGAGAAAACAACAACAACAACAACAACAGCAGCAGCAACAGTGGCAGCAGCTAGAAGAGTAAGAACAGTAACAACAACAACAGCAGCATTACTATATCAGCAGTCACACTCACTGACTTCAAGCAGTGATCAAACAGGAATACTTGTGTATTCACAACTAATCGGGAAGACTGCACATACTATATAAACTAAACAGTTTACCGGCCATGGTGAGTAGCAGAAGACCCTTTTTTTGCAGATAATCCTTTTTGTTCTTTCATTTTCACATCTACATCCATTTAACTTTCCCCTTTCTCGGCTCTCTTTCTCTATATATCTATTTATTGATTTATCTATTTGTCTATCTATCTATAATCTCCAGAGGCCCTACCACAATATATATATGTATATATGTATATATGTATATATATATATATATATATATATATATATGTATATACATACATACATATACACACATATATATATATATATATATATGTATATACATACATACATATACACACATATATACATATATATATATATATACATAAATACATACATACATATACACACATATATATATATATACATAAATACATACATACATATACACACATATATACATATATATATATATATACATAAATACATACATACATATACATATATATATATATATATACATAAATACATACATACATATACATACATATATATATATATATATACATACATACATATACACACATATATACATATATATATATATATATACATACATACATATACACACATATATACATATATATATATATACATAAATACATACATACATATACACACATATATATATATATATATATATATATATACATAAATACATACATACATATACACACATATATACATATATATATATATATACATAAATACATACATACATATACACACATATATACATATATATATATATACATAAATACATACATACATATACACACATATATACATATATATATATATATACATAAATACAGACATACATATACACACATATATACATATATATATATATATACATAAATACAGACATACATATACACACATATATACATATATATATATACATAAATACAGACATACATATACACACATATATATATATATACATAAATACATACATACATATACACACATATATACATATATATATATATACATAAATACATACATACATATACACACATATATACATATATATATATATACATAAATACATACATACATATACACACATATATACATATATATATATATATATACATAAATACATACATACATATACACACATATATACATATATATATATATATACATAAATACAGACATACATATACACACATATATACATACATATATATATATATACATAAATACATACATACATATACACACATATATACATATATATATATATACATAAATACATACATACATATACACACATATATACATATATATATATATACATAAATACATACATACATATACACACATATATACATATATATATATACATACATAAATACAGACATACATATACACACATATATACATATATATATATATACATAAATACATACATATACATATACACACATATATACATATATATATATATATATACATAAATACATACATACATATACACACATATATACATATATATATATATACATAAATACATACATATACATATATATATATACATAAATACATACATATACATATATATATATATATATATATATATATATATATATATATATGGTGGCTGCCAACTCGTTTTCGAGTACGGCCACTACGTTATATCCATGTAGGAGAACCCCTACCGATGCGCTGAACGACTGTGACTTTTTAGTCCAGCCAGTGACTTGAAAACTCTGGTACAAACACTACACCTGTGACAATTATTGACACATAGTGCTGGGCCCATGGTACCATGTGATGACAAGTGCAGAGAGATCTCCAGATATAAAGCAATGCCTGTGCCGTGAAGCTTTTAGAGTGAGCAAAGGCACTGCACAAAGCCAGTCCCACTC
>OZ024762.1:10564615-10569615 GCA_964016885.1 Eledone cirrhosa
AGCCCCTCTCAGTTTCACTGAGCCCCTCTCAGTTTCACTGAGTCCTCTCAGTTTCACTGAGCCCCTCTCAGTTTCACCGAGCCCCTCTCAGTTTCACCGAGCCCCTCTCAGTTTCACCGAGTCCCTCTCAGTTTCACCGAGCCCTCTCAGTTTCACTGAGCCCCTCTCAGTTTCACCGAGTCCCTCTCACCTTCAATGAGGTTCTAGTCTTACTAATTGGGTAATGACCGAAAGAATACAAGCGGCTGAAATGGGGTTCGCCCGAAGGGTCTTTGGAGTAACGTTACTTGATAGAGTGCATAGCTCAGAGATCAGGGAGTCACTTCAGGTAGAGCTGCTAGAAAAAACAGCCAAATCATACTCTAATCAAGGTATACCCTAGTAGACGGACCCTTGTTGATACGGTAGAAATAGCAGCCAAATCATACTCTAATCAAGGTATACCCTAGTAGACGGACCCTTGTTGATACGGTAGAAATAGCAGCCAAATCATACTCTAATCAAGGTATACCCTAGTAGACGGACCCTTGTTGATACGGTAGAAATAGCAGCCAAATCATACTCTAATCAAGGTATACCCTAGTAGACGGACCCTTGTTGATACGGTAGAAATAGCAGCCAAATCATACTCTAATCAAGGTATACCCTAGTAGACGGACCCTTGTTGATACGGTAGAAATAGCAGCCAAATCATACCCTAATCAAGGTATACCCTAGTAGACGGACCCTTGTTGATACGGTAGAAATAGCAGCCAAATCATACCCTAATCAAGGTATACCCTAGTAGACGGACCCTTGTTGATACGGTAGAAATAGCAGCCAAATCATACTCTAATCAAGGTATACCCTAGTAGACGGACCCTTGTTGATACGGTAGAAATAGCAGCCAAATCATACCCTAATCAAGGTATACCCTAGTAGACGGACCCTTGTTGATACGGTAGAAATAGCAGCCAAATCATACTCTAATCAAGGTATACCCTAGTAGACGGACCCTTGTTGATACGGTAGAAATAGCAGCCAAATCATACCCTAATCAAGGTATACCCTAGTAGACGGACCCTTGTTGATACGGTAGAAATAGCAGCCAAATCATACCCTAATCAAGGTATACCCTAGTAGACGGACCCTTGTTGATACGGTAGAAATAGCAGCCAAATCATACTCTAATCAAGGTATAAACAGCTGGAAGTCGGAAGTAAACAAAGCTATCGTTACCAATCGTTCGACCTTCGGTGTACGTGACTTTAAGATCTATACACTCAGGTGTAGTTATCACATGTACGGCAGGTAAGCAGTTGATCTTTGACCTTGGGTTAAACAGCTACTGATACTACTAGAACTGGTACAACCACTACTACTACTACAACTACCACTACAACCACTACTACTACAACCACTACTACTACTACCACCACTACTACTACCACCGCCACCACCACTACTACAACCACTACTACTACTACAACCACCACCACTATTACTACTACTACTACTACTACTACTACAACCACTACTACTACTATTACTACTACTACAACCACTACTACTGCTGCTACTACTACAACCACTACTACTGCTGCTACTACTACAACCACTACTGCTACTACTACAACCACTACTACCACTACCACAACCACAACCACCACTACTACTACCACAACCACCACTACTACTACTACTACTACTACTACCACTACCACTACCACCACTACCACTACTACAACCACCATTACCACTACTACCACTACTACTACCACCATTACCACTACTACTACCACTACTACTACCACCACTACTACTACTACTACTACCACTACTACTACTACAATGATAACAAACACCCAGGTATCTGGTAGACAGATTAAAAGTCAATGTATCAAAGATACATCTCTCTCTCTTTCTCTCTTACACCCACACATATACATACATACACACCCACACATATACATACATACACACCCACACATATACATACATACACACCCACACATATACATACATACACACACACTCCGAATTTGTCTCTCTCTCTCACACACACATATACATACATACATACATACATACATATATATATATATATATATATATATATATATAGATGAGATTCTACAGGACTAGAACTGTTTCATTCTTTAGAAATCATCAGGAATCAGATTTCTAAAGAATGAAACAGTTCTAGTCCTGTAGAATCTCATCTATATTAAAACTTTTATACTCTGCAATGTATTGAGTACCTTACTTACTGTGGTTACCTCCGATTCAACCCGGAATAACGTACTATATATATATATATATATATATATATGTGAGTCCGAGGTTCAATCGGGGTTAACCACAGCAAGTAAGGAACTCAATACATTAGTAGAGTGTAAAAACCATGAAACTTATAATAAACTGAAGTGAAAACCAACAGGTGCGTGTGTTTTTATTGGCAGCATGACCTTCCCAAAGTAGAACAATATCTGTTTTCAGATAAGAAATCTCACAAAACAAATTAAATTAAAAAACGAAATATATATATATATATATAGGAAAATGTATGACCCCGACGGCAGAGCTCAAGCCGTTTCGACGGCTCTGGTTCCTTACCACAACTCCTTCGTTATATATATATATGTATATATATATATATATAGTGAAAACTGGAACGGGAACAAAAACAGAGAGGCAGTACAAACAAAGGTTTATTAGTTTCACGCTCTTGAGGGTGGGGGTGGATAACGAAGGAGTTGTGGCAAGAAACCAGGTGGACCATAACGCACCAGAGTACTCGATACTTAGGGTAGTAGAGTGGGTAATAGGAAAAGAGTCAGGACCACGACGGGTGAGCTCCGGCCGTTTCGACAGCGAGATCGGATCTAGCTGTCGAAACGGCCGGAGCTCAGCCGTCGGGGTCCTGACTCGTTTCCTAGATACAATTATATACATATATATTTATAAATGTATTAATATATATATATATATATATATATATATATATATATATATATTAATATATATATATATATATATATTAATATATATATATATATATATATTAATACATATATATATATATATATATATATATTAATACATATATATATATATATATATATATATTAATACATATATATATATATATATATATATATATATATTAATACATATATATATATATATATATATATATATATATATTAATACATATATATATATATATATATATATATATATATATATATTAATACATATATATATATATATATATATATATATATTAATACATATATATATATATATATAGATATATATATATATATATATATATATATATATTAATACAATTATAAATATATATGTTTATAATTATATATATATATATTAAGAGAGTAAAACAAAGAAGCCTTCAATACATCAAAAGTCTTTATTAGCCGACAATGTTTCGTCCTATTAAGGACTCATCAGGGCAATTAAAACAACAAGAAGTAATATCGGCAGATATCTATATATATATATATATATATATATATATATATATATATATATATATATATAAATAATATGGGTAGTATTAATATTATCCAATTACCAGTATGAGAGTAGCAAGATGTAAAGTAACAAATATAATACAGAGCCGGAATATATATATATATATATATATATATATATATATATATATATATATATAAGTGATAAAACCTATTTGTATAGAGATACAGATCTTGGTATGTGACCATGTCGAGTAACGACCAGTAGCTCAAAATAGCTCACAGAAGTATATTATAAACATGTGTATTATATACACGTTTCTATATACAGACATAAACAGAAACATACCTATATACATACATAAACACAAACATACATACATATATATATATAGGTTAGTGTCTTAATGATACTGACCTAAGGAAATTTTATATATATATATATATATATATATATATATATATATGTAAGTATGTATGTATGTATACGTACATACATATATGTATATAGACGTACAGTAGTATGTATATATATATACATAGATGCACACATATATATATGCACGTATCGGTTTACCGAACATTTATTATAATGCTCGGTTTGTTTGTAAACAAACAAACAGCCCGAAATACGCCGTACTACGTCACCTTTTTGTTCAACACTGACACAGGGACGATGTACTAGTTTCAAGCTTATTAGCTATCGTCAGCATCGTATACCTTCCTGCTAGATGGTTGAACGTCTGAAAGTATATACTTTCCTTATGCATATTAACGGCTGAGCAGCCCAATTTGCATATCGAGTGAGTTCAGTCGGCCGGGCGCACCGAAAACGATAAATGGAATAGAATGAAACGAAATTTCATTTTCTCACTCTTAGTACGGCACTTATTTAAATATATATATATATATATATATATATATATATATATATATATATATATATATGAGAGTATTGAAGTTTGCTTGTAGCATTGTGGAATAATAATGCAGATGGGTAATAATGCAGATGGGTAATAATGCAGATGGGTAACAATGCAGATGGGTAAATCTCCGGGTAACAGAATCCGGTGGTGAAGAGAGAGATGTAAGAGTAAATGTAGAATGAGACGTATAGTGTGTAGAGGAACGTAGGAAAGAGCGTAAAAAATAAAAATAATAACACGAGATAGAGTTACCTTGGGAGAGATTTAATTGTCCCTATATTTCGGATTTCGCATTCATCAACTGGGGGGGGGGTTCCGAGGGGGAAAGTTATCGGTCGGAGTGGAACGCCACGTGGCCCCTGTTGTCCGCCGTTTGTGTGTAAGCCACCATCACCTCCCTTCCTCCCACCCCACCATCTCCTCCACCCCATCCTTATCTCACCCCACCCCACCCCACATTTTCCAACTATGAAGAATGATTGATTTAAGTGAGGCCACGTGTCGAACAGAAGAATACTAAAATATGTTCTTATAATATATATATATAGTTTTAATATAGATGAGATTCTACAGGACTAGAACTGTTTCATTCTTTAGA
>OZ024762.1:10572115-10577115 GCA_964016885.1 Eledone cirrhosa
TTATATCTGAACTTCATTTAAAAATATAAAATTTAATTAGCGTAAAATTTTACTTATGTGATAGGGTCCGGGAAAGGGATCATAAGCAATTTATGCTCCTTTAAGAATCAACAAATGTTGGTTTGTCCCTCTCACATTTTTAAGGCAAACGAGACCCCTGCGCACAGGCACCACTTGATCTAAACTAGGCATGTCAAACATGCGGTTCCTCGTCTTGACTACCAAACGAAGTATAGGTAGGCTGAGAATCAAGGAAGCCCTCTTAATTAAGCAAATAAAGCCACCACCCCATCAATAATAGAATGGAAAGGAATGCACCACAATGGCTAATTGAACTTGCCCAAACTAATAATCGTTTCTACTATTGGCACAAAGCCAGAAATTACCTAGTACATTACTGGTACTTTATTTTATCGACCCCGTAAGGATGAAAGGCAAAGTTAACCTCGGCGGGATTTGAACTCAGACCATAAAAAGCCGTAACTCTTTGCTGCAAAGCATGGCGTCCGACCCTCTACCGATACTGCCAATTCACCGCCCAACATAACACAATAATGGCATAATTAGGCTGGAGAAGTTAGATAAGACATTGTGCCAGCATCCCAGCTGCCTGGTCTAACGAACGTTCGATTCCTAGCCTAGGTAGGTATGACTAATGCTAGCAGCACGAACATTTGTTACTGGCTTTGAGATGTCATTCAGTTTGACACGACTAATGCTAGCAGCAAGCAGATTCCTTTACAGCAGGCATGTCTAACATGCCGCCCTTTACAAGCACATCTGCAGCCAGCACAAAGGTTTTTACAGCGCGAGCATGTTTTATTTTCGTAATATAAAATTTAAAAAAATGTGTTGTAATGTCCGCAAATAGTTGTCGTGTGTGGTCCTCAGACAACACATATGTGACCCATGTGGTCCTCGGACAACACATATGTGACCCATGTGGCCCTCGGCGGGGGGGGGGGGGGAGGGGGTACCCTCAGTTTGACATGCCTGATCTAAACGACGTTCACATGTGCTGTGTGAGTATGGAATTTTCGTTTTTCTTTCGCTGCAACATATGCAGAAAGGAATCTAAGTCCTCGGTAGGGCTAAAAGGTCATGTCCATTTCTATGCCAATTTTATTGACCCCTGAAGGATGAAAGGATGACAGGCAAAATTAGCCTCGACGGAATTTGAACTCAGAACGTAGAAAATCCTAACTAAAATACACCAAAGCATTTCGTCACCCGATTCTGCCGACTCACTGGCCTAAAATTCCAGATAAGAATGACAAACAAGAGAAAGATAAGGGTTTATTGGTTTCGCCTTGAGGTCTACCGCTTAGAGTATGTGTCACGTAGTTAATTTCTTTTTTAATAACTAAATCAACTGACCCAGGAGACCTTCCTATCACTGCACCATTATCTCTACATATTCCTCACCGATTTAATCATCATCATCATCATCATTTTACGTCCGCTTTTCCCTGTTTGCAAGGGTGGGATAGGTCCTATTCAGCACAGTTAGAAGGTAACTGGGAATGAATTTGGCTGGTCTCGAGTGGGGGATCTAGTCAGATTAATTGGAGACGGTTGCTTCTGACAGGACTCGCTGGAAGGAGTGGTTAAGGACTCTGCCCTCACGGCCTTCTCGGGAACAAGTGGATGAATAAACATTATGGAGTTTCATGCGCAGAAAAAAAGCTATGAACATAGTGTCACAAATGCGATGAAGATTGAACACAACAGACCAGATATTGGCGTACTTGAGAAAGAAATAGACTGTACCCTCATAGATGTAGCGTGTCTCTTTGACACGAGAATTGACTTTCATCCTTATGGGGTCGATAAAATAAATTACCAAGTGTATTACTGGTACTTTATTTTATCGAACCCATAAGGATGAAAGGCAAAGTTAACCTCGGCGGGATTTGAACCCAGAATAAGAGCCAGAACAGTTAATGTAAAGTATTTTATCCGAAAAACGAACCCTTATACCCATCGAAGATATATTTAAGTGTTGGTAACAACTATCTTTATATTTTGATAAAGTCTCATGATAGATCAAAGCTGGTACTTTATTTATGGACCCCGTAAGGATGAAAGACAAACTAACCTCCTCGACGGGATTTGAACTCAGAGCTCAGAACATAAAGGGACGTACGTAACTATAGATCAAAGCTGGTACTTTATTTATCGACCCCCGTAAGGATGAAAGACAAAGCTAACCTCCTCGACGGGATTTGAACTCAGAGCTCAGAACATAAAGGGACGTACGTAACGATATGCCGCAAAGCATGTCGTTCGACGCTCTACCGATTATTCTGCCAATCCACCGCCCTTTGTCTGGTATATTAATACAATAAAACGATTTTAAACGTTAAACGTTGAGTCTTCCACAGACACGTGTATCCAAAACGTAAAGAGCCATAAAATCTATGAAAATATCATCCATGATTGCCCATGTATATTAACTGACATTAAAAAAAAAAACCTTTTCTGGTACACGTACACCCGATCTCTTTACTGTAAGATATATTTAGTTCAATTACGTTATCTACTAATAAAAAACTGCAGTGATAGGCTCTATGTACGCCATATTGGATTTAATTATTATTCACGTCTGTATTTTGGGGTCTAACCTTAGCAAATATGCATGAAATTTGATACCAGTTTGCACAAATATTTGCATATTTTTGATGTTTTTACATTTTTCTCATGGTCAGTTTTAATCAGATTCTCACGTCTGTTAGTAAACACACACACACACACACATGTACACACACGTACACACAAACACACATGTTAACACACACACATGTAAACACACACACACACACATGTACGCGCACACACACACACACACATGTACACACACGTACACACAAACACACATGTTAACACACACACATGTAAACACACACACATGTAAACACACACACATGTAAACACACACACATGCACACACATGTACACACACACATGTACACACACGTACACACACATGTAAACACACACACATGTACACACTCACACACACATGTAAACACACACACACACATGTACGCGCACACACACACACACGTACACACTCACACGCATGAATACACACATGTACACACACACACATGCATGAATACACACACATGCACGAATACACACGTGCAAACAATAACATATACACTCACACACACATGCACATATATGTATACATGTATGGGTGTATACAGACATATACATATATATATATATATACCATGTATAGGTGTGTACACATATACATGTATATATATATATATATATATATATATATATATATATACAGACAGACACACACCCACACACATATATATATACACACACACACAGACAGACACAAACACACACACATATATATATACACACACATATATATATATATATATATACACACACACACACATATATATATATATATATATATATATACAGACAGACAGACACACACACACATATATATATATACACACACACACGCACATATACACACACACATATATATATACACACAAACTTGAGGATTCAGGCTTGACACGAACTAACGTGAAAACAAAAAACGACTTTTCCTCCATTAAAACAGGAAACGCTGCTATTACACTCAAGTGGATATTACCAGGGTGTCATGTTTCTAAGTGACCGGTGGTCGTTGTAGTTATGAAGTAGACATTGGTCATTCTAATGATGAAATAGAGACTGGTCGTTGTAGCTAGAAACTGGCCAATTCACGACAGATTTCCAAAATTTAACATTTATTTGATACGTGACATTCGACAACATTAGGACCGGGGCAAATGGGAAATCTGCTAAGTAGAAGCTACTAATCTAATCTATCTAATCTAAGGCGGGTAAAATTCACGAGATCCATGGACGAGTTCTCTCTAGCGGTCTCTGTCCCTCATTATCGCTGCCATGTCCTGCGTCTCCAACAGACCAGTGTCTGTCCTTAGGGCACCAACATAGGTTAACCTTGGTCTTCCTCTTCCAGTGTGTCCATGTAGAGGCTCCCAAAGGAGCACTGAGTGCAATGTCAACTCTGGATGTCGGTGAGCATGTCCAGCTAACCTCAGTCTCCTCTGTGTCACTTTTGAGCTGACTTTTGGGAAACTCACTCAGATGGTGGATGGGTGCTACACGAGAATGCTGAGGATGGCTCTGAACATTAATCAGTATACACTGAGGATGAAAAACTCAGAGCTGTATGGGAAGCTACTAATGCCATATATATATATATATATATATATATATATATATATAAAGGATAACAAAATATCGTTATAGGTAATCCAAATAGAGGTTGTGAATACTTCTTATTATGGATAGTTTTAGCGTACGGCGTTGTTTGACTCAACAAGAGGTTTACGTAGATGACGAGTTTATGATTTCACTTGTATTCCTATGTAAGTTTATCTTGGAGTAATAAAATTGAAAAAGTGGAGAATAACATGGTCAACAGTACAAAAAAGGGGTTTTATTTACAGTCTAACAATTGTTTCACTAATAAAGTTGTCTAAAAATTGCTGAACACTTGAAGCTGAGCCACTCAATTTTAAATACGATGTTAGCTCGATCAGATCTTCGGAAATAGTTTCCGGTTTAAAGCCACAGGGAGGGCCAGTGGATGATGGATGGGCTGTCTCTGAGACGACGACGTCATCACCGTCATTGTCGTCGTCGTCACCATCATCATCATCATCATCATCATTTTATGTCCGCTTTTCCCTGCTTGCAAGGGTGGGATGGGCCCTCTTCAGCACAGCATCTCTCCACTTGTCTCTGTCCTTCGTCATCTCCTCCGTGAACTTCAGTCATCTGAGGTCTGCTCTCACCACCTCCGCCCATGTTTTTTGTGGTCTTCCTCTACTGCGTCTTCCTTCTACTGGGATTTCTTAGCACTTCTTCACCCAGCGGTCATCCTCCATACGCATCACATGTCCATACCATCGCAGTCTTCTCTCCTACACACTACAGTTTATTTCTCT
>OZ024762.1:10582115-10602115 GCA_964016885.1 Eledone cirrhosa
GGACCCTGTTACTCTGGAGTTTCTCCGCGGCGTTCTACTGTCTTCGCTGACTCTTGAAGAGCAACAAGTCATTGGTTCGGCGTTTAAGAAACTATTTATCTATTACATGGAGTTCAATACCCATTCTCGCGTTTGGCAACGGTAAACGGATATATATATATATATATGCAAATGTGTGTATGTATGTACCTTTATTGAGAACTAACTAAAATTAACTGTATGCATACATACATACATACATGTAATATATATATATATAATACATGTATATAATGTATATATATAATGCATATATATATACACATATGTATATAATGCATATATATATACACATATGTATATAATGCATATATACACATGAATATAATGCATATATACACATGAATATAATGCATATATATACATATGAATATAATGCATATATATATACATATGAATATAATGCATATATATACATATGAATATAATGCATATATATACATATGAATAAAATGCATATATATACATATGAATATAATGCATATATATACATATGAATATAATGCATATATATATATATCCGTTTACCGTTGCCAAACGCGAGAATGGGTATTGAACTCCATGTAATAGATAAATAGTTTCTTAAACGCCGAACCATGACTTGTTGCTCTTCAAGAGTCAGCGAAGACAGTAGAACGCCGCGAAGAAACTCCAGAGTAAAAGGGTCCTGCATGATATATATATATATATATATTACAAGGGTTAACAAAGAATTGTTTGTTAATCTCTTGATAAACTGTCAGATGTCGTCTGCTCTTGTTCATATTCAGATTTCGTTTTCTTGTATTCCTTACAACATATAATATAATATATATATATATTATTATATGTGATCACACCCATAAATTCATAGACAAACATACAAAATATTTATTTAAAAAAATTGAATAAAACTGATTTATTGAAGTCGAAAAGTGTTTCATTCGTTTTTATTCTTTCTTTGTGAAAAATAAATCGTTTTGGTTCTAATACGATGAAAACAATCAGTAAATTATCTATCTATCTATCTATCTGTCTGTCTATCTATCTGTCTATCTATCTCTCTGTCTATCTATCTAGGCACATTGAATGCGCTCACAGTCCTCTGTCAAGCGGCCACAACAATCAGTGGTGACTCCACTTCGACATTCTATAGAGGGATAATACGTTACAAGTACGACGACGAGCTCGGAGAGACTCTGGGCGTCGCAGACGACAAGCTCACCAGTCTGTTCGGCAGGACTTTCCACCCGGGACCTAAATATATATATATATAGTGTGTATATATATATATGTGTGTGTGTATATATAAGGACGTAAACAAGAGAAGAAGCCCTTCATCAGCTGTTAACTGCGTTCATAGTTGTTTCGGCGCTTAAAACAGGACATCGAAATCGATCAGCAGCGCGCCCAAGGCCTCACACACACACACACACACATATATATATAACGTAAACCGGTTTAACCCCCCCCCCAGCTATTACTGGTACACATTTCTAGCAGAGTATACTGGAGCAACGTGAAATGAAGTATTTTATTCAAGAACACAACACAACCCAGTCCAGGAATCGATCCGACGACATTATGATCATAAGTTCAACGCCTTTACCACTATATATATATATATAGTAGCAAGGCTTACCCTTAATCAGTGGTTTGTTACAGATGAACGACTGAGGTGAAACTTGAAATACTAATGGGAGAAAACACTGCGATATAGACTTTCCCTAAAACTGTGGATTGGCAGAATCGATAGAGCATCAAACAAACTATTTTGTGCTCTTTACTTTCTGATATCTAATCCCACTGCGGTCTTTCATCATTCTGAGGTTCATAAAATACAGTACCAGTCAAATTCTGGGTCCATATAATCGAATGTTATTGTTTCCTTTAATTTGTTTAGCCTTGTGCTTACGTTAGAACAGGCATGTCAAACTGGGGGTCACCCGAGCGCCAAATGGGTCACGTGTTGTCTGAAGGACACACATTACAACTAATATTTTTTATTTTATATTACGCTCGCGCTGTAAAAACCTTTGTGCGGGCCGCGTGTGTGCTTGTAAAGAGCCGCATGCAGCACACGGGCCGCAGGTGTGCTTGTAAAGGGCCGCATGTTTGACATGCCTTCGTTAGAAGACAATAGTAACTTCCCCATGGGGCAGTAGATTTGAGGAAGCTGCAGAGTCTTGGATAAAATGCTATCGCGGTATTTGTTCTGTCTCTTTACATTCAACTGCCGGACAAATAATCAATCCCGGATTACCTGTGGAAAATTACGAGGGGAGATGGGGCAATGGGTGACACCCATGAAAACCCTCACAACCCAGTGACTTACCTATTACGAGGTGAGTAAGAGCGAGGGGGGGGGGGTCTGAAAAATTAATAAGGGAAGTAATAATTGTTTCTACTTTTGGCACAAGGCCAGCAATTATCCCAGTTCATTACTGGTACTTTATTTTATCGACCCCGTAAGGATGAAAGGCAAAGTTAACCTCGGCGGGATATTAACTCAGATCATAAAGGGCCGTAACTCTATGCTGCAAAGCATGGCGTCCGACCCTCTACCGATATTGCCAATCCACCACCCTTAAGCGAAGTAATAATGATTTCTGATTTAAGCACAAGGCCAGCAATTTTTTGGGGGAAGGGAAAGTCGATTAAATCGACCCCAGTACATTACTGGTACTTTATTTGATCGACCCCGTAAGGATGAACGGCAAAGTTAACCTCGGTAGGATTTGAACTCAGAATGTAATGAAACAGAACAGTTAGTGCAAAGCATTTTATCCGAAAAACGCACAGCTATACCTGTTGAATATATACTTAAGTGTGTGTAAGAACTATCTTTATATTTTGATAAAGTCTCATGATAGATGAAAGCGCTAAATTTCAAACTGTAAACAGTGTTTTATTTTTACATTATCAAGCTTATACAGGGTGCGGCAAAAATTACCTTCCACATTTTAACAGTTTCTCTGATCGAACGACAAGATCCCAGGCGTCATTCGCTTGCCGAGTGGAATGGACCTCGTCAAATCGGACCAAGGAAACAATGTTTCCACTGGTCTTTCTTTCCATTGCTGATACTAGCTACTGGTTGCAACTCCTGGCAGAAGGAACAACGTGAAATAAAGTGTCTTGCTCTAGGACTCAACGCATCACCTGATCCGAGAATTGAACTCGCAATCTCACGATTGTGAATCCAACTCTCTCACCACTTAAGTCACTCGCCTTCACATTGCTTTAACGGTTGATCGTATTAAATATGGAAGGTTTTTCTGCCCCACTCTGAACTTCTTCAGTATTTTTTTTCTTTCTATGTTTATCATTTTTTATTTGTTTCCTCCTTGGTGTCCATTTTTATTTAATGTGGTGGCGTTCATCTGTGTGAAATCACACAATGGGTTATCGATTATTGTTTGGTGAACTTTTATAAAAAATGGAATGTAGGTAAGGTAATCGAAGAAATGAATGTAACCGACTGATGGACGACTGAGCTTCCTCAGTATCTGAAATGAGAGCAAACCCAGAAATATGTAAAAAAAAAAAAAAAAAAAAAAAAATGGGCCTTAACTACTTGGGGTGCCGTGTAATGATACACGGCATGGTTTGGCTTTTTTTAAAACTGGGTGGATGGACCTCCTCCATCTCTCTAGGCTGTTGGAACACAGCCGATTTGTTCCAAAGAGAGAGAGAGTGAGGGTGAGAGAGGGAGAGAAAGAGAGAGAGAGGGTGAGAAGTAGTGGGAGTGGATAAAGAGAGAGGTAGAGATAGAAGATAGATAGATAGAGAGAGAAGAAAGAGAGAGGGAGAGTAAAGATGAGTCAACCCCAATACTTGACTGGTACTTGGTACTTTTGTTTTTATCGACCTCAAAATGTTGACTTTGGTGGGATTTGAACCCAGAACGCAGTGAACCGGAACAAATGCCGAGGTACCTTCAATCTGCCAATTCACCGTCTTAACAAACATGTAGTATAGTGTTATTTAAGTGGGGTGGGGTCAATATACTTACAGAAGTTATCCACAAATTATGTTTAATCAAACAAAAAACAATACTCGCAATGAAAGGGAAAAATCCCATTAACGTTAATGATAATTTTTCCACACAGTTGCAGACGACCAAGTTACATTGACAAGGCTTCCACACAGTTTCAGACTACCCAGTTACATTGACAAGGCTTCCACACAGTTTCAGACTACCCAGTTACATTGACAAGGCTTCCACACAGTTGCAGACCACCCAGTTACATTGACAAAGCTTCCACACAGTTGCAGACCACCCAGTTACATTGCCAAGGCTTCCACACAGTTGCAGACCACCCAGTTACATTGACAAGGCTTCCACACAGTTGCAGACGACCCAGTTACATTGACAAGGCTTCCACACAGTTGCAGACCACCCAGTTACATTGACAAGGCTTCCACACAGTTGCAGACGACCCAGTTACATTGACAAGGCTTCCACACAGTTGCAGACCACCCAGTTACATTGCCAAGGCTTCCACACAGTTGCAGACCACCCAGTTACATTGCCAAGGCTTCCACACAGTTGCAGACGACCCAGTTACATTGACAAGGCTTCCACACAGTTGCAGACCACCCAGTTACATTGCCAAGGCTTCCACACAGTTGCAGACCACCCAGTTACATTGCCAAGGCTTCCACACAGTTGCAGACCACCCAGTTACATTGACAAGGCTTCCACACAGTTGCAGACCACCCAGTTACATTGACAAAGCCTCCACACAGTTGCAGACCACCCAGTTACATTGACAAGGCTTCCACACAGTTGCAGACCACCCAGTTACATTGACAAGGCTTCCACACAGTTGCAGACCACCCAGTTACATTGACAAAGCCTCCACACAGTTGCAGACCACCCAGTTACATTGACAAAGCCTCCACACAGTTGCAGACCACCCAGTTACATTGACAAGGCTTCCACACAGTTGCAGACTACCCAGTTACAGTGACAAAGCTTCCACACAGTTGCAGACCACCCAGTTACATTGACAAGGCATCCACACAGTTGCAGACCACCCAGTTACATTGACAAGGCTTCCACACAGTTGCAGACCACCCAGTTACATTGACAAAGCCTCCACACAGTTGCTGACCACCCAGTTTCATTGACAAGGCTTCCACACAGTTGCAGACCACCCAGTTACATTGACAAGGCTTCCACACAGTTGCAGACCACCCAGTTACATTGACAAGGCATCCACACAGTTGCTGACCACCCAGTTACATTGACAAGGCTTCCACACAGTTGCAGACTACCCAGTTACATTGACAAGGCTTCCACACAGTTGCAGACCACCCAGTCACATTGACAAAGGCTCGGATGAACCCGAGACTTTAGTAGAGAGAGAGTTATTCATCAAGATATCACACCCAATGAGAACGAACCCGAGATCTGAGGTTTGCAAAGCGAGATTCCTGACCACTTAACCACGACTGCGACCAACTCAAGTAGATGTGCTGTGATGAGGAAGGAAAACGGAAGCTGTGGTTGCCTGGCAACAACGATTCTTAATGAATCACCAATAGAGGCAGTAAGTAGTTAGTAGTGGTTAGTAGCAACAGCATTAACATATTAGTATTAATGTCGCCGTAGTAATAGTAGAAGAAGCATTAATAAATGTAACAATAGTAGTATCAATAGTAGTAGTAGTAGTAGTAGTAGTAGTGGTAGTAGTGGTTTCTTATATAGACACAAGGCCAGCAATTTTTGGGGAGGGGGAAAGTCGATTAAATCGACCCCAGTGTGTGACTGGTACTTTATTATTTTATCGACCCCCGTAAGGATGAAAGGCAAAGTTAACCTCGGCAGGATTTGAACTCAGACCGTAAAGGGCCGTTAAAGGGCCGTAACTCTATGCTGCAAAGCATGGCGTCCGACCCTCTACCGATACTACCAATCCACCGCCCTCCAGTAGTAGTAGTAATAATTGTTTCTATGTTTGGCACAAGGCCAGCAATTATTCCAGTACATTACTGGTAGTTTATTTTATCGACCCCGTAAGGATGAAAGGCAAAGTTAACCTCGGCGGGATATTAACTCAGATCATAAAGGGCCGTAACTCTATGCTGCAAAGCATGGCGTCCGACCCTCTACCGATATTGCCAATCCACCACCCTTAAGCGAAGTAATAATGATTTCTGATTTAAGCACAAGGCCAGCAATTTTTTGGGGGAAGGGAAAGTCGATTAAATCGACCCCAGTACATTACTGGTACTTTATTTGATCGACCTCGTAAGGATGCAAGGCAAAGTTAACCTCAGCGCGATTTGAACTCAGAACTACTACTACTACTACTACTACTACTACTACTACTACTGCTGCTGCTGCCGATACTACTGCTACTGCTGTTGGTGAATCACTTGAATTGGCCTTACCGTGGCTGATTCAGTCCTACTCAGTCTACCAGCAGACAGCTCAACAAACAATGACGTAGAAGTTGTGACGTCACTCGCTAAAAGGGAGTCACTCTGTGTCAGTTGGAATAATTCCTGTTGAAATATTACAAAGAACAAAACATTAGGACAGCCATTTTGAAATATTTTTGGGGCTGGTGCTGGTAGTGGTGGGAGGGGTATCATCAAATATTTTTCTAGTCTTGGCCCTAGCAGGGGTTGGATACAGACCCTGGGGGGCTTGAAAGTTCTAGATATCTTACGGGGTCGATGAAATAAAGGCGGAAAATACAACGTTATAGGTCATTTGTGATAGTATATGGCTTATGGGGTAGAGTGTTCGATTCCTGCTCACTACAGGGAAGAGCGTTGTGTCCTTGAGCAAGACACTTTACTGCACATTGCTCAAGTTCACTCATTTGGAAAAAAATGTCAAATGGTCAGCCTAATCACACAATGTGTTTCGCTTAATCGCCCAGAGAACTACGTTAAGGATACACGTGCCTATGGAATGTCTGGTTACTTGCACCTTAATTTCACGAGCAGGCTTGTAAGTTCGAGATATCGTGGCCATTTGTAGCTTATGAATTAAAAAGCTGTGTTCTTTCCCCATAAATCCAGTCACACTTTGGTTCAGGTGGGTTGGTATATACCCCATGGCTCCAAAAATAATAAGTGTTGAACTGAACGTGTATCTTGGGTACTGGAAGGGTAGGATTTAGACCTTGGAGGGCCCGGGGTACTTCAGGTTTGGGGGGTCCCTCATACACAAAACATAAGAATACACAGCAACCCTCCTCCCAATTTTACATATCTCGTCACCTTGCCGCAAGTAATTGGAATTGAAAAGTTATACATACAGGTACTAAATGAAAAACTTCTAACCATCCTAAAACTAAAAAGCCCAGATGAGGGCACAAATAAATTGCTACGGCCGTCGCACGCGGGGTCCCCACTGCAGGGGACCCGGGGCAATTGCCTCCTCTGTCCCCCTCCCCATTAAATCCGGTTACGTTCTGTGGTACACTAAGTTCTGTGTGACAATAAGTTCAGTGTTACAATAAGTTCTGTGGTACAATAAGTTCTGTGTTACAATAAGTTCTATGTTACAATAAGCAATAAATATTACCTTGCTTCGTTTCAGTTTAATATCAAATGCTGCATAGTTGGACTTGTCAAGCAGGTTTTGGATAAACGGTCTGAAATAATAATAATAATGGTTTATTATATAGGCACAAGACCAGCAATTTTACAAACACATCGAGCATTATAATAAATGTTCATTGAATCTATACGTACATATATATATGTGTGCATGTATGTATATATATATACATACTACTGTACGTCTGTATACATATATGTATGTCCGTGTACATACTTATATTTAAGTAACAGCCGTACTAAGAGTGGGAAATGAAATTTCGTTTCATTTTTTCCGTTTATATATATATATATATATATATATATATATATATATATATATATATAAAGTCCTCAAACAATCCTAGCAGCTACCCGCCCACATTAATGATCCCCTCTGGCTTCTCAACATTCTCTACCAGATATTTTGTTTTAGTCTCATTCATTCTCAGTCCCACACTCATCGACACAGTCTCAACCTCCTGCATAAAATCCTCTGCCCCCTTCACTGTATTTGTCACCAAAACTATGTCGTCGGCAAATTCAGCATCCGATATCTTTTTCGCCTTAACTCTCCAGCTCGAAAGTGACATAGAGGAGACTGAGGTTAGCTGGACATGCTCACCGACATCCAGAGTTGACATTGCACTCAGTGCTCCTGTGGAAGCCCCTACATGGACACACTGAAAGAGGAAGACCAAGGTTAACGTATATTGATGCCCTAAGGACAGACACTGGTCTGTTGGAGACGCAGGACATGGCAGCGATAATGAGGGACAGAGACCGCTGGAGAGAACTCGTCCATGGATCTCGTGAATTTTACCCGCCCTAGAAATATATATATATATAGAATATATATATATATATATATATATATATATATAGAGAGAGAGAGAGAGAGCGAGAGAGAGAGAGTACAGTATATGGAAGGAATATATTAGGTTAACGCTTGAAATGACAGGAAGAGGGTCTAAACGTTTCGGACGCATTTTCTTCATCAGAAGAAAGATAGAGAACTTAGAAAGATTGAAGGGACGGGCAAATCGGAAAAAAATGTTTTTCGAGAAAAATAACAGGTCCATTTATGTTGCCACGCACACAAACACACACACATATATATATATATATATATATATATATATATATATATATATATATATAGAGAGAGAGAGAGAGAGAGAGAGAGAATAAAAAAATACAGGTAGTATTTTTTTTTTTTTTAGTGACACAATTAGATTTAACAAACAATTATGGGATCTTAACAAAGGAACCTGAATTTCAACTTTAAAGAAATGCATTATTATTTAAATAATAGGAGATGATAGATATAATTGTTTCTACTTTAGGCACAAGGCCAGCAATTACCCAGTGCATTACTGGTACGATAGATATAATGGCTTGGAAAAGTAGTACTTAAATTTTACAATGAAGAAAATAGTTTAACAAAAGAGAAACCTGTTTCTAAACAAGGGCCACCCGAATAATACCAGACACCTCAGCTGCTGTACATATGTCTGAGTGTCTGTGCATGTGTGTGAGTATATACATATATACACATGCACACATGTATATACATATATACACATGCACACATGTATATACATATATACACATGCACACATGTATATACCTATATACACATGCATACATGTATATACATATATACACATGCACACATGTATATACCTATATACACATGCATACATGTATATACATATATACACATGCACACATGTATATACATATATACACATGCACACATGTATATACATATACACACATGCACACATGTATATACATATACACACATGCATACATGTATATACATATATACACATGCACACATGTATATACATATATACACATGCACACATGTATATACATATATACACATGCACACATGTATATACATATACACACATGCACACATGTATATACATATACACACATGCACACATGTATATACATATACACACATGCATACATGTATATACATATATACACATGCACACATGTATATACATATATACACATGCACACATGTATATACATATATACACATGCACACATGTATATACATATATACACATGCACACATGTATATACATATACACACATGCACACATGTATATACATATACACACATGCATACATGTATATACATATATACACATGCACACATGTATATACATATATACACATGCACACATGTATATACATATATACACATGCACACATGTATATACATATATACACATGCACACATGTATATACATATACACACATGCACATACATATACACACATGCACACATGTATATACATATACACACATGCACACATGTATATACATATACACACATGCACACATGTATATACATATATACACATGCACACATGTATATACATATACACACATGCACACATGTATATACATATATACACATGCACACATGTATATACATATACACACATGCACACATGTATATACATATATACACATGCACACATGTATATACATATATACACATGCACACATGTATATACATATACACACATGTATATACATATATACATGCACACATGTATATACATATACACACATGCACACATGTATATACATATATACATGCACACATGTATATACATATACACACATGCACACATGTATATACATATACACACATGCACACATGTATATACATATATACACATGCACACATGTATATACATATACACACATGCACATACATATATACACATGCACACATGTATATACATATATACACATGCACACATGTATATACATATATACACATGCACACATGTATATACATATACACACATGCACACATGTATATACATATACACACATGCACACATGTATATACATATACACACATGCACACATGTATATACATATATACACATGCACACATGTATATACATATATACATGCACACATGTATATACATATATACACATGCACACATGTATATACATATATACACATGCACACATGTATATACATATATACACATGCACACATGTATATACATATACACACATGCATACATGTATATACATATATACACATGCACACATGTATATACATATACACACATGCACACATGTATATACATATATACATGCACACATGTATATACATATATACACATGCACACATGTATATACATATACACACATGCACACATGTATATACATATATACACATGCACACATGTATATACATATATACACATGCACACATGTATATACATATACACACATGCACACATGTATATACATATACACACATGCACACATGTATATACATATATACACATGCACATATGTATATACATATACACACATGCACACATGTATATACATATATACACATGCACACATGTATATACATATATACACATGCACACATGTACATACATATTGACACATTTTTGGATGGCCGTAGACTATTACGAGTTCTTCCGCCCTTTGTCAGGTTTTGTTTTTTCCTGCAGGGTGTCCAATATCACCCCCACCCACTCTCACCCACTCTCTCTCTCTCTCTCTCTCTCTCTCTCTCTCTCTCTCTCTCTCTCTCTCTCAAGGCTGCCACCATGGAAATATCTATAAGTACATAAGTACAATCCTGCAAAGCTCCCTGTTTATGGGAGCGGCTTGCAATTTACGACTGAAATCGGTTAAACTATTAGTATGATAAGGCGATACTCGTAGCCTAGCAACCAACTCAAAGGATATTGGTGGACAGAATATGACAAACAGACAGACTGATAAACAAACATACTGATAAACAGACAGACTGATAAACAGACAGACTGATAAACAAACATACTGATAAACAGACAGACTGATAAACAGACAGACTGATAAACAAACAGACTGATAAACAGACAGACTGATAAACAGACAGACTGATAAACAGACAGACTGATAAACAAACAGACTGATAAACAGACAGACTGATAAACAGACAGACTGATAAACAGACAGACTGATAAACAGACAGACTGATAAACAGACAGACTGATAAACAGACAGACTGATAAACAGACAGACTGATAAACAGACAGACTGATAAACAGACAGACTGATAAACAAACAGACTGATAAACAGACAGACTGATAAACAGACAGACTGATAAACAGACAGACTGATAAACAGACAGACTGATAAACAGACAGACTGATAAACAAACAGACTGATAAACAGACAGACTGATAAACAAACAGACTGACAATACTATAATCTAGTCCATCCACACCTAGAAGCGTTAAAAGATTGGCTTTTATTTGTTTGGTTATTTATTATTTATATATGTATATTCTTTTCCTTTTTTCATATATATATATTTATATATATATATATATGAAAAAATGGGGAGAAGAATACTGCAGGTTGCACATGGATAACATGTAATAAAATGAGTCCCTCATCAGTGATTTGCCGACGATCATAGATATTTCATTGCATTAAAAATCATATACCTCACGTCGGTGCAATAATAACTAAATTAAGTTATTAGGACAATTAAAACGCGTAAAACGAGTGAGACAAGATAACAACAAAGAGGAGAGCTAACCGTAGAGAGGAAGGGAACAAGCTACATAGTTATTCTGTTAGCATAAGCTAGGTGAATATATGAGCGCTTAGAAAAAAGACCTTTCGAGATGAATCCTAATGTGAGAAAGAGAGAAAATGTTTTCGTCGCGAACGGGGTGAAGTGAGAAGGGGAGAAACAGTGAGTGAGTGAGTGGAAGTGTGAGGAAGAGTTAACTGACATGACAGAGGGGGCGAAAGAAAGTAGGAGAAACAGAGAGAACGAGGGAGCAGTAAGAGAGAGAGAGAGAGAGAGAAAAACAGAATCGCAGTTTAGGTAAATATATGTGAAAAAATGGGGAGAAGAATACTGCAGGTTGCACATGGATAACATGTAATAAAATGAGTCCCTCATCAGTGATTTGCCGACGATCATAGATATTTCATTGCATTAAAAATCATATACCTCACGATATATATATATATATATGTGTGTGTGTGTTTGTGTGTGTGTTAGGTATTTCCGCAGAAATGGTAAAGGAAAGAAGAGTGCTCAATGTGTAGTACAGAGCTATTTAATTACATAATAAACAACACAATATAATTATTAGGAGGCTAGACGATCTTTACAGGAACGTCCAGTTCGTTCATCAAATGAAAACAAACTGGACGTTTCTGTAAAGATCGTCTAGTCTCCTGAAACCTTTGGTAATGGAATAATTATTGTGTTGTTTATTATGTAATATATATATATATATATATATATATATATATATATATATATATATATATATATACTATTTACATCGATAAGTGCTGGTCGAAGTAAACCGGACCTAACCAGAGCTGAGCGGAACTAACGAAAGATGTTTGAAGTTGATGGGACCTTTCCAATAACAATCAAAACAACACCAACACCACCAACACCACCAATAACAACAACAATAACAACAGTAACATCAACAACAGTAACAATAAGCGAAAGTTTGTCCAAGTGTAACTTACTCTAGTTGAGTGACTTTCTCGGAAAGAGCCGCTAAAGTACAGAAGTTTTTAAAGTTGATTCGTTTACATTCAGAGAGTTTCATAATCTGTAACGGAAAAAGAGAAATTTAAAAGTTTAAAAATTAGTCACGAAGGAAATGTAAAAATAACAACTATTTTATATTAGAATACAAAGCCAAGCCTCACCTCCCAATTTTATATATCAAAGTTAGATTGGCACAATTAATTGGAATTGAAATGTTATAAATACAAGTATTAAATTAAACAATTTAAAACAAGTAATTGGAAACTTATACATACAAGTATTAAATTAAAAAAATTCTAACCATCTTGAAACTAAAAGCCAGACTGAAGGCCCAAATAAATTGCTACGGCTGTCGCTGGAGAGGCCCCTCCCAGTGCAGGGAGCCATGGATACCCCCCCCCCACTAAGTTCGGTCCTGATTACTATTGTCAACTGGTCACTTTATAATACTACCAGTACCAAGTGGTCAGTTTATAATAGTACTAGTACCAGTGATCAGTTTCTAAAAGAACCGGTACCTAGTGGTCCCTATATAATAGTACCAGCACCAAGTGGTCCCTATATAATAGTACCAGCACCAAGTGGTCCCTATATAATAGTACCAGTACCAGTGGTTACTATATAATAGTACCAGCACCAAGTGGTCCCTATATAATAGTACCAGTACCAGTGGTCACTATATAATAGTACCAGTGATCACTTTATAATACTACCAGTACCAAGTGGTCAGTTTATAATAGTACTAGTAGCAGTGGTCAGTTTATAACAGAACCGGTACCTAGTGGTCACTTTATAATAGTACCAGTAACAGTGGTCCCTATATAATAGTATTAGCACCAAGTGGTCACTATATAATAGTACCAGCACCAAGTGGTCACTATATAATAGTACCAGCACCAAGTGGTCACTATATAATAGTACCAGCACTAAGTGGTCACTATATAGTATCAGCACCAAGTGGTCACTATATAATAGTACCAGCACCAGTGGTCACTATATAATAGTATCAGTACCAGTGGTCACTATATAATAGTACCAGCACCAGTGGTCACTATATAATAGTATCAGTACCAAGTGGTCACTATATAATAGTATCAGTACCAAGTGGTCACTATATAATAGTATCAGTACCAAGTGGTCACTATATAATAGTACCAGCACCAAGTGGTCACTATATAATAGTATCAGTACCAAGTGGTCACTATATAATAGTATCAGTACCAGTGGTCACTATATAATAGTACCAGCACCAAGTGGTCACTATATAATAGTACCAGCACCAAGTGGTCACTATATAATAGTACCAGCACCAGGTGGTCACTATATAATAGTATCAGTACCAGTGGTCACTATATAATAGTACCAGCACCAAGTGGTTACTATATAATAGTACCAGCACCAAGTGGTCACTATATAATAGTATCAGTACCAGTGGTCACTATATAATAGTACCAGCACCAAGTGGTCACTATATAATAGTACCAGCACCAGGTGGTCACTATATAATAGTATCAGTACCAGTGGTCACTATATAATAGTACCAGCACCAAGTGGTTACTATATAATAGTACCAGCACCAAGTGGTCACTATATAATAGTACCAGCACCAAGTGGTCACTATATAATAGTACCAGCACCAGGTGGTCACTATATAATAGTATCAGTACCAGTGGTCACTATATAATAGTACCAGCACCAAGTGGTTACTATATAATAGTACCAGCACCAAGTGGTCACTATATAATAGTACCAGCACCAAGTGGTCACTATATAATAGTACCAGCACCAGGTGGTCACTATATAATAGTATCAGTACCAGTGGTCACTATATAATAGTACCAGCACCAAGTGGTTACTATATAATAGTACCAGCACCAAGTGGTCACTATATAATAGTACCAGCACCAAGTGGTCACTATATAATAGTACCAGCACCAGGTGGTCACTATATAATAGTATCAGTACCAGTGGTCACTATATAATAGTACCAGCACCAAGTGGTTACTATATAATAGTACCAGCACCAAGTGGTCACTATATAATAGTACCAGCACCAAGTGGTTACTATATAATAGTACCAGCACCAAGTGGTTACTATATAATAGTACCAGCACCAAGTGGTCACTATATAATAGTACCAGCACTAGGTGGTCACTATATAATAGTATCAGTACCAGTGGTCACTATATAATAGTACCAGCACCAAGTGGTTACTATATAATAGTACCAGCACCAAGTGGTCACTATATAATAGTATCAGTACCAGTGGTCACTATATAATAGTACCAGCACCAAGTGGTCACTATATAATAGTACCAGCACCAAGTGGTTACTATATAATAGTACCAGCACCAAGTGGTTACTATATAATAGTACCAGCACCAAGTGGTCACTATATAATAGTATCAGTACCAGTGGTCACTATATAATAGTACCAGCACTAGGTGGTCACTATATAATAGTATCAGTACCAGTGGTCACTATATAATAGTACCAGCACCAAGTGGTTACTATATAATAGTACCAGCACCAAGTGGTCACTATATAATAGTACCAGCACCAAGTGGTTACTATATAATAGTATCAGTACCAGTGGTCACTATATAATAGAACCAGTGATCACTTTATAATAGTACCAGTACTAAGTGGTCACTTTATAATACTATGGTCAATTTATAAAGTTTTCTTATGTTGGCACAAGGCCGACAGTTTGTTTTAAGAGGGGGGGGGGATTAAATCGACCTCAGTATATTACTGGTATTTTATTTTATTGATCCTTTAAGGATGAAAGGTAAAGTTGATTGGGATTTGAACTCAGAATGTAAAGGTTACCTTATATTAATATAGATACCAACTGTCAACATATAATACTATAGTGCTACTATAAACATACATAGAGCAGGTATAAATATATATATTACTGCTATAAACCAGGCATGAGGTATTCTTCGGACATATGGTAGATATATAAACATATATAGAAGAGGTATTCTATGTACATAGTAGAGATATACTATGTAGATAGTAGAAAATATAAAGATATATAGTAGAGTTATTCTATGCACATAGTAGAGATATACTATGTACATAGAACAATATATAAAGATAAATAGTAGAGGTATTCTATGTACATAGTAGAGATATAGTAGATATATAAAAATATATAGAAGAGGTATTCTACGTACACAGTAGAGGTATACTATGTACATAGTAGAATATATAAATATATATAGTAGAGGGATTTCTATGTACATAGTAGAATATATAAATATATATAGTAGAGGGATTTCTATGTACATAGTAGAATATATAAATATATATAGTAGAGGGATTTCTATGTACATAGTAGAATATATAAATATATATAGTAGAGGGATTTCTATGTACATAGTAGATATATAAAAATATATAGAAGAGGTATTCTACGTACACAGTAGAGGTATACTATGGAGATATATAAACGTATATAGTAGAGGTATTCTATGTACATAGTAGAGATATAGTACAGATATATAGTAGAGATATATAGGTATAGTACAGATATATAAAGATATATAGTAGAGGTATACTACGTACATAGTAGAGACTATCTGCTGATTCCTTCGGTATCAGGTGTTTATTGATTTGCCGGAAGATGTTCTCCAGATCTGAGAAATCAACTTCCGCGTCCTGAAACATGGAAGACATATTGGAATTGGTGGGAGGAGGTGGTATGAGGAGGTGGTGGGAGGGTGGTGTTGGTGGGAGGAGATGGAGGTGGTGGATATAATAAACTTTTCCCTGCCTCAAAGCCGCACATTTTCTGGCCTTGTGCTTAAATAAAGTACCAGTAACACGCTGGAGGTCGATTTGATAAAATACCAGTCAAGTACTGAGGTCGCCAAACATTCACACATACACACACACACGCAACCTCCCAACTACCCAACCACACAGCCCCCCAACCAACTCTAATACATCAGAACTAAGAACCGCAGTGTGTCAACATACTACCACACATTCACACATAGACACACGCAACCACCAAACTACCCCCCCCCCCCCCCCCCACACACACAGCCCCCCAACCAACTCTAATACATCAGAACTAAGAACCTCAGTGTGTCAACACACGCCAAACAATACTCCATTCAGTAAAAAGTGACAATTCTAGAGATATCTCCCATTCTGATAATAACTTCTTATTTACGACGTCATATCATAACACAACACACAACACTCTGTCATGTCTTCGGAAATGGATTTCTTTTACAGTTCTGACCGGTTATGGCTGGTTATGGTTTATTTTTTTTATTGTGGTTTATTTTTAAAATCGTTCAATTCAGGATGTGAAGATACTTTTGTTGTTTTTTTTATTTGGTGGTTATTGTTGTTAGTGTTGTGGCTGCTGTTTTTGTTGGCAGTGTTGTTGTTGTTGTTGTTGTTGGCGCTGTTGTTCTTGCTATTGTTAACAGTGTTGTTGTTGTTGGCGGTGTGATGATCCTGTTCCAATATTTTATTGTGTGTGTGTGTGTGTGTGGATATATATATATATATATATATATACTGTTTTGAAGAACCTGTTTCAATATTTTATTGTGTGTGTGTATATATATATATATATATAGAGAGAGAGAGAGGGGGGATGGAGAGAGAGTGAGTGACAGAGAGAGAGTGAGTGAGAGAGAGAGAGGGGGAGGGATATATATATAGGGAGAGGGAGTGAGAGACAGAGAGAGAGAGAGAGAGACCGTTGACCTCAGTATATAACTGGTACTCTATCAACCTCAAATAAATGAAAAGCAAAGTTATTCTCAACGGAAATTTCAACGAAGAATGCAGCAGAGAAGCCAAAACGTTTTGTCCACTCCCCTAGCGACCGTCCATTTGAGCCGTACTTACGTTAATTGGATGAAGTTTATCAAAAAGATTGCTTTGTTGGCGTCTGAATGTCGGGGAGATATTTTGGGTTGTAGTGAGAGGCTTTTCACTCCAACAAAATGTTTGTAGTCTGTCGATTAGATCTGAAAACAAATATATACAAATATACACACAAATATATATATAAAACAAAACACTATAAGGCAAATAAGATATTAAATAAACATACCCATTGCCAGTTTTCGTGCGTGTATATATATATATATATAATATATATATATATATATATATATAGAGAGAGAGAGAGATAAATATATATATATACATATATATGACAAACGGCCAGAAATTGGTGGAGGGGGGGGGGTAGAATGATGTCTAAGACACAAGGTAGAAGGTCACAGATTTTATATACAGCAGGAAGTATTTCTCTCTCTCTCTCTCTCTCTCTATATATATATATATATATATAGGAAGAAGTTTAACCCCGACATAAAGTACCAGTAATACACTGAGATAATTGCTGGCCTTGTGCCAAAAGTAGAAACAATTATTTTACACAGATGTATCATCTATCGACAATATGATACAGGTACACTTCAGTATTGTTCGACCATTGGCCATTAATTCATATTAGTGGTCCGTAGGATTTCAAATTATGAATTTAGTGGTCCGTGAGATTTGAAAGGTTGGTGACCACTGATTTAAAGTAAACCCAAGTCTGCATCAAATATACAACTTACCTTGTACAAGTTGTATTTCTTTCTTAGTTGTTTCAACTCTACAATGGAGGACATCGAATTCACAGTTGGAACGGTACAGGATGTCATTGATCTTGTCCATTAGCGATAGTGGTGAACAGGTATGGAAAAGAAAGAGCGTATATATATATATTGTTATACTTGGGGAGGGTCATATTGTTGTAATAATATTGCCAGAAATAATAACAAAACACAGTCACTGTTTGGTTGGTTTTCGCTTCTGTATCTTTTATATCTTCATAGTTAATTTATTTGGCAATTATTACTATTATTTCTGTTATTATTTCTGGCAATATTATTACAACAATATGACCCTCTCCAAGTATAACAATATTTGTTTCGACACCCGATTTCATATAAAAAAAAAGTCACAATATATATATATACGGCCTACCGCATACGGACGCTTTAAGCATCTAACACCAATTATATATATATATATATATATATATATATATATATATATATATATATATATATATTAAAATAACAGATTAAAGTTTAAGCAAGGAATCGCTACTTACACCCTTAACGGGATCTTCTGAAACTAACAAAGTCAATCTGTAAACGCAGATATATATATATATATATATATATATATATATATATATATATATATATATATAAGAATAACATTAAGAAAGATGCTATAAATCGTTTATTCATAATAATTATTTCAACGGTATCCTCAGATGAAATTCGATTAATTACGTAATCGATGTCATACGCATTTCCATGAGAACTATATTACGTTGAATGCACCATCATGCTTACACAAGTATTTATTGAAAAATACATGTGACCGGAAAACTAATAACACGTAATTATCATTATACTTACACAACACACAGACACACGTATATATATATATATATATATATATATATATATATATATATATAAGGTGCTCCTCGAGAGGAAAGACTAGATAAAGCCATATTGCTTCTAATCTATCATTTGATTCTAATGACACAAGTGTTTATTGATTAATATCGACATTAGGAAAACTGATAGCAGGAGTGACACGATAATTGACACACAAATACACACATATATATATATATATATATATATAGGAAAAAGTATGACCCCGACGGTAGAGCTCAAGCCGTTTCAACGGGGTCATACTTTTTCCTATTTCCCACTCTACTACCCTAAGTATTGAGTACTCTGGTGCGTTATGGTCCATCTGGTTCCTTACCACA
>OZ024762.1:10607115-10609615 GCA_964016885.1 Eledone cirrhosa
AAATATTTAAAGTAACGGCCCTAGCTTCACCAGATTTATCTAAAGCAAAGGATTCCAACAAGATAGAAAGCAAGAATCAACAATAGGGAAGTTGTAAATGTTTGATAGAACAGGAACTAGTTCAGGAGACCCTCTACAGATACTACCATAATAATAATAATAATTTTTGTTTCTTATATAGGCACAAGGCCAGCAATTTCGGGGGAGGGGAAAGTCGATTAAATCGACCCCAGTGCGTGACTGGTACTTTATTTTATCGACCCCCGTAAGGATGAAAGGCAAAGTTAACCTCGGCGGGATTTGAACTCAGAATGGCAAGGGCCGTAACTCAATGCGTCAAAGCATGGCGTCCGATATTAATAATAATAATTGTTTCTACTTTTGGCACAAGGCCAGCAATTACCCAGTACATTACTGGTACTTTATTTTATCGACCCCCGTAAGGATGAAAGGCAAAGTCAACCTCGGCGGGATTTGAACTCAGATCGTAAAGAGACGTAACTATGCTGGAAAGCATGGCGTCCGACCCTCTACCGATACTGCCAATCCAAATAATAATTGTTTCTACTTTTGGAACAAGGCCAGCAATTACCCAATGCATTACTGGTACTTTATTCTATCGAGTCCGGAAGGATGAAAGGAAAAGTTAACCTCGGCGGGATTTGAACTCCAATCCAAATAATAATTGTTTCTACTTTAGGCACAAGGCCAGCAAATACCCAGTGCATTACTGGTACTTTATTTTATCGACCCCGTAAGGATGAAAGGCAAAGTCAACCTCGGCGGGATTTGAACTCAGATCGTAAAGGGACGTAACTATGCTGGAAAGCATGGCGTCCGACCCTCTACCGATACTGCCAATCCACTGCCAATCCAAATAATAATGATGATAGAGATACGTGATAAAATTACCATATCTGAATGTTCTCTGAGCCAGGAATTATAGAGTAGAAACTGTGGCTTCGACGTGACAGATGTCTGACTGCGATCAGGAATACCTGGCTGACCTTCACTGAATCTCACACTCATTCCATTAACTCCATCACCACCACCACCACCACCACCACCTCCTCTATTTTTATCCTTCTTCATGGCGAACATCCTGCACACTTTTCTTGCCATCTTTTCTTCTTTCTCTTTCCTCCTCTTCTTCTTCTCCTCTTCCACCACTTCCACCGCCACCTCCTCCTTGTTTTCTCCGTCTTCTTTTTCTCTTTCTCTTTCTCCGTTTGACCTTGACCTTGTATCTGAAGCAGCCATCACACCAACTCTCGCCTCTACTTCATCTTCATTCACCTTCATTTTCTTTGCTTCTTCTTCCCCATCTTCTTCTTCTGCTTCTTCTTCCCCATCTTCTTCTTCTGCTTTTTCTTCTTCTTCTTCTTCACTTTTTTCATTTCCGATAACGTCTTTATCTTCAGAATCCTCCTCCTCCCCACCATCATCATCATCATCGTCATCATCATCGTCATCATCATCATCATCATCATCGTCGTCATCATCATCATCGTCATCATCATCATCGTCATCATCATCATCATCGTCATCATCATCATCGTCATCATCATCTACATCTTCGTCGTCGTCGTCATCAATATCGAAGCTTTCATTGTCACCACCATCACCATCATCATCATCATCACCATCATCACCATCATCATCACCATCATCATCACCATCATCATCACCATCATCATCACCATCATCACCACCACCATCATCACCATCACCATCATCACCACCTTTACTTCCATCTTGCTTTTCATCATATTCCACACCACCACCACCACCACCACCATCACCACCACCATCACCACCACCATCACCACCACCACCACCACCACCACCACCGACACCGCCGCCGTCTCCATACTCCGAGTCGTTAGCCACCATGTCATCGGTGTTGTCGCAGTTCTTTGAGTTGTTGTTCTTTCTGCGTTCTTTAGAGAGGTTTCTGGGATCAGCCCGTTTCCCTTTAACCCTTGTCGACAAGTGCCGTTGTTTCGTGTTCTCCTCCTTTTTCTTCTTCTTCTTCAGACAACTGAATGTCCGACCAGCTTCGTCACTGGCTCCGACAGTGAACGTCCCGCGTTTCTCTTGCTCTCTACGAATGCTTTGCTGGAAGATGCGTTCATAGAAGGTGAGACGAGACGGCCTGTTGTGAAAAGAAGAAACGAAGCTTAGGTCACATGTCTGTATCACGTGTTTAATGTGTTTAAATCTGTTTAGAATTTTACTTATCTATTTATTTATTAATTTATTAACCCGTCACCTTCTTTTTTGGGGGGTGGGCTGGGGGGGGGGGGTAGGGTGGGGATGGGGGAGGTATTGCTCGATGAGACCGGGAGGAGGGGGGGGGGGGGGGCATCCTAGATCAGTGATACTAGAGGTATCACCATGCGTAGAGCCGAGCGGGTCCTTCGTGGGTGGTAACATAACCCCTTCCTCACAACTTGCTGGCCTTGTGCCAAAATTAGAAATCATTATTAATCTCGGTGGG
>OZ024762.1:10614615-10677115 GCA_964016885.1 Eledone cirrhosa
AGAGCTAGATAAAATACTGCAAAACATTCTATTCGAAACTTTAGCAATTTGCCAATCCCCCGCCTTGATTCTTTCCTGAAACATTCTCTCCACCATAGTATTGGAGCTATGATCTCTCAATTCGGAGAAGTAGCGGCTCTACCTGAAGCGACTCTCTGATCTCTGAGCTACAAATCTGTCCAGCGATTCTTTCCTGAGACATTCTAACATGTCCGTAGTATAGGAGCTATGATCTCTCAATTCGGAGAAGTAGCGGCTCTACCTGGAGTGACTCTCTGATCTCCTGAGACATTCTAACAACATGCCCGTAGTATCGGAACTGTGATCTCTCAATTCGGAACAACAGTAGCTCTAACTGGAGCGATCTCCGAGTTACACACTCTATCGAGTAACGGTTACTCCAAAATCTCTTGAGGGGGGGGGGTGTAATCAGAAGAAGGAAGGTAGGTATAAAAGCCAAACACGCTACCTTCAATTCCGTATTCGCGCCAAAAAGTGGATGGGATTGTCTGTAAAATATAAGTAGGGGTTCTACAATTTCTGGAAAATCGTAAAAAAGGGGGCTTCGAGACAAAATAATTTTGTGAACTACTGATCTACATAAAACTGACCAATGAAAGTTAACAAAATGAAGAACATTGTGCCCTTGACTAACTTTTTGTGTGCAGTTTCCTCTTCAGAGATTTCTTCTTCCTGCAATAAAAGAAAAATAAGAAAATTATTATTGGTTCACTGTGTTGTTATTTGTTTTATTTATTTATTTATTTTTTTTTTTTGTGCCAACATGTATGTTTATTTTTGAAAACTCATTTGTTTAAAAATGTAATATAATGGTCAATTTTGCTGCGTGACTGTGTATCAATAAGAACTTGCATTTGATGGTTCCGTGAACACATATTCCTTCTATATGTTGAAAATTATCTAGTATATATTCATAAATAACGATTCGCTTCATAATAATTGTTTCTACTTTTGGCACAAGGCCAGCAATTATCCCAGTGTATTACTGGTACTTTATTTTATCGACCCTGTAAGGATGAAAGGCAAAGTTAACCACGGCGGGATTTGAACTCAGGTCATAAAGGGCCGTAACTCTGTGCTGCAAAGCATGGCATCCGACCCTCTACCGATACTGCCTATGGAATTGGCGGCGAATTGACAGAGTCGTCAGAATGTCAGATAGAATCCTTTATGGTATTTGTTCCAGCTCTCTCATCTCTGAGTTCAAATCCAGCCGAGGTCAACTTGCCTTTCATCCTTTCAAGGTGGATGAAAAAAAAAAAGTAGCAGTCCAGTACTGGGGTCGATAAAATAAAGTACCAGTAATACACTGGGGTAATTGCTGGCCTTGTGTCAAAAGTAGGAACAATTATTTATTGGTCATAACTCCTGGTATAGTTGGTGAATTGGTAGAATCTTTAGAACATCAGATAGAATGGTATCGACCCCCGTAATGATGAAAGGCTAATGGTTTCTGATTTAGGCACAAGGCCAATAATTTTGGGGGGAAGGGAAAGTCGATTAAATCGACTGCAGTGCATGACTGGTATTTTATTTTATCGACCCCCGTAATGATGAAAGTTAATTGTTTCTACTTTTGGCACAAGGCCAGCAATTATTCCAGTGTATTTACTGGTGAAAGTTAATGCCATTTACTTACGTGAAAATAACTTGTGTGTTTCTCTTTGTTTGTTTCTGGAAATGAAATGAAATGAAGAAAAAAAAGATGAGCAAGTGTAGACAAAGAGACGACGTGATTCACGGGAAAGTCTATGGCGAAGTACTTCGCTAAATATTGGGTCGTCAAGAATGAAATTTTTAGAAAAAATTTCATAATTAGTGGTTATAGGGTTCAGTTGCCGATCAATAAGGTTATGAGTTCGATTGTTGCTGATCCAGTTCACTTATCATTACTTTATTTTAAGAGCAGTGATTGGTTGTAATCGGTACATCGTCGGACACCTTGCTTTGCAGCATAGAGTTACGGCTCTTTACGGTATGAGTTCAAATCCCGCCGAGGATAGCTTTGTCTTTCATCCTTACGGGGGTCGATAAAATAAAGTACCAGTAATACACTGAGGGCCCCACCAGCGACAGCCGTAGCAATTTATTTGTGCCCTCAGCTGTGTTCTTAATTTTAGGATGGTTAGAATTTTTTAATTTAACACTTGTATGTATAACTTTTCAATTCCAATTACTTGCGCCAAGCTAACTTTGATATATAAAATTGGGGCGGCGGGTGTGTGTGTGTGTGTGTGTGTGTGTGTGTGTGTGTGCTGTGTATTCTAATTTTTTGTGTATGATGGGCCCCTCAACCCTGAAGTGACCTGGTCCCCCTAAGGTCTAAATCAAACACTGGAGTAAGCTAAGGTCAAAATTTCAATAAGTACGTATAAATATTTCCCCTATTCTGATTGTTATTTCTACCACAAGGGGTAGGGGTTATTGTCAGAAAGGTTTGACGAGATCCCAGACCTCATTCGATGAGTTCGGATCTAGCTGTCGAAACGGCCGGAGTTCAGCCGTCGGGGTCCTGACTCTTTTCATATTACCCACTCTACTACCCTAAGTATTGAGTACTCTGGTGCGTTATGGTCCATCTGGTTTCTTATCACATTTTCTTTGTTATATATATATATATATATATATACATATATATATATATATATTTTAATCGATCGATTTTCGTCAAATCGGACCGAGGAAACAATGTTTCCATTGGTCTTTCCAATTGCTAATACTATCTATCGGTCGCAACTCCAGGTAGAAGGAGCAACGTGAAATAAAGTGTCTTGCTCAAGGACATAACGCATCACCCGGTCCAGGAATTGAACTCACAACCACACGATTGCAAATCCTTCGTTTGTATTTCTATTTTAAAGTTTGCCCTTAAAAAATTGTTTTCCGTTAAGAGTTAAAATCTTTACCTTAACAAACATGGTTCTAGATTTGCCCAATATTTCTAGAGATATCTTCATTTGTTTTGGGGGAATAAGTTTTTCGTGTTTTCTTTGCTTCCAACTGTTTAAGAAGTCGAAGCCGGATTTCTTGATAACTTTGTCGTCTGCCATTGGTTGACGACAGATATCATCGCCATGTTTGTCTTTCACCCACTTCACACCGGAGTCAAGAGTTTCGAGTGAAACTGAAAGAGGCCAAATGACAACAGAATGATTGAGTGTTGAGTGAGTGTATATGTGTGTGAGAGTGTATATGTGTGTGTGTGTGTGTGTGAGAGTGTATGTGTGTGTGTGAGAGTGTATGTGTGTGTGTGTGAGAGTGTATGTGTGTGTGTGTGAGAGTGTATATATGTGTGTGAGAGTGTATGTGTGTGTGTGAGAGTGTATATGTGTGTGTGTATGTGAGAGTGTACATGTGTGTGTGTGTGTGATTGTGTGTGAGAGTGTATATGTGTCTGAGAGAGTGTATATGTGTGTGTGTGAGTGTGTGTGTGTGTGAGAGTGTATATGTGTGTGTGAGAGAGTGTATATGTGTGTGTGTGTGAGAGTGTATATGTATGTGTGAGAGAGTGTATATGTGTGTGAGTGTATGTATGTGAGTATTAGTGTATATGTGTGAGTGTGAGAGTGAGTGTATATGTGTGTGTGAGTGTGTGAGAGTGTATATGTGTGTGCGAGTATATGCGCGTGTGTGTGAGTGTGTATGAGTGTGTGAGTGTATGAGTGTGTGAGTGTATGTATGTGAGTATTAGTGTGTGTGTGTATATATATATATGTGTATGTGTGCGTTAGTGAGTGAGTGTGTAATGCATATGGAAAATACCACCACCACCACCACCACTACTATCGCCACACACCACCACTACCACTACCACCACCACCACCACCACTACCACTACTATCGCCACACACCACCACTACCACTACCACCACCACCACCACCACTACCACTACTATCGCCACACACCACTACCACCACTATCGCTACACACCACTACTACCACTACCACCACCACCACCACCACTACTACCACTACCACCACTAATATCGCCACACACCACCACCACCACTACCACTACTATCGCCACACACCACCACTACCACTACCACCACCACCACCACCACCACTACCACTACTATCGCCACACACCACCACTACCACTACTATCGCCACACACCACTACCACCACCACCACCACTATCGCTACACACCACTACTACCACTACCACCACCACCACCACCACTATCGCTACACACCACTACTACCACTACCACCACCACCACTATCGCTACACACCACTACTACCACTACTACCACCACCACCACTATCGCTACACACCACTACTACCACTACCACTACCACTACTATCGCCACACACCACCACTACCACCACCACTACTATCGCCACACACCACCACCACTACCACTACTATCGCCACACACCACCACTACCACCACCACTACTATCGCCACACACCACCACCACTACCACTACTATCGCCACACACCACCACTACCACCACCACCACCACTACTATCGCCACACACCACCACTACCACTACCACCACTCCACCACCACCACCACTACTACCACCACTCCACCACCACTACCACTACACACTATCACCACCACCACACACTATCACCACCACCATCACCACCACCACTACCACCACCACCACCACCATCACCACTACCACCACCACCACCACCACCACACACCACCACTATCACCACACACCACCACTACCACTACCACCACACCACCACCACCAACTACAACCACCACACACTATCACCACCACACACCACCACTATCACCACACACCACCACCATCACCACTACCACCACCACCACCACCACCACTTACCAATCGAAGACTTTCTGACACTATGTGAACTTTTCCCAGTTTCCAATCCAGTCAGGTCAATACATCGATCACATTTCCAAGAATACTTTAAACTAGAAGTAATTAATAATTAAATATATATATATCCATTAATTAATCAGGTGGTTAGTTCATTAAATATGACTGATCAGCCAGTCTGCTAATATGCAAATCAGGCCGATCAGTCACTGTGTATTTTAGAAAATAGCATATATTTTCACTAGCTCTGGCAGTTTGGCAGGTGAACAGTGAGCTGTACTGATGAAGCGTGATACCCAGAAACATTAGTGTCTACAGTTCTGTTTCCATGCCAACACAAGAGCAAGAATGAAGGGTTCATTCTACTGACATGGCTATAAAAATGAGGCTTGTTTGTATAATTGCAAACGAATCGAATGTTATTATTAGAGGGTCGGACTCTATGCTTTGACGTATAGAGTTACGGCCCTTGCCATTCTGAGTTCAAATCCCGCCAAGGTTAACTTTGCCTTTCATCCTTACGGGTTCGATAAAATAAAGTACCAGTAATGCACTGAGTAATTGCTGGCCTTGTGCCTAACGTAGAAACAATTATTAGAGAGTCGGACGCTATGCTTTGTAGCATAGTTACATCCCTTTACGGACTGAGTTCAAATCCCGCCGAGGTTAACTTTGCCTTTCATCCTTAGGGGGTCGATAAAATAAAGTACCAGTAATGCACTGGGTATTTGCTGGCCTTATGCCAAAAGTAGAAACAATTATTAATATTCGAAAAACTCAGATTACATTTATTGTATTCAGCCATATAGAGCGAAAATGTATATATATATATGAGATATGATCCGAAATCAATAGACGTGTCTAAGGAACCTGCGAGTCCATTTCTTGACTAAAGTAAGATTAAAATAAGACTAAAGTAAGAAGAAAAAAAAAACTCTTACTTTAGTCCAGAAATAGCCGTCGAAACGGCTTGAGCTCTGCCGTCGGGGTCATACTCTCTCCTATTACCCACTCTACTACCCTAAGTATTGAGTACTCTGGTGCGTTATGGTCCATCTGGTTCCTTACCACACCTCCTCCGTTATATATATATATATATATATATATATATATATTCAACTTACTTTCTGGTGGTTCTCTTAGGGAAATTATCTTTTTTCGGCTGAAACACAAAATAGAATAGAATGTTAGTGTAGAATGTTGTAGTATAGTTCAGTGTGGTGTAGTGTAGTATAGAGTAGTGTAGTATAGAGTAGTGTGGTGTAGTATAGAGTAATGTGGTCTTGTGTAGTGTTAGTGTTAGTGTACAGAACTGTATTGTAGTGTAATGTGGTGCTAGTATATATATATATATCTATCTATCTATCCATCTAAGGCGGGTAAAATTCCCGAGATCCATGAACGAGTTCTCTCCAGGGGTCTCTGTCCCTCATTATCGCTACCATGTCATGCGTCTCCAACAGACCAGTGTCTGTCCTTAGGGCATCAACATATATATATATTTGTTTTGCGAGCTTTTTGATATGAAATCGTGCGTCGAAACAAATATTGTTATACTTGGGGAGGGTCATATTGTTATAATAATATTGCCAGAAATAATAACAGACCACACTCACTGTTTGGTTGGTTTTCGCTTCTGTATCTTTTATATCTCCATAGTTAATTTATTTGGCAATCAATGTTTACCACTGACTGACCAACGGTCAAAAATACAGATTAATTATATACATATATATATATATATATATATATATATATAGTCTATCAAAGTTCTTTCGTTGCACATCTGCAACATCATCAGTGGTACTATTATCATGTTCCCTCCTATTGTATTGTATTCCAATGTATTGTAGTGTTTACGCCATTTTTATTTTATTTATGTGTGTGTGTGTGTGTGTGTGTGTGTGTGTGTGTGTGTGTGTGTGTGTGTGTGTGTGTGTGTGTGTGTGTGTGTGTGTGTGTGTGTGTGTGTGTGCGCGTGCGCATATGTATATGATTTACCTCAGTGAAAGATGGCAGAGACCAAGTCGACTTCTTCAGGTGGTGCCTTGATAAAGCACGAGAGAAATCAGGACGAGAGGGTGCTGGGGCTTTTGGAAGTCTCCATTCTGCGGGTGTCCGCGCATTTCCAGTCTGCTGGACCCTGTTTCTTGCTCGGCAGAGCTCCCTCTGTGATCTACTGTCAGTATCTAACTGACGACCCGCCGTGTCGTACAGAACAACGGCCACCTGTCGTCTGCTAGGTCTCAAATGCTGGTGACATCTACTGGCATTCTGCTCCAGCATGGACATATCTTCCGGTCAGGTTTCCTTCAGTTTCGACTGAATTCAGAATAGAATAAGAATCAGCATTTATATCTGTGCGAGTGTGGCATTGCCGCCCGGCCCTTCGAGCTATCTTATTTCTCATTCTTTCTTCTGATGAAGGACTAGCGTCCGAAACGTTAAGACTCTCTTCCTGCTATTTCAAGCGTTAACCTAATATATTCCTCCCATATACTGTACCGATTGTGTTGTTATTTCTGTTTACCTTTTACACACACACACACACATACATACATACATACATACATACATACATACATACATACATACATACATACATACATACATACATACATACATACATACATACATACGTACGTACGTATGTACGTATGTGTGTGTGTGTGTGTGTGTGTGTGTGTGTGTGTATCCAGCACTATGTGTCAATAATTGTCGCAAGTGTTTGTACCAGAGTTTTCAAGTCGCTGGCTGGACTAAAAAGTCACACTCGTTCAGCGCATCGGTAGGGGTTCCCCTACATGGATATAAAGTAGTGGCCGTACTCGAAAACGAGTTGGCAGCCACCATGTATGTATGTATGTAGGCAGAAGAACTAATAAGAGTCAACGGCCATCCAAAAGTGTGTAAATATGTATATACACATGTACCGCGTGGTTAAACTACTGGGAGTGAAGGACCCCTAGCCTTTGTCAGGGCATTCTTCTCGGAGAAGGCAACTCAGGAAACTGGGATAACTCCGACATAAAACCTGCGACTCAGTAGTTACCTATGATGTTGATCTTTTCTTCTTTTCGGTTTATAGTTACTGTCGCTCAGAGAGTGGGATTGGCTCAGTGCACAGTCTTTCCTCACTTTAAAAAAAAAACTTTGCGCACAGGCTTTGCACGATGGAATTAATTATTAATTACTAATAATGGTATATCGTGCAATGGCCATACTCGATAACGAGGGGGCAGCCATTATATATATATATACACATATGTGTGTGTGTATGCGAAAATCAAACAGAAACAACAAAAGCAAACAACACTGTACAATGAAGAAATATATCAGTTTAACGCTTGAGGAAAAAATAATCTGTATGTTTCGGACACTAGTCCTTCATCAGAAGATAGAATGAGAAATAAAAGATGAAATAGAAAGATAGAAGAAGGGGAGTGAACGGAAAAACACTTTTTGGAGAAAAAGCACGTGTGTTCAGCAACCTAGTGTGTGTGTGTGTGAAACTAATAAGATTTTGTGTTTTTACATCTGTGTTAGTCTTGTCTATATATATATATATATATAGAGAGAGAGAGAGGGGGAGTGGGAATAGAGAGAGGGGGGATAGAGAGATAGAGAGCGTGCGTGTGTAATTGTAAAGTGTTTAAGTATATGATATTTCTGTAAGATCACGCGCGTGTACATTTTGTAAAACCGTATAAATGACGTACGCATATATATATATATATATATATATACACGCACACGCACATTATATACATATATATATATACATACACATACATACATATATATGTGTGTATGTGTATGTATGTGTGTTTGTATTTGTGTGTACACGTGAGTGTCCAAGAAAGCGTGGCAAGAATATATGCAATACACTTAAAATGGCTTCAAAAATAACAGGAGAAATGTAAAGAAATTTACCTGTAAAGCTAGGACCTTCTTTAAGTCATCTGTAGATGTCAAGATCGTCTTTAGGTTACCTGTAGATGTCAAGATCGTCTTTAGGTTACCTGTAGAGCTAGGACCTTCTTTAATTTACCTGTAGAAAACAGGATCGTCTTTAGATTATCTGTAGAAGCCAAGGTCGTTTTTAGGTTACGTGTAGAAAACAGGATCGTCTTTAGGTTACCTGTAGAAAACAGGATCGTTTTTAGGTTACCTGTAGAAGCCAAAATCGTCTTTAAGTTACCTGTAGAAGCCCAAATCGTCTTTAAGTTACCTGTAGAAGCCAAAATCGTCTTTAAGTTACCTGTAGAAGCCAATGTAGTCTTTAATTTTACCTGTAGAAGCAGGATCTTCTTTAAGTTACCTTCAGAGTAGTAGAATTGATAGAGCGTTGGTTAAAGTGTCGTTGAGGTATTTGTTGTGATACTTTACATTCTGATTTCAAATCCCGCCGCGGTCAACTTTGCCTTTCAAACTTCCGGTGGTAAATAAAATGAAATAACTGTAAAGTGCTGGTGTTCATTTAATCAACTTTACCCTTGCTCCAAATGTTCTGCCCTTGTGCCTAAATTAATAATATACTTACCTGTAGAACCAGAGTTTTCATTAATTAATTTAACTGTAGATCCAGGGTCGTCCTTATTCTACCTGTAGAAAGTAGAATCCTTGGGATTACAAAATAAACACGAAACTCACATTATTTACCCAGCTTCAAATAACTTTCTCATCAAGATGTCTAGTGTTCAATTTTCTTCCACACACACACACACACACTAAACAAACAGACAGTCAAACGAATGATGCCAATTTTTCCGTTGGAAATTAAACCTACTACTCTGCTCCTGACATGGATTGAGATCTCATTCAGTGAAATGTTTGAGAGCTCTAAGAAAATTAGTACAAGGTATATATATATATATATATATATATATATATATATATATATACGTATGTGTATTTGTGTGTGTATATATACATACATATATATGTATGTGTGTGTGTGTATATACACATACATATATTCATATATATAAACATGTATAAATACATATATATGTTTGTGTATTCGTGTGTGTGTGTATATATACATGTATAAATACATATATACGTTTGTGTATCTGTATACATACAAACATGCACAAACACACACACATATATATCAGTTTTCATCTGCCTCGTGTTTACTGTTTACTCAACGACAGCCACCTAGGAAAGACCGGTCATAACATGTCATCACCCCGCCACCCGTCCACTCATAATATAAACCTCTAACTCTAATCGTCTGATCGGAAGGTTTCTTCAAGGAAGCTGTTAGTTTAAATAATAATGGATGAAATTGCTAGCTTTTGTTATTGTTTGTATTATTTCAACAAACAAATCTTTTATTTCGGCTTCCATTGTTGTGTTTTTTCGACTTGATTAAATAAACAACAGAACGATGGGGATGAAAAAAGAGCGAAGATTAGCGTTGCCTTCATTCATGTCGTCTGCCATTAGCAAGCCCCTTCTCGTCTGTATCATATGACTGTGTATTTTCTTGTTGCTGCAGAAGTGCTGGATTTAAGAGAAAGGGGTTTGGTAGTTTTTATTATTATTGTTATAAGGGATTACTGTTATTATCATAAGGGCGATGGACTGGCAGAATCGGTAGAGTGTCGGACAGAATCCTTTGTGATTTTTAGTTACAACTTTTTCTATATTCTGAGTTCAAACCCTGCCGAGGTTAGCTTTGCCTTTAACCCTCCACAAGGTCGATAAAATAAAGTGCCAGTAACGATTTAATTGACTTTCTTCTCCCCAAAAATTGTTGACGTTGTGCCTATATAAGAAACGATTATTATTATTATTATTATACGAGGCTAGCTTTGTCTTTAACCCTCCACAAGGTCCATAAAATAAAGTACCAGTAACGTACTTGGTCGATTAAATCGACTTCCCCTCCCCCCAAATTGTTGGCTTTGTGTCTATATAAGAAACCATTATTATTCTGAGTTCAAATCCCGCCGAGGTCAACTTTGCCTTTCATCCTTACAGAGTTGATAAAATAAAGTACCAGTAATACACTGGGATAATTGCTGGCCTTGTGCCAAAAGTAGAAACAATTATTATTATTATTATTATTATAAAGGCGGTGTATTGACAGTATTGTTAAGGGATTGGATTTTCTAGCCAACCCCAACATCATGGGACGAGGTCGGCACCACCATTAACACCAACTGGACAGCTGAGCAGGACGCAGACCTCATAGAAGTACATTGCTGAATCTTAAGAGACCACAGCTTGATTTTTAAAATGGCATAATTATCATAAAATACCTATACAATAAACAAAATTAGAATCTGTTTTTTCGCTCTCACATAGCGGATACATAAATGTATTCATGAATTTTATATCGAACAATAATTGTCTCTACTTTAGGCACAAGGCCAGCAATTTGAAGGGGGGGGGGGAGTCGATTAAATCGACCTCAGTGCATTACTGGTGCTTTATTTTATCGACCCCTTAAGGATGAAAGGCAAAACTAACCTCGGCGGAATTTGAACTCAGAACGTAAAGGGCCATAACTATATGCCGCTAAGCATATTGTCCGACGCTCTACTGATACTGCCAATCCACCGCCCTTTCATATCGAATAATAATAATATTCAATTCGTTTGCAAGCGTTGGTCATCTAAAACAGCAGTCACCAACCTGTGGTCCGAAAAAAAATGTTGAAGGTCCGCAGAAAACTTTGGACATTATTTGCAATTTTTATGTTTTATTAATAATAAAACAAAAATAATATTCGGTTAAAATATATTTTATAACACACCTAAAAAATGTTTCTCCTCAGTAAAGAACTAACATCCATGAAATAATTTTACACATATGTATCATCTATCGACAATATGACACAGGTACACTTCAGTATTGTTTAATAAAATGGAAGTTCTCTTATCATTATTTTACACATATATATCATCTATCGACAATATGATACAGGTACACTTCAGTATTGTTTCGACTATTGATCATTAATTCATATTAGTGGTCAGCGGAATTTAAAAATTACGGATTTAGTGGTCCGTGAGATCCGAAAGGTTACCGACCAGTGATCTAAAAAAACACAGCTTAATGAGGTTGTTTGCTTGCAAACGAATCGAATATTATCATTATTCGATTTAAAACTCACTAACACATTTACATATATAATAATTTCCTCTGACTAATAAATAAATCACTAAACATCTTTGCCGCGAGCAGCTTTGTGGAAATATCCAAAGTGGTGGAGTGGGTCGTATGGTGTTATGACCTGTCGCCTGATTTGGTTCGGTTGAGTTTGGAATGTGTAGCGGGAAAAGGCTACATTTTTATATTTGAGAGAATATGGCGTATAATCCGGCCAAAATGGGGGTTCGTCCGAAGGGTCTTTGGAGTAACGTTACTCCACAGAGTGCGTAGCTCGGAGATCAGCGAGTCACTCCATGTAGAGCTGTTACTTCTCTGAATTGAGAGATCACAGCTCCGATACTATGGACATGTGGTTAGAATATCTCAGGAAAGAATCTCCGAACTGAGAGATCACAGTTCCGATACTATGGTCCTGTGATTAGAATGTCTCAGGAAAGAATCTCTGAATTGAGATATCACAGCTCTGATACTATGGACATGTGGTTAGAATATCTCAGGAAAGAATCTCTGAATTGAGATATCACAGTTCTGATACTATGGACATGTGGTTAGAATATCTCAGGAAAGAATCTCTGAATTGAGATATCTCAGCTCTGATACTATGGACATGTGGTTAGAATATCTCAGGAAAGAATCTCTGAATTGAGATATCACAGTTCTGATACTATGGACATGTGGTTAGAATATCTCAGGAAAGAATCTCTGAATTGAGATATCACAGCTCTGATACTATGGACATGTGGTTAGAATATCTCAGGAAAGAATCTCTGAATTGAGATATCACAGCTCTGATACTATGGACATGTGATTAGAATGTCTCAGGAAAGAATCTCTGAATTGAGATATCACAGCTCTGATACGAAGGGCATGTGAAAGAATCTCTGGACATATTTTATGGACAAAACCAACTGGCAGGAGACCCAGGGGTAGACGCCGAGTAAGATGGTTGGATAACATCCATGAGCTTGGCTGATCAGTTGGAGACAGGACTCGCTGGAAGGAGTATTTGATGACTCTTCCCCCATGACCCTCTCAAGGAGAAGGGGTCTCCGATAGTGATGTGAAAAAATCTGAAAAATTAATAGGGTGGGGTGGGGATGATTATTCGAAAAACGGAAGTAAGCAAATAGGCGTCTGCTTATTTTCAATCCAAGGGAAATAACTCCACTGAGACATCTGCACACACACCAAATAAGGGAAGTAACTGTTACTTTATTATTCACCCCCACCCCTTTTAGTTTTCTAAGGTTGGACGTCTTCAGCTAATATTTCTAGCCTATTCTTCGATTAAAAAAAGAAAATTATAGGACCATTAGCTGCTACTTCTAGCATGCTGGTCTTTTCACAAGTCTAGTAATATTATCTGCTGTTGTTGACACGTCCTTCCTTTTCTTTAAGTTGTAGAGATATCGGCTGCTGTTTCTAGCGTGTCTTTCATTAAAACAATTATTCTAAGGACATTAGCTTCAATTTCTCGCTTATTCATCATTTTTTTGGCATAGAATTTAGTCTCAGTTGCAGCCTAACGATTGAAAGAATAACATAACTTAGCTGAGCATTGAAAATACACCATTTGGTTCTTAACTGTCGCTCATTCATTAAGTGGAGCATTAAAAATACACCCACTGGTCCTTAACAGTCTCTTATTCAGTAAGAGGAGCATTGAAAACACACCCACTGGTCCTAAGTCTCTTATTCAGTAAGAGGAGCATTGAAAACACACCCACTGGTCCTTAAGTCTCTTATTCAGTAAGAGGAGCATTGAAAACACACCCACTGGTCCTTAAATCTCTTATTCAGTAAGAGGAGCATTGAAAACACACCCACTGGTCCTTAAGTCTCTTATTCAGTAAGTGGAGCATTGAAAACACCCTTCTGACACTCAGTAGTCAACATACTGTTACCAAAGCTGTGAAAACACACCTCTGGCCCTCAGCAGTCTGTAAGTCATTGTCACCTTAGCTGAGCTGCGAAAACACTCATCACGCCCTCGTCAGTCAGTCAACATACTGTTACCTAAGCTGCGAAAACACACCTCTGGTCCCCAAGAGTCTGTTAGTCAGTGTCACCTTAGCTGAGCAGTGAAAACACACCTCTGGCCCTCATTTGTTAGTCAGTGACACCTTAGCTGAGCAGTGAAAACACACCTCTGGCCCTCATTTGTTAGTCAGGGTCACCTTAGCTGAGCAGTGAAAACACACCTCTGGCCCTCATTTGTTAGTCAGTGTCACCTTAGCTGAGCATTGAAAACACACCTCTCACCCTCAAAAGTAGGTTAGTCAGTGACACAGTAGGGCAGTGAAAACTCACGTGGATCTCAACAGTCTGTTAGTGTCAACTTAGTAGAACAGTGAAAACATCTCATTAGTCTGTTAGTCAATATCACTTTAGCTGAACAATGAAAACGTACCTGAGGCCCTCAACAGCCCGTTAGTTAGTGTCACCTTAGCTGAACAGTGAAAACACTTCTCTGACCGTCAGCAGTCTGAAGAACTGAGATGAGGTTACAAGGTTTATCATCCAACCAGGGAACCGCAACTGATTGTGAAAGCTGGAATTGGTGAGGTGGACTGATCGATATCTTATTTTGGTTGCAAGAGGAGGACAAGGCCCACACAAATTCCTTACAATGCTTTTCTGTATGAAATCCTTTTACCATATTTTTTTCTACTCAAGAACAATTACTTTACATACATTTTTCTGTAAAATATAAAACAAAAAACAATATTTTACTTTCTTTACATGTGGCCAATGTACTGTCATAGCCATTAGAGCATCTTATTAAATAGCTGGACGTTTGATCCAACTCTCTGCACTCCGAGTTCAAATCCTACCATATATATATATATATTTGTGGTAAAGTTGCTTGGATTCATCCATAGGCGGTATGCCAGTTGAGCACTCTATGCTCCTTTGGAGCAGAGTATGATAATATGGAAAACGAAGAATCAGTGATGCATCGGAACACAAATTTATTACGTATTACAAATGTTTCTCCGGCAAACAGCTTGAGGTGGGATCTGTTTGTGGACCAAACCTGACTCTGGATTCGCAAGTTCCTCAGATATGTCTAGCGATTCCGAAGCAAATCCTCACAGATCGCACCTCGAGCTGTTCACCGGAGAAACATATGTAAGTCTGTTCCTTTGCCGATGATCCAGGATTTGACTCCTGTGATTTACCGATTAATGGTGAAATATATTTCTTCAATGAAATATATACAAAGGAGATTAATCATTATTGTAAGGTATTATTGTAAGGTATCTATATTTGAGGTTCTTGTTAATATTTAATATGTTACCTCCGTAACTATATGTTTACACTCTTTACAAATTATCCCGTTAATGTTTGATATGTTTATTTTATAACACTACAGCTAACACATACACACATGTACTTCCCTGACATTTGTGTATTATTCTATGTATCATACATACACCTTTGACGAGTTGTAGTGCACCTGAGCACTTTACACAATAATTTCATTATTATTATTATATATATATATATTTATGTCAATCGATTTTTAATTTAATGCTAATAAATGCTCGGATTTATCCCTTAGAATCTTTGAGCTTAATCTATAGAGGGTATGGCGCATGTTTCTCAGATATGACATCCTTAATTCAATTTTGGTTATGTATATATATATATAGGGTAAAGACCCTCTTCGGCTGTGGATGACTATGGGATTTTCACCTAGGTACAAGTCCAGGCAAGGTTGTTTGTGGAAGACCAGCAGTCACCCATACATACCAGTCACCCCTCTCCATACCACCAATGTTGTCCAAGGGAAAGGCAATGGCCAGTACAGCTTGGCACCAGTGACGTCACAACTCATATACACACTATGTAAAATATATATACGCTATGTACAGTATATATACTCTATGTTCAGTATATGTATACATAATATATGATGTTGTTCAAAGAAAAGGCAATGGCCAATACAGCTTGGCACCAGTGACATCACAACTAATATATGCACTATATATACACTATGTACAGTATATATACACTACCCACTTAAATGTGAAGTTATGTTGGTACCACAACATCCAGTCCGAAACAAATGAGGTTGTGTAGGTGTCACGACAAAAAAAAAAACATACAGTTCACGCTGTAATGTGGCCGTGTAGGTAACACGTTAAAAAGCTCCCAGTCCACACTGCAAACGTGGTTGGTGTTAGGAAGGGCATCCAGCCGTAGAAAACCCGCCAGGACAACAAATCTTGCTTCAAGTGGGAAAACTCCCGTCCAAACCCATGCAAGCGTGGAAGATGGACGTTAAACGATGATGATGATGATATGTACATTATATATACATTATGTACAGTACATATACACTATATATGATGTTGTCCAAGGGAAAGGCAATAGCTGATACAGCTTGGCACCAGTGATGTCACAACTTATATATACACTATATATATACATCATATATACACTATGTACAGTATATATACATCATATATACACTATGTACAGTCTATATACACTATGTACAGTATATATACATTATGTACAGTATATATACACTATGTGCAGTATATATATATGCTATATATGATGTTGTCCAGGGGAAAGGCAATGACTGATACAGCTTGGCACCAGTGACATCACAACTCATTTCTACAGCGGAGTAAACTGGATCAACGTGAAATAAAGAGTCTTGCTCAAGAACACAATTCAAAACCTGGCCTGAGAATTGAACTCACAATCTCAGAATTGTAAGCCTGACAATCTAACCATTAAGCCATGCACCTTCACACACACATTGAACTAAATACAAAAAAAAAAGTGTCTTTATAGGAGATATTCTAGCTATTATGCTCTCTCCAGGCTATGCAAGTTCTCTGCAGCCACAGCCCATGTTTCACTACCAAGAAACATCACACTGTACACAGGTGTCATACAGTCGTCCTTTTAAACATGGGGAGAAACCTTTTGTGGTTAAGTATTTCTGTAAAAAAGGTAAAGGAAAGAAGAGTGCTCAATGTATAGTACAGAGCTATTTAATTATATGATAAACAACACAATATAATTATTCCATCACCAAAGGTTTCAGGAAACTAGCCGATCCTTACAGAAACGTCCAGGTTGTTCACCAGATGAAATAGTTATCTAAGTGTATTGTGTTGTTTATTATGTAAATAATATCATCATCATCATCATCATCATCGCTTAACGTCTATCTTCCACGCTAATATGGGGTAGATGGGAGTTGTCCAAATTTGAGGAAAAGTTGGTCGGATGACAGTATCTCGCTCATATAGGACTATCTGGCAGGTTTTCTACGGCTGGATGCCCTTCCTAACACCAACCACATTTACCGTGTGGACTGGGAACTTTTTACCGTGTTACCTACACGGCCATATTACAGCGTGGTCTGTGTCTTTTTTTGTCGTGACACCTACACGATCTCGATCTCATTATCTCATTTATTATATATATATATATATATATATATCATCATCGTTTAACATCTATCTTCCACGCTAGCATGGGTTAGATGGGTTTGACCCATTTAGAGGCAAGTTGGGTCGGGTGACCGTGTCTCGCTCATATAGGACTGTTTCTGGCTGGTTTTCTATGGCTGGAGGTACAAAAAGCTGTCTTATTAGTTTCACACTTTATATAGAAAAGGGGGAAAGAGAGTTTGATGTGTCGAGCTTTAGCCCTTCCTCAGGATTCAGGAGTACAAAAAAATAGAGACAGGATCTCAAAGGAGACCAAGTAAAGTAGAAAAATAACAAAAAAAAACAAAAACAAATAAAGAAAGTGAACAAGACAAACCGTTAGCTAGTCTTGGTAATGAGATGGAACGTCATAGGTTTTTGGAATTTCCCTAAACTGAACAAACAAACAAAAAACAAACATCAACAAAAAGAAGCCCATTCTCACCAGTTCTGTCTAAAACATTAAAAAATGGAGTTAAAATAAAAAAAACACAATACATTTTGTGTCAGTTATTTATTAATTTCTTTGTAGTAGTAGTTGTTGGTGTTGTAGTTGCTGTTGGTATTGTAGTTGTAGCCTTCAGTAATCCAGTGTGTAGTAATTTAGTAGTAGTAATAATAGTAGTAGTAGTAGTAATAATAATAATAATAATAATAATAATAACAAACCTGTACATGAGAAATGAGAAAAAAAAGAAAAAAAAAAAAAACAAAAAAAAATGTCCCATATTCCATTCTAGAAAGATGGTGTGTGTGTGTGTATGTGTGTGTGTGTGTATGTGTGTGTGTGTATGTGTATGTATGTATGTGTGTGTGTTTAACAATTCCAACTTGGCTTCTTCAACATACGGGGCTGGGAAAAGAAAACAACCCAAACAAACACGTACCAACATCCCCATCACCACCACCATGATCATCATCATCATCACCACCATCAAGTAGTTAATTATAGTTTCGAACATGGTGGTAGTAGTAGTGGTAGAGGTAGGTCATCCTCTCCCTGAAGCAAAAATTACATTTTTCCTTTTTTTTTTTTTTTAAATTTGTGGTGGTGGTGGTGGTGGTGGTGGTGGTGGTGGTGGTGGTGCATGTGTTTGTGGGGTGTGGTGTGTAGGTGAGGATGTAGGTGTGGTAGTATGTGAGGGATATGTGATGTGGATGTGACAGTGTTTGTGGGAAATACGGGGGGGGGGGACTGTGATGGTAGGACGCTTTCCTCTGAAGAAATATCTTGAACCAAACCAGTTTGTCATCATAGTAGTAGTAGTAGTAGTAGTACTAGTAGCAACTGTTTAGTTGTTTTTTTTTAGTGTATATTTTGTTGTTTTTTTAAAATCTTTTTGAAATGAACATTGTTGTTGTTGTCAGCCTCAAGATATCATCATCATCATCATCATCACCATATTAATCAATATCATCAATATCATCATCATCATCATCAGCACAGAAATTAATATATTAAGATGACAGTGGGTAGTCGTGTGTAGATATATGCGAGACATCAACTCCCATATTTTTCCTGGGGAGGGGAAAAAAAAAGGACAGACAATAAATAAAACATGAAATTAGAGCAGTGTTTGTGTACATCATCATCATCACCATCACCATTCGGCGTCCATTTTTCCAAGCTTGCATGGTTAGATGAGTTGTCCACGCCAGGAGACAAGTTTGACTAGAGTTGGCCACGCCGTACCTTGCTCCAATGAGGACTGTAAATTTGGTCAAGTACTTTACAGCTGGATGCCCTTCCTAACACCAACCCCATTTACAGTGAGTATCATCATCATCATCATCATCATCATTTCCGTTTAACGTCCATCTTCCACACTAGCATGTGTATATTGATATAAAAGTCTAAAATCTGTAGAGGCTCATCAGATCAGCGCTTACCCCAGTTTCCTTTGCGTCAAGTGACTGAGAGTACAAGACTACCCCTGGACAGGACGCCAGTCCATCGCAAAGTTAAACATCCAGCTATTACTTGTACTCATTTTCAGCTAAGTATTCTGGAGCTACGTGAAATGAACACCAGCACTAGCCCCTTACAGGGTAGACCGGGTGCTTTCAATTGTGGTACCAGCACCACCACCTTACAGAGTGGACTGGGTGCTTTTCATCATGGTCCCAGTACTACCACATTGCAGAGTGGACTGGGTGCTCTTCATCGTGGCCCCAGCACTGCCACATTGCAGAGTGGACTGGGTGCTCTTCATTGTGGCCCCAGCACTGCCACATTGCAGAGTGGACTGGGTGCTTTCCATCATGGTCCCCAACACTGTCACATTGCAGAGTGGACTGGGTGTTTTCCATCATGGGCCCCCAGCACTGTCACATTGCAGAGTGGACTGGGTGCTTTCCATCATGGTGCCCAGCACTGTCACATTGCAGAGTGGACTGGGTGCTTTCCATCATGGCCCCCAGCACTGTCACATTGCAGAGTGGACTGGGTGCTTTCCATCATGGCCCCCAGCACTGTCACATTGCAGAGTGGACTGGGTGCTTTCCATCATGGCCCCCAGCACTGTCACATTGCAGAGTGGACTGGGTGCTTTCCATCATGGCCCCCAGCACTGTCACATTGCAGAGTGGACTGGGTGCTTTCCATCATGGCCCCCAGCACTGTCACATTGCAGAGTGGACTGGGTGCTTTCCATCATGGTCCCCAACACTGTCACATTGCAGAGTGGACTGGGTGCTTTCCATCATGGTCCCCAACACTGTCACATTGCAGAGTGGACTGGGTGCTTTCCATCATGGCCCCCAACACTGTCACATTGCAGAGTGGACTGGGTGCTTTCCATCATGGCCCCCAGCACTGTCACATTGCAGAGTGGACTGGGTGCTTTCCATCATGGCCCCCAGCACTGTCACATTGCAGAGTGGACTGGGTGCTTTCCATCATGGCCCCCAGCAGTCACATTGCAGAGTGGACTGGGTGCTTTCCATCATGGCCCCCAGCACTGTCACATTGCAGAGTGGACTGGGTGCTTTCCATCATGGGCCCCCAACACTGTCACATTGCAGAGTGGACTGGGTGCTTTCCAGCATGGTGCCCAGCACTGTCACATTGCAGAGTGGACTGGGTGCTTTCCATCATGGCCCCCAGCACTGTCACATTGCAGAGTGGACTGGGTGCTTTCCATCATGGCCCCCAGCACTGTCACATTGCAGAGTGGACTGGGTGTTTTCCATCATGGCCCCCAGCACTGTCACATTGCAGAGTGGACTGGGTGCTTTCCATCATGGGCCCCCAGCACTGTCACATTGCAGAGTGGACTGGGTGCTTTCCATCATGGGCCCCAGCACTGTCACATTGCAGAGTGGACTGGGTGCTTTCCATCATGGCCCCCAGCAGTCACATTGCAGAGTGGACTGGGTGCTTTCCATCATGGCCCCCAGCACTGTCACATTGCAGAGTGGACTGGGTGCTTTCCATCATGGGCCCCCAGCACTGTCACATTGCAGAGTGGACTGGGTGCTTTCCATCATGGCCCCCAGCACTGTCACATTGCAGAGTGGACTGGGTGCTTTCCATCATGGCCCCCAGTACTACTACTTTACACTTAATAAACAAAATCAAACAAAACAACAAGAAAAAAGAACAGCAACAACACAAGAAAAAATAACAACAGCAACAACAACTACGGCAACTACCTGTAATGAAGACATCACTCCGTTGGCTAGGCTTGACAACTTGCCAGCTACTTTAGTTACTCCCTGTCGGACTCCCTCTTTGATATCAGAAAGGTCAGTTCCAGAGTATTGGCTGGAATCTGAATTAGAACCACGTGAAGTCCGACCAAAAAAGTCATCACTGGAGATGCTGGAATTACCAGAGAACTTGCTCAAGGATGCTTTCTGATCCATCTGAAAGTTGAAGAAATGGAGGCAGTCATATCATTTCAGCATAACAAGGTGGTACAAGGTGTAAAAACAACAAACAAAAAGGTCTAAAGTCTGTTTCAAGCCCAGAGGTTGTCCTGGTTCCCTTGGTGTAAAGAGATTGAGAGTACAAGACTACCCCTGGACAGGACACCAGTCCATCGCAGGGTTAAAGTCTGTCACAAGATAGGTAGCTCATCAGACCAGTGCTTGTCCTAGTTCCCTTGGTCTAAAGAGATTGAGAGTAGGAGACTACCCCTGGACAGGACACCAGTCCATCGCAGGGTTAAAGTCTGTCACAAGATAGGTAGCTCATCAGACCAGTGCTTGTCCTAGTTCCCTTGGTGTAAAGAGATTGAGAGTACAAGACTACCCCTGGACAGGACACCAGTCCATCGCAGGGTTAAAGTCTGTCACAAGATAGGTAGCTCATCAGACCAGTGCTTGTCCTAGTTCCCTTGGTGTAAAGAGATTGAGAGTAGGAGACTACCTCAGGACAGGACACCAGTCCATCGCAGGTTAAAGTCTGGTTTGAGCCTGGAGACTCATTAGGTCGATGCTTATTCCATTTCCTTGGTGTAAAGAGATTGAGAGTACAAGACTACCCCTGGAGAGGACGCCAGTCCATCGTAGGGTTAAAGTCTGTCTCGAGCCCGGAAGCTCATCATGTTGGTGCTTATCACGGTTTCTTTGGTGTGAAGCAACTGAGAGTACAAGACTTCCTCCTGGACAGGACACAAGATCATCACCCCCCCCCCCCACCAGCTATTACTGGTACTCATTTTAAGCTGACTATACTGGAGCAACATGAAATGAAATGTTTTGCTCAAGAACACAAAATGCAACCCAGCCCAGGAATAGAACCTACAGCATTATGATCATCAGTCCAACACCTTTACCACTAGGCCACAGGCCAGTCCATCACTGAGCTAAGCTGCCAGCTATTGCTGGTACTCATTTTCTGCTGAGTATACTGGAGCAACGTGAAATGAAGTGCTTTGCTCAAGAACACAACAAACAACCCAGCCCAGGAATCAAACCCACGACATTATAGTCCAAAGTCCAAAACGTATATATACACAAATGCATACACATGATTTATTTTAGAATGGAATCTGACTTACGCTATGGTCTCTTGGCCCGAAGAACTGATCCGATGATATTGACTTGGCGCTGCCAAACTTGTTCTGAGCAGTGTTGGAAGTCGCCACTTCAACAACCTTTCTGTTGCGGCTTGGTCTGGAGAGTGGAGGTTATGGTAGACATGAGAGTGAGGGCAGAGAGAAGGGTGGAGGTTATGGTAGACATGAGAGTGAGGGCAGAGAGAAGGGTGGAGGTTATGGTAGACATGAGTGAGGGCAGAGAGAAGAGTGGAGGTTATGGTAGACATGAGTGAGGGCAGAGAGAAGAGTGGAGGTTATGGTAGACATGAGTGAGGGCAGAGAGAAGAGTGGAGGTTATGGTAAACATGAGTGAGGGCAGAGAGAAGAGTGGAGGTTATGGTAGACATGAGTGAGGGCAGAGAGAAGAGTGGAGGTTATGGTAGACATGAGTGAGGGCAGAGAGAAGAGTGGAGGTTATGGTAGACATGAGTGAGGGCAGAGAGAAGAGTGGAGGTTATGGTAGACATGAGTGAGAGTAGAGAGAAGAGTGGAGGTTATGGTAAACATGAGTGAGGGCAGAGAGAAGAGTGGAGGTTATGGTAGACATGAGAGTGAGGGCAGAGTGATTAATGTCTGAGAGTGGACAACGAAGGGTTGGATATTGAAAATTTCTAATTTACTTGTTTACAAATAAAATAAAACGTTTAAACGACGACTTACTTGTCTGATTCTTCGTAGCTGGGCAGAGAGTCTGTGAAACTGGTTTTAGTTTCAAATCTGTCAACATCCCATGAACCGGTTCGGTTAGAATAACCCCATTTGGAATTTGAAGAAGAACTGCTACTGCCACCACCACCAACACTGCTGCTGGTACCAAACATACCATCACGGTATCTGTAGGTGTGTACACACATGAGGAGGAGGAGGGGGAGAAGAAGAAAGAAAGAAGGATATGAGTATGTTGCTTTATAAAAGAAAAGAAAGAAAAAAAAGCCTAGTCTTCACGGGTCTGAGAAAAGTAGCAAATTTATGACTGAAATGAATAAGACCACCACAAATTGCAATATGGTGAGATGAAAAACATGAAATCTTAGCAGTGTTTGTGTATATTATCATCATCATAATCACAGTTTAGTGTCCACTTTTCCATGTTTGCTGAATTCTACCGTGTAGTGAATAGTCACTTCCACTACTATAGGCTTTCTGATGAAGTGTGACAAATAATTAAGTATTGCATATGATTGAACAATATATATTGTAGTCAGCATATGTAGACAATTATAATGGACACAGAAACGTATGTTAAAGCAAATACATTCCTAATCTCCTTCACACCGACGTTTATATTTTTCTTGGTGTAATACTTGCTTATATTGATATACTCTGTGTGATCTCTTCTGGAGCTATATACCATATTTTCCACTTGGGTATTTATGCTATACGATTCAAAGGATACCGTCAAGTCAAACTCTCTGGCCAGCAGCTTTCTTGTTTAAGCATTCATTCCTGATATACATAAACAAAACCTTATCTACCTTCACACTCATATATATATTGTTATACTTTGGGAGGGTCATGTTGCCAATAAAAACACATGCACCTGTTGGTTTTCACTTATAAGTTTCCATTTGGTTGGTTGGTTTGATAGCTGGAAGGTTGTTTATCTATTGTGAAAGCTCTTTCGTCACACCTCAGTGACTAGGTTTTTATTTTTTGTCTCTCCTACACCGTCTTGTTTTTGTGTGCTCAGTTTACGCATATGTTACACCTGGGTGTGTGTGTGTTTATTTATTTATTTATGTGTTTATATACTTGTCACTAATTGGTTGTTTGTTCTATGTGTGTCTGATTTTTTTTTTGTTAGTTTAGTTTTTGTATGTCTGTATGTCTTCATTTTGTCCTTAATTACTAGTTGTAATGTTGTTGCTATTCCACTCATGTTTACTGTTTAATTTTGGTTGGAGTTTGTTTATGTTTGTCGCCTCTGCAATTTGTCTGAGCATTGCATCTGTGTGTGTATATAATTTTTATCTCTATGTTCTCTAATGTGCTCTTATGTTCTATTTTAGCATGTTGGTGGAGTACTGATGAGTTTTTCTTATCCTGGAGTTCTCGCCAGTGTTCACTTATCCTTTCTCCTATGCTACGGGCTGTTTCACCTATGTATGTTATATTCTTATTCCTAATGTAACTGCTAAAGGGTTAAACTGGCCGTTTCCGTCCAGAATTCTCTCACGTCTCTCTGTTCAAACTGACTGCTCATACTGATGTTAAGGTATTGTTCTCAAAATAAATAATATCAAAACCTCGTAGATTCAATATTTTGTGAGATAATTATGTGAAATAAAAATGTTAACCGTGAAAATAGTGTAATGTAAATGGTAAAGGGTTAAAATATAATGTATGGGTTGGTATTAGACTGCAGAAAAGCTGCTTCAAAAACAATGATTTTGATGAAGATGAGGTAGACCTATTGTCAGTACTTCAACACTGTATCTACCACTTACCAACTACTTAACTGCCAGTTCTTCTTAAATTCAGTACTCTGAATTATGCCCTACACCCCAACCCCACTACCATCTTAATAAATCTGAAAAATTAATAAGCAGGGGAGACGACAACGATTATTGAAAATCTGAGAGTATGTAAATTAAAACTAACCTACAGGTAAACCTGAAATATAGACCTTGACCCTTCAATGTTCAAACCGGCCAGAATTCTCTACCTCGTTCTGTTGAAACTGGTCGCTCATACTGATGTTAAGGTATTGTTCTCAAAATAAATACTTTCAATATCTCAGATTCGATATTATGTGAGGTAAAGCCTTTACCATTAAAATATAATAGTATATATAAAATAATTGTTTCTACTTTTGGCACAAAGCCAGCAATTACCCAGTGCATTACTGGTACTTTATTTTATCGACCCCATAAGGATAAAAGGCAAAGTCAACCTCGGCGGGATTTGAACTCAGATCGTAAAGGGACGTAACTATGCTGGAAAGCATGGCGTCCGACCCTCTACCGATACTGCCAATCCACCGCAGTATATATAAAATAATTGTTTCTACTTTTGGCACAAGGCCAACAATTGCCCAGTGTATTACTGGTACTTTATTTTATCGACCCCGTAAGGATGAAAGGCAAAGTTAACCTCGCCGGGATTTGAACTAAGAATGGTACTTTACTGGTACTTTATTTTATCGACCCCATAAGGATGAAAGGCAAAGTTAACCTCGCCGGGATTTGAACTAAGAATGGCAAGGGCCGTAACTCTATGCGTCAAAGCATGGCATCCGACCCTCTACCGATACTGCCAAATTTATATATAATGCTGTAAAATGGTTGGTTATAGGAAGAGCAGCCAGCCGTAGAAAGCTTACCAGACAAAGAGTTCGGAAGACCCTCAGTTGTGTCAAAAACATGACAACTTCTCCTGTGCACTCGGTAGTATGTGAGCCTGTACATAAACGAGATGCTGATCCCTGATCTGTCTGGGAGATCAGCAGTGTCCGCTTCAGTACTGGACTGGGTCTATGTAGACCCAACCAGCACATACTAACAGAGAAAGCAGATGTTGATGTGTATATGTGTGTGCGTGTGTATATATATATATATATATATATATATGATGATTTCTGAAGAATGAAACAGTTCTAGTCCTGTAGAATCTCATCTATATTAAAACCTATATATATATATATATATATATATTTTCATTTTTCATTTTACGTCCGCTTTTTCCCTGCTTGCGAGGGTGGGATGGGAACTGATTCTGGCTTGATTTCTACAGCTGGATGCCCTTCCTAGCACCAACCTCATTTTACTGAGTGCTGGGTGCTTTTTTGCCGTGGCACCTCCACGACAACTTTGCTGTGGAATGATAGGGACCCCAGTCCCTATCATCTCATTTCTACAGCTGAGTAAACTAGAGCAATGTGAAATAAAGTGTCTTGCTCAAGGAAACAACACATCACCCGGTCTGAGAATTGAACTCACAACCTTTCGATTGCAAGGCCAATGCTCTAACCACTAAGCCATGTGCCTCCATATATATATATATATATCAGATAGGGTGTGTTAAAAACCAGGTAGACCATAACTCACCAGAGTACTCAATACTTAGGGTAGTAGAGTGGGTAATAGGAAAAGAGTCAGGACCCCAACGACTGAGCTCCAGCTGTTTCGACAGCTACATCCAAAGTGGCTGGAGCTCAGCCGGCGGGATCCTGAATCTTTTCATATATATATAAGCAAAAATCAAACAGTAAGTGTTTTATTATTATTTCTGATATAAAACCAATGATGATGATATCTATAGTAGATATGATTTAAAGGAGATTTGATTGCTAATTCTATCAAGCTGAGCTCACTACATTCCTTGGTCTGAGTTTCACACAAAATAAAGGCCTTCAGGTGACACACATGGTTGCAGTGGAAGGAAATGGATGATAGGGATAAGCAAGGGGGGTTGATCAAAGTTGAGCCCTTTCTTCCCCAAGACATAAATGAAATGTTACAGCTCACATATTTGCAGATTTAGCAAGCCTCATATGAGGTTGTAGTCCATAGGAGATTTCTAGGGTGCCCCCAGTCCTATCATGTTGCTACAGCTCACACCTATGTAGGTTTAGCTGGCCTCCTATGAGGTCCCACCTCATAGTAGGTTTCTTGGGTGTTTTAATGATAGGGGCCCCAGTGCTATCATATTACAGCTCACACCTATGTAGGTTTAGCTGGCCTCTTATGAGGTCCCACCTCATAGTAGGTTTCTTGGGTGTTTTAATGATAGGGGCCCCAGTGCTATCACATTACAGCTCACACCTATGTAGGTTTAGCTGGCCTCTTATGAGGTCCCACCTCATAGGTTTCTTGGGTGTTTTAATGATAGGGGTCCCAGTCCTATCGTTGTTGTTACAGCTCACACTTACATAGGTTTAGTTAGCTTCTTATGAAGTTGAATCTCATAGGTTTCTTGGTGTTTTAATGATAGGGATCCCAGTCTTATTACACCTATGTAGGTTTACATGGCCCCCTATGAGGAGGTTATCACATAGCCAGGTTTCGTGTAATCTAATGACAGGGGCCTATCATGAAAAGCAATGAAAAATGAAATTTATTGCTTAAAAACACTCGCTGCTTGGTCCTGGAATTGAACCCACAACCTTACGATCATGAGCCCAGCATCCTAACCACTAGGCTACATGCTTTCCTTCACCAGGATGATATGAACTTTAAATATCCCCAAAGAATCTAAATAATGGTTTCTACTATTGGCACAAGGCCAGCAATTATCCCAGTGTATTACTGGTACTTTATTTTATTGACCCCCGTAAGGATAAAAGGCAAAGTTAACTCTGGCGGGATTAGAACTCAGACTGTAAAGGGCCGTAACTCTATGCCGGAAAGCATGGCATCAGACCCTCTACCAATACTGCCAATCCACCGCCCTTTAAATAGTGTAAAGCAATTAGTTCACCCCTCCAGAGATTTGGCACTCAACCAGATCTTCATTTTTAATATTGGTACAAAGGCCAAAATTTGTTAACATGCATTGTAATGAGGTAGTGCTGGTGCCACGACAAAAGTACCCTCTCAGCGCTGTAAAGTGGTAGTGCTGGTGCCACGACAAAAGTACCCTCTCAGCGCTGTAAAGTGGTAGTGCTGGTGCCACGACAAAAGTACCCTCTCAGCGCTGTAATGAGGTAATGCTGGTGCCACGACAAAAGTACCCTCTCAGCGCTGTAAAGTGGTAGTGCTGGTGCCACGACAAAAGTACCCTCTCAGCGCTGTAAAGTGGTAGTGCTGGTGCCACGACAAAAGTACCCTCTCAGCGCTGTAATGAGGTAATGCTGGTGCCACGACAAAAGTACCCTCTCAGCGCTGTAAAGTGGTAGTGCTGGTGCTGCAATAAATACACCAGCAACACCTGTAAACTAGTAGTGCTGGTGTCATGAAAAAAAAAAAAACACCCAGTACACCCTTTACGCTGGTAATATGATGAAATGTGCCCAATACACACTAATGCAATAGTGCGGGTACCATGATGAAAAGCACCCAGTACAGACTAAGGTGGTAGTGTTTGTGCCAGTACACTCTGTAAGGAATTAGTGTTGGTGCCATAATAAAAAGCACCCAGTACACCCTGTAAAGTGACAGAGCTGGTGCTGCGATAAATACACTAGCACTACCTGTAAAGTGGTAGTGCTGGTGCCATGAAAAAAAAAAACACCCAGTACACTCTATAAAGTGGTAGTGCTGGTGCCACAATAAAATACATCCAATACACTCGTAAAGTGGTAGTGCTGGAGCCACAATAAAATACACCCAGTACACTCTGTAAAGTGGATGTGCTGATGCCACAAAATACTCCCAATACACTCTGTAAAGTGGTAGTGCTGGTGCCACAATAAAATACACCCATTACACTCTGTAAAGTGGTAGTGGTAGTGCTGGTATCATGATAAATTGCTCTAAGTATATGCTGTGAAATGGGTGGCGTTAGGAAGGGCATCTAGCCAAAAAAGGAGCCCATAAGGAAGATGTCGTTACCTGTCGAGTCTAGCCTCAGGTGATAACACATTTAACCCACACAAGCATAGAAAATGGATGTTAACCCTTTAGCATTCACATTACTCTCTATTTACTATTGTATTTTCACAGAAAAGGGTTTATCTCACATAATATCGAATCTACAAGATTTTGATATTATTTATTTTCAGAACAATACCATAATATCAGTATCAGCGGCTAGTTACAGCCAGTTTGAAGAGAAAGAGGTGAGAGAATTCTGGCCAGTTACAGCCGGTTTAAATGCTAAAGGGTTAAACAGAGATTAGGATGATAAAGGGCATCCAGCCATAGAAAAACCATGCCAGAATTAAACAAGAGTGAGACGCAATCATCTGACTTGTAAAGCCTCAGTACAAGACAACACATTTAATACTCTAATACATGCAAGCATGGAATATGAATGTTAAATAAATGATGATGATGATGATGATAATGATGTGCTAATCAGGTTAGTCCATGGCAATACTTGGTTTGGTATTTATCATTTATCAACCAGCCCTACAAGGTCCAACACCCTAAACACTAGGCCACACCTCTTCACAAAATATATCTATAGATGATCCAACACACTAACCTTTAGGTCAAACCCTTTCACAGAATATATCTACAGAAGGTCCAACACCCTAAACACTAAGCCATACCCCTTCATAGTATATCTAGATAAGCCAACACCCTAAACACTAAGCCACACCCCTTCACAGTATATCTAGATAAGCCAACACCCTAAACCACACCCCTTCACAGTATATCTACAGATAAGCCAACACCCTAAACACTAGGCCACACCACTTCACAGTATATCTACAGATAAGCCAACACCTCTTCACAGTATATCTACAGATAAGCCAGCACCCTAAACACTAAGCCACACCCCTTCACCATATATCTACAGATAAGCCAACACTAACCACTAGACCACACCCCTTCACAAAGTGTATATTTACAGCAGGTCCACTACTCTATGAGGCCACACCCCTTCACAGTATATTTACAGAAGGCTGAGCACTCTATCTACTTTCATTTTCCCTCAGCTGAATACAATTAGAAATCTACGCTGCTTTATAAACTAAGGTACAATATAGGCAATAGGTGCAGACTTGGCTTCCATCCCAATATGTGTTACCTTGAGCAAGTATCTTCCATAGCATTAGGCTGACCAATACCTTGTGGAGATGGGGTGCGAATTTGGTAGACAGAACAGTTAGAAAGCCCATATGTGTGTGCATACAGTGCCAGATTTACCATTGTGCTAAGTTGTGCTTAAACACAGGGCCTGTTAGCCAAGGAGGGGGGAGGGGACAGGGGGGGGGGGGGGTGACATCTTCCTGCACCCCCAAATTTTTTTACCACCTTCAAGGTCCAAGTACGGGGCTTCATAACTTAACCAGCACAGGACCTCATTTGTCCTAAATCCGGCACTGTATATACATATATATATATATATATATATATATATATATATATACGATATTAAATAAATGGAAACTATATTTATAAAACCATATTTATTTCAGGGATATCATATTAAAAATATGTTATGCCTTCTTCAGACAAAATACAATATAAACAGTCTTATAAATAGATAGATTTGACATACCTTTCAACTTCAACTTCCATTTAAAAAGTTGATTTGGTAGGTATGTCAAATCTATCTATTTATAAGACTGTTTATATTGTATTTTGTCTGAAGAAGGCATAACATATTTTTAATATGATATCCCTGAAATATATATAATGAAATAAATATGGTTTTATAAATATAGTTTCCATTTATTTAATATCGTAAATATACTCCAAATACTTGTTGAGTGCTTTTATATCAGTTATAAATATTTACTCGTTGTAACCCAACAATTTAAATAAAATTTTGCATATATATATATATATATATATATCATTGTTATCTGAAGAGAACTGGTCTAAGCCATGTAATCATGGAAAGCTTACCAATGATTTGTGATGGAAGGGGGGGGGATTGGTAGATAGAAGCTGTTAGGAAGACCATCATATGCATATATATATATATATCATCATCATCATCATTATTATCTGAAGAGAACCTGTCCAAGCCATGTAAGCATGGAGAAGTAGACGATGGAACTCTCTTTTACCTGTTCCAGCCATCCGGCTGAGGCCATGCTGGGGCACCACCCTTAGACTATAAAGATAATGATGGAACTCTCTTTTACCTGTTCCAGCCATCCGGCTGAGGCCATGCTGGGGCACCGCCCTTAGACTATAGAGATAATGATGGAACTCTCTTTTACCTGTTCCAGCCATCCGGCTGAGGCCCTGCTGGGGCACCGCCCTTAAACTATAAAGATAATGATGGAACTATATATAAAAAAAACTAAAAACTAAACAAAAAAAAAAAAACACAACATGGACATATTTTTGTTGTTAGGTACAAGACCTTCTTTATTTCCTTTTGCAAAAAAGCAGAAAGCTAAGTTGTCTGGCACAGACTTGCCCCCAGTAAGTTGCATTCCACTTCTTAAACTAAGTAGACCTTTGTGACCCCGTTTAGTGTAAGATATGACTAAAAGAATTGACATCAAGAAAGGCATCTAGCCATGAAACACTCTACTGCAAAAGGTCCCATCCAGCCCATGCCAGCATGGAGGAGCAGACATAAAAGCAATGTTGATGATGATGATGATGACAACGATGATGAAGAGTCTGAAAAAGGAAGGATTTTGTCAAGGAGCATTCCTTGGTTTCTCTAGACTGGAGGTTATTGTAAAATACTATTGAATGAAACAGGAGCTATAAATGCATTAACCCTTTTGACACCAGCCTCGCCAAAGGTGGTTTAGGTTCTATACCCATTTAAAAGGGTTTCTAGGTCTCCTATTTAACCCTTTTGATACCAACTTGGCCAAAACCAGCTCTACTTCTATGAAACAAAACCATCCATTTTAAAGGGTTCCAATTTAATCCTTTTGTTACCAACCTGGCTAAAACCAGCTATTAAAACACACCTATTTAAATTAAAATATTCCAATATAAATATCATATGAGAACCATTTAACCCTTTAGCTATCAACTCAGCACTGGTTCTATGAAATAAAACCACTCATTTTAAAGGTTTCCAATTTAAATTAAAATCTTCCAACATAATTTTATATAAGAACCTGACATTAAGTTACTATCTTAGTAATGAAATAATTAATAATTTTAGTAAATCTCTCAAAATTCCTCATTAATTAATTGAAATAGTGTGTATTACATTAGAAATATGGTCATGAAAGGGTTAATGATAGAGGCTTCAGTCATCAGTAATGAAATAATTAATAATTTTAGTAAATCTCTCAAAATTCCTCATTAATTAATTGAAATAGTGTGTATTACATTAGAAATATGGTCATGAAAGGGTTAATGATAGAGGCTTCAGTCATCAGTAATGAAATAATTAATAATTTTAGCAAAACCCTAGAAATTCTTCATTAATTAATCGAAATAGAGTGTATTTCATTAGGAATGTGGTCATGAAAGGGTTTAGTTAGTATCTTAGAACGAGAATAGCAATCTCACAGCACCACCACTCTCCAGGTTGGGAGTCACTGCATGGAACCAATATGGTAGATATGTAAATTAGAAAAAAAGGGAGACATTAATACTGGGCTTGGTCCCTGTAGTATGAAGCTCAATAAAACAGCTTTCACTAAAACATTTTTTACAAAAGTATAAAAATATTAAAAAAAAAAAAAAAAAAATATATATATATATATATATGAAACTTAGAGTGCTTCAGCATGGCCACAACCTGTGAACTGGAACACAGAAAAGTGTAAAAGGACATAAGCTTATTGGTAGTGCTCCAGCATGGCCAGAGCCAGTGAACTGGGACAGACGAAAGAATAAAATACAAGCTTATTGGTAGTGCTCCAGCATGGCCACAGCCAGTGCGCTGGGGCAGATCAAAGAGTAAAAGAATACAGGCTTATTGGTAGTGCTCCAGCATGGCCACAGCCAGTGAACTGGGACAGACGAAAAGTGTAAAAGGACATAAGCTTATTGGTAGTGCTCTAGCATGGCCACAGAAAAGTGTAAAACGACATAAGCTTATTGGTAGTGCTCCAGCTTGGTCACAGCCAGTAAAAGAATACAGGTGTATTGGTAGTGCTCCAGCATGGCCACAGAAAAGTGTAAAAGGACATAAGCTTATTGGTAGTGCTCCAGCATGGCCAGAGCCAGTGAACTGGGACAGAGGAAACAGTAAAAGAATACAGGCTTATTGGCAGTGCTCCAGCATGGCCACAATCTTATTGGTAGTGCTCCAGCTGGGACAGATGAAAGGGTAAAAAGAATAAAACCAAAAAAAAAAAAAGATAAAAATTGTTCAATTACTTAGAGCTTAGTGAAAAGCCTCCTAATTTGTCGAATTCATCTTCAAAAAAGTCTCGACTGGTTTGGTTGCTTTCAAATCTGTCCAAGTTACTGGTATTTGATGACCGACTGTTTGGTGATTCTTGGTCAATGACGGTCATGTCCGACAGAATGGAATGACTGACCCCGCTGCAAAGAGAAAGAAAGAAAAAAAACCCAAATAGTCAAGCATTTAACCCTTTTGATACCAACCTAGAGGTGGCGCAACTCGCACAGTTGTTATAAAATTGGATAAAATGCTTTGTGGTGTTCATTCAAGCTCTCTGTCTTCTCTCAGTTCAAGTCCTGCCAAGGTCAACTTTGCCTTTCATCCTTTCGAGGGGTCTGAGCAAAACCTGGCTGAACCCTTCTCTCTCCAGGTCTGATCACAGCCAATTTCTGCTAGAGAAGGATATAGGGTAAGTGAGAAAGAAATGTAGAGGAAAAACTCAACCCCAGTTTAATACTGGGGTTGAGTTTTTCCTCTACATTTCTTTCTCACTTACCCTATATCCTTCTCTAGCAGAAATTGGCTGGATCAGACCTGGAGAGAGAAGGGTTCAGCCAGGTTTTGCTGAGACCTGGAGAGAGAAAGACTCATCCAGGTTTTGCTCTGACCTGGAGAGAGAAGCGCACTGCCAGGTTTTGCTCAGACCTGGAGAGAGAAGGGCTCAGCCAGGTTTTGCTCAGACCTGGAGAGTGAAAGGCTTGGCCAGGTTTTAAATGCCAAAGACACACTATGTAACTATGGAGTCCCTACAACTCCATCAAGAGTTATGGGTTCGTTCATACATATATACATACATACCAGCCTAACCAAAACCAAAACCAGCTCTGGTTCTTACTTAAATATCTTCCAGCATAATTTTATATAAGAACCATATGTTCAGTTACTTAGCAAAGAAATAAGGGTTTCTGATTTAGGCACAAATGATTTTTAGATGATTCTGAAAATAATCCACTCACCGATTACCAGAAAACCCCATCCCAAGCCGTTCGAGTTGAGCTGCTTTTTTAGGGTCGGAGTGTTTTAATTTATCCTCTTCCTTCTTCCGTTCTAATTTCATGTCTTGATATGCTAATTTCATTGAGGCACTGATTTGAAAGGAAAAATAAAAAAACATTCAACAGAGGGCTTTAAATATTGAAGATTATATATATATATATATATATATATATTGGTATGGTCATGTGATGCGCATGAAAGAGGTTAGCTGTATGGAAAAGTGCAGGGTGATCAAAATTGATGGAAGCTACAGAGTAGGTTGACCCAGAAAAACCTGGGACGACATGATAAAATCTGACCTTGCACCTCTCTAAGACAATGTCACTGGACCGAGATCTTTGGCGTTATGCAATAATACAGAAGACCCGCCTTCCCTATGTACAAAGCGAAATCTACAGTCAGTAGGCCCACTCCAAACCAAACATACACCCCCACCCCCACTACTCCATCCTCCCACTCCCACCAACACCACCGTCTCTAAAGTTATGTTGGTACCACAACATCCAGGCCAGACTAAAGAGGTTGTGTAGGTGTCACGACAAAAAAGCACCCAGACCACGCCGTAAAGTGGTCGTGTAGGAGACACGGTTAAAGAGCACCTAGTACTCACTGTAAATGAGGTTGGTGTTAGGAAGGGCATCCAGCCGTAGAAACTGAGCCAAAATCAGTTCCTGTATGAGCAAGACATGGTCACCTGACCTGGCATTGCCCACAACAGGACAACCCGTCTAATCCACGCTAGAGTGGTGACATCAACGTAAAACGGTGATGATGATGATGATCTTGGCTGGTCTCGCTTGGGGGTTCCAGCCGGATCAATTGGAAACAGTTGCTTCTGACCAAACCCACTAGAAGGAATGATTAAGGACCCTGCCCCCACGACCCTCTCAAGAATAAGTGTGAAAAGAATGAGATGAATATTTGAATATATATATATATATATATAACAAAGGAAATGTGGTAAGGAACCAGATGGACCATAACGCACCAAAGTACTCAATAATTAGGGTAGTAGAGTGGGTAATAGGAACGAGTAGGACCCCGATGGCTGAGCTCAAGCCATTTCGACGGCTAATTCTGTCCAGAATTAGCCGTCAAAACGGCTTGAGCTCAGCCGTCGGAGTCCTACTCGTTCCTATATATATATATAGAGGATATGCGACGGCTGGAGAGAAATGAAACAAGCATGCTCCGTTGGATGTGCGTGAACGACCAAGCATGGATGAGTTGAGAGGGAAACTGGGTATAAGATGGATAAATTGTGGTGTGCAGGAGAGAAGACTGAGATGGTATGGACATGTGATGCGCATGGAGGATGACCACTGGGTGAAGAGGTGCCAGGAAATCCCAATAGAAGGAAGACGCAGTAGAGGAAGACCACGAAAAACATGGGCAGAGGTAGTGAGAGCTGACCTCAGATCGATGAAGCTCACGGAGGAGATGACAAAGGACCGCGATGAATGGAGAGATGCTGTGCTGAATAGGACCCGACCCCAGCCATGCAAGCAGAGAATAAAATGATGATGATGATGATGATGATGATGATATTCATTTCATTTTACGTCCGCCTTTTCCCTGCTTGCAAGGGTGAGACGGGAACTGATTCTGGCTTGATTTCTACAGCTGGATGCCCTTCCTAACACCAACCTCATTTACAGTGAGTGCTGGGTGCTTTTTTTTGCCGTGGCGCCTACACGTCCACTTTACAGTGGAATGATAGAGACCCCAGTCCTATCATCTCATTTCTACAGCTGAGTAAACTGGAGCAATGTGAAATAAACGGTCTTGCTCAAGGAAACAACACATCACCCGGTCTGAGAATTGAACTCACAACCTTTCGATTGCAAGGCCAATGCTCTAACCACTAAGCCATGTGCCTCCATCATATATATATACGGGCTAACACCACACATAGATATAAATAAACCTTACAGTTGTCTTTCCTCCTCAGCTCTGTTCTTCACTTTTTCCACAGTCTTCATTGCCTCCAAGTCCTCCCGTTCTTTATCCATACGCTGTGCACGAGATTCAATCTCAGTGAAATTTGTTTTGACTCTTTGGGCTCCAAGGCCGCCTTTCTACAACAAAAGAATTATTTAGGTTTGGGTGAAATAAATTGGTTACGGTTATTGAGTTTAATTCAATTTAATCTCTTTGATAAAATGCACCAAGTAAAAAGGCTAAAGTCCCCTTCGGTCACAAATGACCATGAGATTTGCACCTAGAAAGTTCCCCTCCAAAGCAAAAGTCCGGGCAAGGTTGTTTGTGGAAGACCAGCAATCACCCATGTATACCAGTCTCTCTTCTCCACACCATCGATGTTGTCCAAGGGATAAGCAATGGTTGATACAGCTTGGCACCCGTGACGTGACAGTATATAGTGTATATATATATATATATATATATATATTATATACACTATATATGATGTCGTCCAAGGGAAAGGCAATGGCTGATACAGCTTGGCACTAATGATGTCACAACTCATTTCTACAGCTGAGTAAACTGGAGCAACGTGAAATAAAGTGTCTTGCTCAAGGACACAACACATCACCTGGTCGAACTCACAACCTTCCGATTGCAAACCCAATGCTCTAACCACTAAGCCATGCGCCTTCACCAAGTACACTCTATAAAATGCACCATAATAATATAAAAACAATGGCAATCTCTATCATCATTATTGTTTTGTCCATTTCTCCATGATTTCCATGGGTTGGACAGGTTATTTCCAACACTGTCTCTTTCCAATTGTAATGTTCCTCTATCATTTCCACTGATAGAATGCATAGCTCAGAGATCACACAGCTGCTCTCGGTTGAGTTGCTACTTCTCCGAATTGAGAGATCACAGCTCTGATACTACGAGTATATGGTTAGCATACAAGTGGTCAAAATTGGGTTTCTTTCGAAGGGTCTTTGGAATAACGTTACTTGATAGAGTGTGTAGTTCGGAGATCAGAGTCACTCAAGGTAGATCCGCTACTTCTCCAAATTGAGAGATCACATCACTACGGACATGAGGTTAGAATGTCTCAGGGGGGAAAGAATCGTTAGACAGATTTTATGAGCAAAACCATTACCTGCAGGAGACCCAGAGGTAGACCCAAAGCAAGGTGGTTGGATAACATCCATAAGCTTGGCTGGTCTCACTTGGGGATCCAGCCACATCAATTAGAGACAGTTGCTTCTGACAAAGCCCGCAGGAAAGAATGTTTGAGGACTCTGCCTCAATGACCCTCCCAGGAAAAGATGGGTGAAGAAGAAGGTTCACTATTTTGAGATAAGCTCAAGCCAACTCTGCCCTTCTCTACTGGCAACTTCTTCAGCTAACATTCATCATTCATACACATCACATGTCCATAACAGCAAAGTCTTCTCTCTTGCATGCTACACATGACTCCTCTTATAACCAGTTTTTCTCTCTGTTCAAGCATGCCCTGTCTTCACACACACTAAGTTCAAGATCAAATAGAGACATACGCCTTTCTTGGAAGTACTGGCTTTTTTCGAGGCTAACACAGATTTTCTGGGTTCTATTTGGCTTGGTGATACACTTAAGGCAACATCCACATTTGGACCTTCAGCAAGATCTAACAGAAAAAAAACAAATAAACATGTAGATAAATACATGAGAAGAAAAGAGTCAAGAGCAAAGATCAACAAGTTTAAGAGCAAGGATCAACAAGGTTAAGAGTAAGGATCAACAAGGTTAAGAGCAAGGATCAACAAGGTTAAGAGCAAAGATCAACAGGGTTAAGGGCAAAGATCAACAGGGTTAAGAGCAAGGATCAACATGGTTAAGAGCAAGGATCAACATGGTTAAGAGCAAGGATCAACATGGTTAAGAGCAAGGATCAACATGGTTAAGAGCAAGGACCAACAGGGTTAAGAACAAAGATCAACAGGGTTGAGAACAAAGATCAACAGGGTTGAGAGCAAGATCAACTGAGTTAAGAGTGAGGATCAACAGGGTTAAGAATGAAGATCAACAGGGTTAAGAGAGCAAAGATGAAAACTTACTTCTATCTGCATTAACTTTTGCGGTTGACAATTTGACATTGTTATTGTTATGGCTGAATGATTCTGAATTTAGTTTCGAACTGTCTGTGAGGCCATTTGTATTGCTATCGTTACACAGCAAAGTATTGTTAACATTGTCAGATATTTCCTCAAAGAAATCAACTTCTTTTGGTGGTGTTGCTTCCTCTGTAGGGGTAGTACTGTCCAAGTGTAGCTGGAAAATACAATTGTTCATTACAGTATTTAAATATCTGCACCCAGTCCACTCTGTAAAGTGATAGCGTTGGTGTCACAAAATGCACCCAGCCCATGCTGAAAGTAATAGAACTGGGGCCATGATAAAATACACCCACTCCTGTCTGTAAAATTATAGTGCTGGGGTCATGATAAAATACACCCAGTACACTCTATAAAGCGGTAGTGCTGCTGCCACAATAAAATGTACCCAGCCTACTCTATAAAGTGGTAGTGATGGTGCAACAATAAAATACACCCAGTACACTCTGTAAAGTGGTAGTACTGGTGTCATGATAAAATATACCCAGTACACTCTGTAAAGTGGTAGTGCTGGTGTCACAATAAAATACACCCAGTACACTCTGTAAAGTGATAGTACTGGTGTCATGATAAAATATACCCAGTACACTCTGTAAAGTGGTAGTGCTGGTGTCACAATAAAATACACCCAGTACACTCTGTAAAGTGATAGTACTGGTGTCATGATAAAATATACCCAGTACACTCTGTAAAGTGGTAGTGCTGGTGTCACAATAAAATACACCCAGTACACTCTGTAAAATGGTAGTGCTGGTGTCACAATAAAATACACCTAGTACACTCTGTAAATTGTGTACTTATATTGTCACAGTGTGTGTTTCTATGTTCACACAATTGTAACATTTTTTAACAGCAACAATGATTTCTACTTTAGGCACAAGGCCAGCAATTTTGGGGGGAGGGAAAAGTCGATTAAATCGACCCCAGTGCATTACTGGTACTTTATTTTATCGACCCCTTAAGGATGAAGGGCAAAGCTAACCTTGGTGAGATTTGAACTCAGAACATAAAGAGCCATAACTCTATGCTGCAAAGCATGGCATCTGACGCTCTACCGATCCACCGCCCTTTAAAATAATGGTTTCTGATTTAGACACAAGGCCAACAATTTGGGGAAAGGAGAAAGTCGATTAAATCGACCCTAGTGTAATTACTGGTACTTTATAAAGACTTCGGCTGTCAAGAAAGTTTGTTTTCTTACATAGATACAAGACTTCAAGTTGTTAGAATCATGATTTCTAATTTGATAATTATAATGATTTCTAGTACAGGCACAAGGTCAGTAATTTGGGGGAGGGAAAAGTCAATTAAATCGACCCCACTGCATTACTAGTACTTTATTTTATCGACCCCCGTAAGGATAAAAGGCAAAGTTAACCTCGGCAGGATTTGAAACTCAGACCGCAAAGGGCCGTAACTCTATGCTGAAAAGCATGGCGTCTGATACCCTACCAATACTGCCATTCTAATAATAATAAAAACAATGACTTCTAGTTTAGGCACAGGCCAATAATTTGGGGGGAGGGGAAAATCAATTAAATCGACCCCAGTATGTTACTGGTGCTTTATTTTATCGACCCTGTAAGGATGAAAGGCAAACTTAACCTTGGTGGGATTTGAACTCAGTCCATAAAGGACTGTAACTCCATGCTGCAAAGCATCGTGTCCATTTGATAATTATAATAGAGCATAATAGGACCTTACCTTGTCTTTGTGAAGTCTCATCATATTTTGAGCCTGGCTTAACAATCTTTCTCTGTAGAGATTGGCAGAGCGGCTATGGTACTTCTGTTGAGCATCATTGGTTATACAGCCATGTTGCCGAAAGAAATTCATCTGCCAATATAGAAAATGAAGCAAATAAACCCCACAGAATTGGTTTTTGGGCAAATTTCTCGCCAGAATTTTTTCCAACATTCTGATGCGTATGTGTATATATATGTGTGCGTGTGTGTGTGTGAGTGTATGTAGATTGTACACAAAAGTGTAGTGAATGTTAGATATGTTTTCTGTAGTTTGTCATCACCCCTTCCTTCCTCAAACATTTCTAGTATGTGATGTCATCACCCCATCCTTCCTCAATCATCTCGTCTAGTGTATGACATCATCACCCCTTCCTTCCTCAGTCATCTCTAGTGCATGATGTCATCACCCCTTCCTTCCTCAAACATCTCTAGTGCGTCACCTCATCACCCCTTCCTTCCTCAGTCATCTGATATATACATACATATATATATATATATATCATATATGATAAAAGCAAGAAGAATATGATAAAAATTGCAACTCACAGCATTTCCATTTCCTCCAACCTGCATTGTTCGTAGTTGCAGCCATGTCCAGCTGGTGTCAAGTTGGGTAGACCGGATAAAGCTAACATGGACTCCAAGGGATCTGTGTACAGCTGAACAATCAATACATAGGAAGACTCCATAGGTTACACTAGCCCATGTCGGATTGTTACTGCCACAATCAAAACATTGCTGAAATACAAAGAAAAAATAGGGGACTATATAAGTAAGTGTTAACATTTGAAACAATGAAATTTCCATTTCGGACTGTATCTTATAAGAGGTTTGTTTAGTGATTTAACCCTTTAGTTACCATCCTTGCCAAAACCAGCTCTGACTTTATGAAATAAAATCACCAATAAAATCTGTCCAGCGATGTTTTCCAGAGACATTTAAACCACATGCCAATAGAATCGGAGCTGTGATCTCTCAATTCGGAGAAGTGGTGTCTCTACCTGGAATAACTCTCTGACCACCGAGCTACACTCTATCAAGTGATGCTACTCCAAAGACCCATTTTAAAGGTTTCCAATTTAAATTAAGATCTACAAAAATAATTTTATATGAGAACCATTTTAACCCTTTAGTTACCAATGCAGCCTAAACCGGCTCTAATTCTATGAAATAAAATCATGCATTTTAAAGGTTTACAACTTAACCCTTTACCATTCACATTACTCTATATTTACTATTGTATTTTCATAGTAAAGGCTTTATCTCACATAATATCGAATCTACGAGATTTTAATGTCCTTTATTTTGAGAACAATACCTTAACATTGGTATGAGCAGTTGGTTATGGCAGATTTGAATAGAAAGAGTTGAGAGAATTCAATAGAATAGATATACCATATCACTATGTCTAAGAGGCAATGGAAAGGGTTAGCGTCAGGAGAGCATCTGCCTGTAAAACATCGTCTCAAAACATTCCATTCAACACAAGTCAGCATGAAGGAGCAGATGTAAAAACAATGATGATGATGGTATGTGTGTGTGTCACCTACATGACCACTTTACAGTGTGGACTGGGTGCTTTTTGTTGTGTCGCCTACATGACCACTTTACAAGTGGACTGGGTGCTTTTTGTTGTCACCCACATGACCACATGTAGGTGACAACAAAACATGGAGGCACATGGCTTAGTGGTTAGAGCATTAGCCTTGCAATCAAAAGGTTGTGAGTTCAATTCTCAGGCCGGGTGATGTGTTGTTTCCTTGAGCAAGACACTTTATTTCACATTGCTCCAGTTTACTCAGCTGTAGAAATGAGATGATAGGGACTGGGGTCCCTATCATTCCACTGCAAAGTAGTCGTGGAGGTCCCACAGCAAAAAGCACCCAGCCCACACTGTAAAGTGGACGTGTAGGCGCCACGGAAAAAAAGCACCCAGCACTCACTGTAAATGAGGTTGGTGTTAGGAAGGGCATCCAGCTGTAGAAATCAAGCCAGAATCAGTTCCCGTCCCACCCTTGCAAGCAGGGAAAAGCGGATGTAAAAATGAAATGAAAATGAAATGATGATCACTTTACAAGTGGACAGATGTGGAATGATCGAGTACGGGTGTCGGATGGGGTGTATATTGGGTTAGGAGGTGCCTACTGACTGTAGGTTTAAGTTTGTATGTAAGGGAAGGCGGGACCTCTGTATAACTGCATAGCGCCAAAGATCTCGATCCAGTGATATTGTCTTAGAGAGGTGTAAGTAGTAAGCAAGGTCAGATTCTATCATCTCATCCCAGGTTTTTCTTGGTCTACTCACTCCGTATCTTAATAAAAGAAGAAATAGGGAGGCAAGAGTATGAAGAAGAATGAGTGGAGAAAAAAAACAAACTTTTGGCATGGTCTTGTAACTCACGAGGGAGTCACGGGGACACTGTATTGAAATATGGCGTTTCTAGAGCATTTTTGAAGCTGGCGGAGCCCATCATCTCTCTAGGTCTGAATATAGAAGATTTCTTCCAGAGAAGGATAGAGAAAGGAAAGAGTGGAAGAGAGAAAGGAAAGAGTGGAAGAGAGATAGAGAAAGGAAAGAGTGGAAGAGAGAAAGGAGAGAGTGGAAGAGAGAAAGGAAAGAGTGGAAGAGAGAAAGAGATACAGAGGAAGAATCTCCAATTGATTGGAACTTTTTTTGTCGACCTTAAATAGATGAAAGGCAACGCACACATACATACACACACAGACAGACACATATATACACACACATTTACACAGACACACATTTACACAGACACACATATACATAGACACACATATACACAGACACACATATACATAGACACACATACAGACATATATACACACACAGACAGACACATATATACACACACATTTACACAGACACACATTTACACAGACACACATATACATAGACACACATTTACACAGACACACATATACATAGACACACATATACATAGACACACATACAGACATATATACACACACAGATACACATTTACACAGACACACATATACATAGACACACATATACACAGACACACATATACATAGACACACATACAGACATATATACACACACAGATACACATTTACACAGACACACATATACATAGACACACATATACACAGACACACATATACATAGACACACATATACATAGACACACATACAGACATATATACACACACAGACACATTTACACAGACACACATATACATAGACACACATATACATAGACACACATATACACAGACACACATATACATAGACACACATACAGACATATATACACACACAGATACACATTTACAGACATACACATATACAGACACACACACATATACATAGACACACATACACACACATATACACGCACACACACACACACACACACACACACAAACAAATGAGTCACCACAGTAATATAGAAATAAAATTCATAGACAATTAAAAATTAAACATTATATAAGAAAAGGTGAACTTTGAATTTCTTTAAACAATAAGGTTTAACAAAAAGGACTGTGGTGGTAGCGGTGATAGTGGTACTGGTAGTGGCGGTGGTAGTAGTAATGGTGGTACTGGTAGTGGTTGTAGTTGTGGTGGTGATAGCAGTGGTAGTGGTGGTGATAGTGGTAGTAGTGGTGGTAGCGGTAGTAGTGGTGGTAGTAGTAGTAGTAATGGTAGTGGTTGTGGTGTTGAGTGTGGTGGTGGCAGTGCTAGTAGTAGTAGTAGTAGTGATAGTGGCTGTGGTGTAGAGTGTGGTGGTGAAGGATAAAACTAGTTAGACAAGCTATGGTTGGTGTGTATTGAGAGGGAGGGAACCACAAGTTGTTGGCAATGACAGTGACTTAACCTTATCAATGTAGTCGCTAGAAACAGCAGCCAAATCTACCTCAAACTACACCCTATGCTTTTAAATGACATTAACATATATGTATCATCATCATCATCATTTTACGTCCGCTTTTCCCTGCTTGCAAGGGTGGGACGGGTCTTATTCAGCACAGCATCTCTCCACTTGTCACGGTCCTTCGTCATCTCCACCGTGAGCTTCAGCAATCTGAGGTCTGTTCTCACCACCTCCGCTCATGTTTTGCGTGGTCTACCTCTACCACGTCTTCCTTCAACTGGCATTTCCTGGCACTTCTTCACCCATCGGTCATCATCCATGCGCATCACATGCCCATACCACCTCAGTCTCCTCTCTCGCACACTACATTCTATCCCTCTCAGACACAGTTTCTCTCTCAACACATTCATGCTGGGTCGTTCTCGCACATTAACATTGCACATCCAACGGAGCATGCTTGCCTCATTTCTCTCCGGCCGTCGCATATCCTCTGCAGTTGTTGCCCATGTCTCACTACCATGCAGCATCACGCTCCTCACACAGGCATCATATAACTAAACTATAATAAAGTAAGGAGTGTGGGACTGTGTACGGTTTATAACTTTTTATCGCATTAGTAAAATAAGTTGGATTGCTTTGAATAAATAATGAATGAATATTACATAATTTATCTACTAAATTTTGTAGCTGTTGATTAAATATATTTTATTGTTTATTTAAAGATTCACTTCTTTAAAATGTTCAAATGTCAACACTTCCGGTTAGCGATCGCTTAAATAAACATTCATATATTTCCGTCACTAATTTTCTCCTAATGGAGTTTATATATAATATCGTCTTTTTTAATGTATCATGGATTACGTTACTGACTACATAAGACAGTGTAACACAGTCTTCGTTCAGTTTCTGTGTATATTGTCAATTACGATTTTATTTGATGTATCATATCTACTTGTATATATACTTGCATATATCATCATCTCTGAAAGGTACCTGAAACTGGTTGGACACATTCTGTGCATGTTTGAGTATCAGAACCCCCTCTCTGGTAATGAGACGGATCCCAGTCGGTTGTAAGTGGAAGAAAGGGAGACCCAAGAAAACTTGGCGCCCAACTTCTAAAGAAGATCTCCAGGGGATTGGATTGGACTGGGAATCTACGTAAGATGCTGCAGCTGATTGTGTAAATTGGAGAGGACTCATTGCTCAATATGCCCCAGGGTATAGGAGGACCTTAGACTAAGAGTCCTATATAGAACACTAATATAGTTTCACTGACTGAAAGCTGTGAGGACCCAACAGCATTCAGCTGCGGCATCTTGCGTAGTTTCCCTGTCCCGCTAAACTTCCATATGTGTGAGCTGTAACATGATAGGTTTGGGGGTCTCCTATCATTAAAACACCTGGGAAACCCCCCTGTGAGATGAAACCTCATAAGAGGTCAGCTAAACCTACATAGGTGTGAACTATAACATGAGGTGACTGGGGTCTTAAAACACCTGGGAAACCTATGACAACCTCATAAGAGGCCAGCTAAACCTACATAGGTGTGAACTATAACATGAGGTGACTGGGGTCTTAAAACATCTGGGAAACCTATGACATAACCTCATAAGAGGCCAGCTAAACCTACATAGAGGTGTGAACTATAACAACATGAGGCGACTGGGGTCTTAAAACATCTGGGAAACCTATGACATAACCTCATAAGAGGCCAGCTAAACCTACATAGAGGTGTGAACTATAACAACATGAGGCAACTGGAGTCTTAAAACACCTGGGAAACCTATGACATAACCTCATAAGAGGCCAGCTAAACCTACATAGAGGTGTGAACTATAACAACATGAGGCAACTGGAGTCTTAAAACACCTGGGAAACCTATGATATAACCTCATAAGAGGCCAGCTAAACCTACATAGAGGTGTGAACTATAACAACATGAGGCAACTGGAGTCTTAAAACACCTGGGAAACCTATGATATAACCTCATAAGAGGCCAGCTAAACCTGCATAGAGGTGTGAACTATAACAACATGAGGCAACTGGGGTCTTAAAACACCTGGGAAACCTATGACATAACCTCATAAGAGGCCAGCTAAACCTACATAGAGGTGTGAACTATAACAACATGAGGCAACTGGAGTCTTAAAACACCTGGGAAACCTATGATATAACCTCATAAGAGGCCAGCTAAACCTACATAGGTGTGAATTGTAAATATTTGTTCATGTAGGATAAGTAAAAATAAATACTGGATAGGGAAACTACGCTAGATGCTGCAGCTGATCGTGTAAATTGGAGAGGACTCAATGGCTCAATATGACCCAGGGCATATATAGAACACTAATCTAGTTTCACTGACTGAAAGCTGTGAGGACACAACAACGTTCCAGATACCAGGCATCTAGACTCATGCCTCCCTTGACTCAAGACTACAGCTCAGTCAAAGACACAATGACAATGATGATATGGGGTGATGGTCATGGGTGGTAGGGGTAGTGGGGAAGAGAGCATCATACTGTTATGATGGCTTTGAAAAGCTGGACAAACTAATGATAACAGGAGAGAAGACATTCCACTGTGAGAATGTGTGTGTGTGTGTGTGTGCTAACATGCAAATGTGTGTATGTGCACGTGAGTGAATGAGGACTAGTGTGTGTGAGTATGTGAATGAAAGTGTGTGAGAATGTGTGTGTGTGTGTGCATATGAGTGTGTGTGTGAGTGTGAGGGCATGTGTGAGTGTGAGGGCATGTGAATGAGTGTGTGTGTGTGTGTGTGTGAATGAGTATGTGTGAGTGTGTAAATGAGTATGTGAGTAAATGTGTGAATGCGAGTGTGAATATGACCGTGTATGTGTCAGTATGTATGCAAGAGAAATGTTTTGATACATGTGGCCTAGTAATTCTGGTGATAGTGGTGGTGCTGTTGTTGGTGTTGGTGATAGTAGTGGTGGTGGTGCTTATGATAGTGATGGTGTTGTTGTTGGTGGTGGTGGTGACAGTAGTGGTGGCGATGGTGCTTATGATAGGTGGTGGTGTTGGTGTCCTTGCTTAAAGTCAAACACCTACAATGACAAATATATAGAATATATTGACCCAGTATCTCACCTGCATTTATTTTTACTTATCCTACATGAACACATATTTACAATTCACACCTATGTAGGTTTAGCTCGTCTCATACAAGGTTATATCATAGGTTTCCCAGGTCCCCTCATGTTATAGTTCGCACCTATGTAGGTTTAGCTGGCTTCTTATGAGGTTTCATCTCACAGCGGAGTTTCCCAGATGTTTTAACGATAGGGGACCCCAAACCTATCATGTTACAGCTCACACATATGGAAGTTTAGCTGGCCTCCTATAAGCCAGTATCTCATATGTTTTTCAGGTGTTTTAATGATAGGGACCCAAGTTCACACCTATGAAGGTTTAGTTAACCCCTTACAAGACTGCATCTCATAGGAGGTTTATTGGGTGTTTCAACCCTTTAGCATTTACATTACTCTATATATACTATTATATTTTCACAGTAAAGGCTTTACCTCACATAACATTTACATTACTCTATATTTACTATTGTATTTTCACAGTAAACATTTTATCTCACATAATATCGAATCTACGAGATTTTGATATTATTTATTTTTAGACCAACACCTTAACATAATAAGTAAGACCAGCTGGTTATGGCCGGTTTGAACAGAAAGAGGTGAGAGAAATCTGACTGGATATGGCCAGTTTAAATGCTAATGTCAGCAGTCCCTATCATGAACAGCAATGTGAAATGAAGCATTTATTTTGGAACAGAACCCACCAGCCAGTCCAGGAATTGACCCCACAACATTATGATCTTGAGTCCAACACTCTAACCACTAGGCCTTTATAGAGGGGCAGACCTGATACTAAAGAATAACAAACCAAGTAGAATCCACATGACAGCTAGTTAAAGGTGACAACTTTACCTGAGTGACAGATATGCTGACAGGGGGAAATATTTGACAAATAAATCTCTCTCGCTCTCTCTTTCTCTTTATATATATCATCATCATCGTTTAACGGCCATCTTCCACGCTAGCATGGGTTTGGACAGGAATTTTCCCACTTGAGGCAAGATTGGTTGTCTTGCTTGTATAGGACTGTCTGGCGGGTTTTCTACGGCTGGATGCCCTTCCTAACACCAACCACGTTTACAGTGTGGACTGGGAGATTTTTACCGTGTTACCTACACAGCCGCATTACAGCGTGGACTGTCTGTTTTTTTTGTCGTGACACCTACACGACCTCATTTGTTTCGGACTGGATGTTGTGGTACCAACATAAACACGCACACACATATATGTATGTACAAACTATATATTAATATATATATATATACAAACGCACACACATAAATCTCTTTCTATATATATACACACACACACGCAAATCTCTCTCCCTCTCTCTCTCTATATACATACACACACACAAATCTCTCTCCCTCTATATATACACACACACACATACAAATCTCTCTCCCTCTCTCTCTATATATATATATATACACACACACACATACAAATCTCTCCCTCTATAGATATATATATACACACACAAATATCTCTCCCTCTTTATATATATACACACACACACACACACATCTCTATGTACACACACATACATCTCTATACACACACACACACATATATATACACACACACATATATATATATATACACACAAACACTATATATATATATATATACACACACACACACACACTATACATAGAGAGAGACAGGAAGAGAGAGAGAGGGAAGGGGAGAGAGAAATGTGGTATATACATATATATATATATATACACACACCCACAAACACTAAATATATATATATATATATACAAAAACTATACATAAAGAGAGAGGGAAGGAGAGGGAGAGAGAGGGAAGGAGAGGGAGAGAGAGGGAAGGAGAGGGAGAGAGAAATGTGCTACTATATATGCATTGATTTAATATGTTAAGAAGGCTCACAGACATGGGTGGAAGCATGTGTCAACACACACACACACATACACACAATCCTACAAACACACACACACAAACTTATTGAATTTCTAATTAATCCTCACACCATCTGAAACACCTACCTACTTACCTACCTGGTGGGTAAATTAATGAAACTGGCTTTTAATATCCTCATGCCACTATATATATATGTTTAAAACACTCACACCACTATATATATGTGTATATACATACAAAATCACTAACACTCATCATACATGTCTTCCATGTAGGTTTGGATTGGACTTTATATATATATATATATATATATATATATAACGAAGGAAATGTGGTAAGGGACCAGATGGACCATAACGCACCAAAGTACTCAATACTTAGGGTAGTAGAGTGGGTAATAGGAACGAGTAGGACCCCGACGGCTGAGCTCAAGCCGTTTCGACGGCTAATTCTGGACTGAATTAGCCGTCGAAACGGCTTGAGCTCAGCCGTCGGGGTCCTACTCATTCCTATATATATATATATATATATATATATATATATATATATTTATATTTATTTGCATGGTGTATCTTAGTGACTATATAGTGGAGAACCTACCTATCTAGTATACATATAGTCTTGTTACCAAAATAAAATGCACCCAATGCACTCTGTAGCATGCAGTAGCCCCCTACTCTATCCTGGTCTAATTATTGACTTTGTCTATGATGACCTGACCTGGCCAACTTTTGTTAACAGCTTTAGCTGGCATCCTACAGGGTTGAATCTCTTCGGAAGTTACTTGGGTGTTTTAATGATAGGAGGACCCAGTCTTATGTTGTTACAGTTCACACTTATGAAGGTTCATTTGGTGAGGTTGTTTCAATTAATTATTGAAAAATTCGAAGATATATACTAAAATTATTAATTATTTCATTACTAAGTAACTTAATGTAAGGTTCTTATATAAAATTATGTTGGAGTGATTTACTAAAATTATTAATTATTTCATTACTAAGATAGTAACTTAATGTAAGGAGGTTCATCATCATCATCGTTTAACGTCCGTGTTCCATGCTTGCATGGGTTTGGACGGGAGTTTTCCCACTTGAGGCAAGAGTGGTTGTCTTGCTCGCATAGGACTGTCTGGCGGGTTTTCTACAGTTGGATGCCCTTCCTAACACCAACCACATTTACAGTGTGGGACTGGGAGGTTTTTACCGTGTTACCTACACGGCCACATTACAGCGTGGACTGTCTGTTTTTTTTTTCGTGACACCTACACGATCTCATTTGTTTTGAGGTTCTTATATAAAATTATGCTGGAAGGATTTTAATTTAACACTTTTGTTACCAACTTGGCCCAAACCAGCTCTGGTTCTATGAAATAAAACCACACATTTAAAACATTTTCTATTTGAATTAAAATCTTCCAACATAATTTTATATAAGAACCTTACATTAAGTTACTATTAAACTATAATAAAAGTGTGTGATGTCAACACTTCCGGTGGCGATCACTTAAATAAACATACTAATTTTCTCATAATGCAGTTTATATATTATATCGTCTTTTTTTAATGTATCATGGATTACTTTACTGATTACATAAGACAGTGTAACACAGTCTTCGTTCAATTTCTGTTTATATTGTCATTTACGCTTTTATTTGATGTATCATATCTACTTGTATATATACCTGCGTATAATATCAATATACACACTATACATTCAAGCAGTCTTAGTAATGAATCAATTAATAATTTTATTAAACCACTAAAAATTCTTCATCAATTAACTGAAATAGAGTGTATTTCATTGGAAATACGGTCTATGAAAGGGTTAAATAAGAATCTTTAAAGTGGGTAGTCTTGTTTCATAAAACCAGAGCTGGTTTTGTCGAGGTTGGTATTAAAAAAGTTGAATGATTAAACCTTTCATTCCACTCAGAAATAACTTTGTTAGAGTTGTCCATTGTTTTTATTGTCAATGACAGCTGACATTGATAATCTATATTATAACAACCATGTCCATCTGCCCATCCCTCCATCTTGCTGTCTGTAACGCCCACTTTATATAGAGAGGGGTAGTGCTAAGCGATATATATATATATATATATCGCTTAGCACTGCTATATATATATATATATATATATCGCTTAGCACTGCTATATATATATATATATAAAGTGGTAAAGAAAATGGATCCCTAAGTGAGATCAGCGAAGTTCGTGGATGTTATCCAACCATCTTGCTCGGATATGTCAACCCCTGGGTCTCCTGCCGGTTGGTTTTGCCCGTAAAATCTATCCAGCGATTCTTTTCTGAGACATTCTAACCACATACTTGTCGCAACAAAGCTGTGATCTCTCAATTCAGAAAAGTAGCAGCTCTACATGGAGTGACACTATCAAGTAACGTTGCTCCATAGACCCTTCAGAGGAACCCCACTTCAGCCGCTTGTATTCACAATTGTATTCTTTTGGTCATTACTAAATATATATGATCATAGGTAAGAGTTGGCACCAATACATTCCTTTCATAATATATCTACTTGATTAGGGTTGACTGGTATTTAACCCTTTCACATTTAAACCGGCTGTAACCGGCCACTCATACTGATGTTAAGGTATTGTTCTCAAAATAAATAATATCAAAATCTCATAGATTCGATATTATGTGAAATATAGTGTTTACCATGAACATATAATAGTAAATATAGAGTTATGTAAATGGTAAAGAGTTTAACCCTTTAGCATTCACATTACTCTATATATACTATTATATTTTCATGGTAAAGGCTTTACCTCGCATAATTATCTCACATAACGAATCTATGAGATTTTGAAAGTATTTATTTTGAGAACAATACCCTGTGAATGACCAGTTACAGCCAGTTTCAACAGACAGAGGTAGAGAATTCTGGCCGTTTTGAACATTAAAGGGGTAAACGGGCCATATCCGGCTAGAATTCTCTCACCTCTTTCTGTTCAAACTGGCTGTAACCGGCCACTCATACTGATGTTAAGATATTGTTCTCAAAATAAATAATATCAAAATTTCATAGATTCGATATTATGTGAGATAAAGCCTTTACCATGAAAATATAATAGTATATATAGAGTAATGTAAATATTATGCGAGATATTATGTGAGGTAAAGCCTTTACTGTGAAAATATAATAGTATATATAGAGTAATGTAAATGTTATGTGAGATATTATGAGGTAAAGCCTTTACCATGAAAATACAATAGTATATATAGAGTAATGTAAATGTTATGTGAGATATTATGTGAGGTAAAGCCTTTACTGTGAAAATACAATAGTATATATAGAGTAATGTAAATGTTATGTGAGATATTATGAGAGGTAAAGCCTTTACTGTGAAAATACAATAGTATATATAGAGTAATGTAAATGTTATGTGAGATATTATGTGAGGTAAAGCCTTTACTGTGAAAATACAATAGTATATATAGAGTAATGTAAATGTTATGTGAGATATTATGTGAGGTAAAGCCTTTACTGTGAAAATACAATAGTATATATAGAGTAATGTAAACGGTAAAGAGTTTAAACAAGTGGACAAGAATATAACAGTTTTATTTGTAATTCAATGTGAACATGTAGACATTAGAACAATGTCATCCACAATATATAAATATATAACTTTGTAGAGTGACTGAATCATGTGACTCACAACCACATACATATATACATACACATATATATGTACATACACACATATACATATATATACATACACACAGATACACACATATATATATATAAATACACACATACATATATATACACACACACACATCTATATAAATACACACATACACATATATATATAAATACACACATACACATATATATATAAAACACATACACATATATATATATAAATACACACACATAAATACACACATACACACATATATATATATATATAAATACACACACACATATATACACACATATACATATGTATATATATATTTATATAAATACAGACATACAAATATATCTTCATATATATATAAGTACACACATATACATATGTATATATATATATATACACACATACAAATATATATATATATTATATAAATACACATATACACGCACACACATATATACACACACATGCATATATATATATATATATATATCTGAGAAAAGTCAAGAAAGACTTCCTGCTAAACTAATATTTATTTATTCAATTCAATTGTTCCCCAGCTTTTTTTTCTTATTGACTTTTCTCAGATACACATACCTGTATATATATACACACATTTATTTATTTATTTAATCAATTTGTATAGAGCTAGGAAGCCGTGGTGGACTATAGGAGGTATCTAGTGCATCGTACAGTTAGGAAACAAAAACAAGACAGATATAAACAACATGGAAAGTCAATGGAAGTCTAAAGAAGCATAAATAATATTAAAACACACACACACATATATATAATACTAGAAGTACCCGGCATATACATATATATCATCAGCATCACTGTTGTTTTAACATCCACTTTCCCTGCTAGTAAGGGTTGAATGGGTCTATATAGACCAAGTCTGTACTGAAGTGGAGCCACTAATCTCCCAGACAAGCCAGGGACCTATGTGCACTTATATATGGTCTCGTGTTCCATCGAATGCGCAGGAGAGGTTGTCAGGCCTTTGTCACAAGAACATCTACTCTGATGATTCCAGCCTTGTGCTAGGATGAAACAATTGTAAGTGATTAAATGTTTTAAACACTCTTTGTCATTTATATTGTATTCTGGATCTGCAGCGTACTTGTTATTTTACATTGACCTATTTTCATACTTGTAATTGGGTAATATATATACACATACATACATATATATATATATAAATACATATATACATACATACATATATATATATATAAATACATATATACATACATACATATATATATATATAAATACATATATACATACATACATATATATATATATATATAAATACATATATACATACATACATATATAAATACATATATACATACATATATATATATATATAAATACATATATACATACATACATATATATATATAAATACATATATACATACATATATATAAATAAATACATATATACATACATACATATATATATAAATACATATATACATACATACATATATATATAAATAAATACATATATACATATATATTAAATTTAAGTGAGAAAAAACTATATTTATAGGCATACAAACAAACTAGACAAAAAAAGTATTTTATTTAAACTTGCTTATAAAAAGAATATTTTTTTTGTCTATCTTGTTTCTTCTCTCATAAATAGAGTTTTTTCTCACTTAATTTTAATATATAAGATTGTTTCTCTGGGAGATCTTTCTCATTGAGATGTTTAAGTATTAGAGACTAATTAAACTTTAATTAATTTACACACACACATCTATCTTATTTCCCATTCTTTCTTCTGATGAAGGACTAGCGTCCGAAACGTTAAGACCCTCTTCCTGCTATTTCAAGTGTTAACCTAATATATTCTTTCCATATACTGTACCGATTGTGTTGTTATTTCTGTTTACCTTTTACACACACATATATATTTATATATATCATTTCATCATTTCATTTCATTTTACGTCTGCTTTTCCCTGCTTGCAAGGGTGGGACGGGAACTGATTCTGGCTTGATTTCTACAGCTGGATGCCCTTCCTAACACCAACCTCATTTACAGTGAGTGCTGGGTGCTTTTTTTCTGTGGCGCCTACACGTCCACTTTACAGTGTGGGCTGGGTGCTTTTTTGCCGTGGCACCTCCACGACCACTCTACAGTGGAATGATAGGGACCCCAGTCCCTATCATCTCATTTCTACAGCTAAGTAAACTGGAGCAATGTGAAATAAAGTGCCTTGCTCAAGGAAACAACACATCACCCGGTCTAAGAATTGAACTCACAACCTTTCGATTGCAAGGCCAATGCTCTAACCACTAAGCCATGTGCCTATATATATATATATATATATATATATATATATATATATATATATATATATATATATATATATATATATATATATATATATATATATATATATATATATATATATATATATGAGCCGACCACGGGTACAAGCTGAAGCTGAAGCATATAGATAATATGCCCCCACCCCCTCCCACTGCAAAGTGGTCGTGGAGGTGCCACAGCAAAAAAGCACCCAGCCCACACTGTAAAGTGGACGTGTAGGCGCCACAGTAAAAAAAAACACCCAGTACTCACTGTAAATGAGGTTGGTGTTAGGAAGGGCTGTAGAAATCAAGCCAGAATCAGTTCCCGTATGAGCAAGACAAGGTCAGTCGACCGGGCACTGCCCACAACAGGACAACCCGTCTAACCCATGCTAGAGTGGAAGTGAAATGGTGACGATGATGATGATATATATAATTAGATAGTGCCATCGTATTTTTGACTAAGTAAATTAGCCGAATAATTTGGAGTTATAATGGAAAAATGAACGAGCATTAACATATATGGGTCACAACCCCACATCTCTAGCTAAAAAATACAACGGTGCCACTATTTTCACTATCTAATTTCAAATTCTCCGCTGTTTGTAAACAAAAGCTGAACAAGCTTTGTGTCTTATATAATAATCTAATCTAATCTGGTCGAGTTTACAGTCGCAAATAAGAAGAACCAGGGGCGCCCCTGGGAGCATTGGATTTGGAGTACAGTTTCGAATCAGTCAGGGAGAATGTCTCACCAGGACATATATGGGGAATCTGGATTTTAATGTGGGCGAAAAGTAAACAGAAACAACAAAGCAGACAACACAGTACAACAAAGAAATATATTAGTTTAACACTTGAAATAGTAGGAAAAGAGTCTCTACATTTCGAAGACTAGTCCTTCATCAGAAGATAAATCTAATTTAATCTAATCTGGCCGAGTTTACACTCGCAAGTAAGAAGAACCAGGGCCTCCCCTAGGAGCATTGGATTTGGTGTACTTCATATTTGTTTCAGTTGCTGAATACAATCAGGGGTCGCTGCTTCTCCTGAAGGTCAATAGTTCTCTTCTAACTCAAGCGGGAGTGCCTTTCCATTGTCAATTTGCATTAATCATCTGCAAAGCCACATTGTTCTCAGAACCACTACAGCAGTCTTTTGATGTGTGCAGCTGGAACTACTGCCACCCATTGATTTGGCAATAGTGTGTAAATGTGTATATTCTGTGTGGAGGTGTGTGTGTGTGTGTGGGGGGGGGGGGACTGATTGCACACGCGTGTGTGTGTGAAGGCTCAAATACCATTTAGGGGAAGAGAGCTAAGATTTAGCTGGTTCAGTGATCACATAAAGCCACCATCCCTCCACTCTGTAGTGGGTATATGTGTGATTTTTTGGGGTAGGGAAAGAGCTAACATTTAACTGGTTGAGTGACCACATAAAACCATCCACCTAACCACCCACTCTGTAGTTGGTGTATATGTGTGATTATTTTTGAGGGAGTGGAGGAGATTTAGCAGGTTGAGTGACCACAAAGCGTAGACACCCAATTTAATTTATCACTATGTAAATACAGGTTTAATTAACTCACTTCTACATACAATCACTCACCTGAACTTACCACTGTAACATAGCAAAATAAAGCTATTGGATTAGCAGAATCAGTAGAGCGTCAGTCAAAATGATGCGCAGCATTTTATATTTAGGTTAAGGCTCAGTAAAAAAACTTTGAGATCAAGTTTTACAGAGGTCAACTTTGTCAGGCTTGACAAAAAGTACCAGTAATGTACTGGAGGAAAAGTAATTGACTACCCTGCCCCCTAAATTTCTGTGGAGTATTCTGGTTAGGGTTCAGTAAAAACGTTCCGAGATCAAATCCTACCAAGATCAACTTTGTCAGGGTAACAAAAAGTACCAGTAATGTACTGAGATAAATGTAATCAACTCCACCTACTACCACCTAAATAACTGGTCTTGAGCCTCAGTAGAGCGTCAGACAAAATGATGCACAGTATTTTGGTTAAGGCTCAGTAAAAAAAAACGTTGTGAGATCAAATCCAACAGGGATCAACTTTGCTGGGGTTGACAAAAAGTGCCTGTCATCTACTGAGATAAGTGTAATCAACTCCAGACCCCTAAATTGGTACCTGGGTAGATTGGCTATAATTGGCAGAGCGTCGGACAAAATGCTTTGCAAGTATTTAGTTACAACTTTCTGCATTTTGAGTTCAAATTCCGCCAAGGTTAGCTTTACCTTTCATCTTTAGAAGGCCAATAAAATAAAGTACCAGTAACGCACTGGAGTCAATTTAATAGATTTTCTCCTTCTATTCAAATTGCTAGCCTTGGGCCAGAAAGTATAAACGATTATTATAGCAAAATCAATCCTCCTTATGATCCAAGTTGAAATCTTTAGCATTTAAACTGGTTGTATCTGGCCAGAATTCTCTCACCTTCTGTTCAAACTGGCCGTAACTGGTCACTCATACTGATGTTAAGGTATTGTTCTGGCCACCCATACTGATGTTAGGGTATTGTTCTGGCCATAACTGGCCACCCATACTGATGTTAAGGTATTGTTCTGGCCATAACTGGCCACCCATACTGATGTTAAGGTATTGTTCTGGCCATAACTGGCCACCCATACTGATGTTAGGGTATTGTTTTCAAAATAAATAACATCAATATCTCACAGATTCGATATTATGTGAGATAAAGCCTTTACCATGAAAATACAATAGTAAATATATATAGAGTAAAGTTAATACTAAAGAGTTAAATCATATTTGAGTTGAATTTGTTTTCTGATCTACATTTTTTGGCAGCAAGTTGTTTAAGTATCAGTAATATAGTGGTATATGGTATGGTATGGTATGGTGAGTTAGATAGGGGGTGCCTGCCCCTGCATGCGAAGACTGGACCCGGCGGAGTGAGTGGAGGACAACATCGTCCCAACGGTCACAAAGGCGGTGACAGCAAGCGGTGTGGAGCACTAGGGCACGGCAAGGCACTAGACGTCATGGCCATCCACTGCAGCCAAGGAAGTCCCTGGTCGTGACGGTCCTCCGTACCACCGGATTCTGGCTTCTGCGGCCAAGTGGGTGGGACCGTCACTGTGCACTGGCCCTCCCACTATAAACCTTTCCCGCATAGGTTTCTTCTTTAGCGAGTTGCCAACGGCAGACAGGAGAACTAAAATAAAGAAGATGTCATCATCGTTTACGATGGACAACCAAGAGAGATGGTCCTATAACTCCTGATGGAGTCGTGATGGAAGCATAGAAGCATATTACATTTCTTGGGCAGTTTAACCCTAGCAGAACCCACCCCTCTCCAGGTCTGAATACAGCAGATTTCTTCCAGAGAAAGATTGATAGTGAGAGATGGTGAGAGAGAGAGAGAGAGAGAGAGAGAGGATGTGAGAGATGGTGAGAGAGAGAGAGAGAGGATGTGAGAGATGGTGAGAGAGGATGTGAGAGATGGTGAGAGGATGTGGGAGATAGATTATCATTATCATTATCATTTTACATCTGCTTTTCCCTGCTTGCAAGGGTGGGAGAGATATAGAGGGATAATCGACCCCAGTACTTAACTGGTACTTTTTTTTATCAATCTTGAAAGCATGAAAGGAAAAATTGACCTCCGCGGGATTTGAATTCAGAGAGCCGAAACGAACACAGCAAACCATTCTATCTGACTTTCTAAAAGGTTCTACCGATTTACTGTATAATCTTTTTATTATCATAGATCTGGTTTGACTTAATCTCTCCTTCTGTCTTCTTTGTAATCAGTTCTTACATTAACAGTAATATACTGGGGTTAGAAAGACCCTCTCTCTAAAATTGCGGGTCTTGTAACTAAATTGGAAATCATACCAAGTCACCCCCACCTTCATTATTAACCCTTTAATGTTCAAACCAGCCAGAATTCTCTACCTTTTTCTGTTGAAACTGGCTGTAACTGGTCGCTCAAACTGATGTTTAAGGTATTGTTCTCAAAATAAATACTCTCAAAATCTCAGATTCGATATTATGTAAGATAATTATGCAAGGCAAAGCCTTTACCATGAAAATATAATAGTGTATATATAGAGTAATGTGAATGCTAAAGGGTTAATCCTTTCATGACTGTATTTCTAATGAAATCATTTCATTTCATTTTTACGTCCGCTTTTTCCTTGCTTGCAAGGGTGGGACGGGAACTGATTCTGGCTTGATTTCTACAGCTGGATGCCCTTCCTAACACCAACCTCATTTACAGTGAGTGCTGGGTGCTTTTTTTCCGTGGCACCTCCACGACCACTTTGCAGTGGAATGATAGGGACCCCAGTTCCTATCATCTCATTTCTACAGCTGAGTAAACTGGAGCAATGTGAAATAAAGTGTCTTGCTCAAGGAAACAACACATCACCCGGTCTGAGAATTGAACTCACAACCTTTCGATTGCAAGGCCAATGCTCTAATCACTAAGCCATGTGCCTCCATATACTCATTTAATTGGTTAATGAAGAATTTTGAGTGATTTACTAAAATTATTAATTAATTCATTACTAAGATAGTAACTTAATGTAAGGTTCTTATATAAAATCATTTTGGAAGATATTAATTTAAATTGGAATCCTTTAAAATGGGTGGTTTAATTTCATAGAACTGGAACCAGTTTTGGCCGGGTTGTTAACTAAAGGGTGAAGGAAGAATTTTGAGGGATTTATCAAAATTATTAATTATTTCATTACTAAGATTGTAACTTAATGTAAGGTTCTTCTTCTTTGCCCACTTATTCCTGAGAGGGTCATGTGGGTAGAGTCTTCAGACACTCCTTCCAGTGGGTCCTGTCAGAAGCAACTGGCTCCAACTGATTTGGATGGATCCCCAGGGGTGACCAGCCAAGCTCATGGATGTTATCCAACCAATTTGCTCGGGAGTCTACCCCTGAGTCTCTTGCCAGTTGGTTTTGCCCATAAAATCAATGATGATGATGATAAGACTGGAGAGAAATGAAGCAGCCATGCTTCATTGGATGTGCAACATAGATGTGAGAAAAAGGCAGAGTTTGGATGAACTGAGGGAGAAGCTGGGTTTAAGTGGTATCCGAGTTGGTGTGCAGGAGAGAGAAGACTGTGTTGGTACAGACATGTGATGTGTATAAATGATGATTGATGGGTGAAAAGTGCCAGGAGGTCCCAGTGGATGGAAGCCATAGTAGAGGTAGACCAAGGAAGATCTGAGTATAAGAGGAATCTGAAGTGGTGTGAAAGAGAGAAGACTGCATTGGCATGGACACGTGATATGCATGGATGATGATCGATAGGTGAAGAAGTGCCAGGAGGTCCCAGTGGATGGAAGTCGTAGTAAAGGTAGACCTGGTGAGAACTAACCTCAAATCACAGGGATCACAAAGAAATGCAGCGAGTAGAGAGATGCTGTGCTGAGAAGGACCCGTCCAACCCATGCAAGCTTGGAAAAACGAACATGATGATGAGGAGGAGGATTCTCAGAGCCACTTCAATTATTATCATTATTGCTATAAAGTACCAGTAATGCACTGGGTATTTGCTGGCCTTGTGCCTAAAGTAGAAACAATTATTGTTATTATTATTAGCTGTACTGTCCTTAATGTTTACTTTATATGATTTCATTGTGGGGCAGTGGATTGTCAGTATCGGTAGAGCGTCCCACAACATACTTTGTGGCATTGAGTTATGGCCCTTTACGTTCTGAGTTCAAATCCCGCCGAGGTTAACTTTGCCTTTCATCCTTACGGGGTCGATAAAATAAAGTACCAGTAATGTACTGGGGTCGATTTAATCGACTTCCCTCTCCCCTAAAACAATTATTATTATTAATATCGGTAGAGCGTCAGACACCATGCTTTGCAGCAGAGAGTTATGGCCCTTTACGTTCTGAGTTCAAATCCCGCCGAGGTTAACTTTACCTTTCATCCTTTCAGGGTCGATAAAATCAAGTACCAGTAATACACTGGAGTAATTGCTAGCCTTGTGTCAAAAATTGAAATATTTATGTGGTTTGGCAGTATCGGTAGAGCGTCAGACACTATGCTTGGCAGCATAGAGTTATGACCCTTTACGTTCTGAGTTTTGAGTTCAAATCCCACCGAGATTAACTTTGCCATTCATCCTTACAGAATCGATAAAATAAAGTACCAGTAATGCACTGGAGTAATTGCTGGCCTTGTGCCAAAAGTAGAAACAATTATTATTTTTACTATACAAGGACATCAACTATACATTTTACGTTACCCCAGTTCAAACGCCATCCGGGGTCCACGGTGGATCGATTTTATATATTCAACAATTTTCTCTATCAATATTCGTTCATTGAGCTAAACAAATAAGAGTCACCGACTAGGAATTGATTACTAATCAGCAATGCCTCAAAGCTAATCACCATTATTACTATTCTGATTAATTATTATAAATCTTTCGTTGTAAAACAAAGTACCAGTCATGTACAGAAGATCGATAGAAATCGATTTCAACTCTCTCCTCCATTAGTGCCAATTATTATTATATTTTTTTTATTATTGGTTTGACAGTATCGGTAGAGCGTCAGACCATGCTTTTCAGCATAGAGTTACGGCCCTTTGCGTTGTAAGCTCAAATCGCACCGAGGTTAACTTTGCCTTTAATCCTTACGGGATCGATAAAATAAAGTACCAGTAATGCACTGGACTAATTGCTGGCCTTGAGCCAAAAGAAGAAACATTATTATTATTGGCCATCAACCATAGGTTAACTTTTCCTTTCATCCTTGCGGGATCGATAAAACCATGTACCAGTAATGCACTGGATTCGTTTTAATCAACCCCAGCCCCTTCAAATTTCTGGCCAATTATTATTGCCATTACTATACCAGGCCCATCAACCATAGGTTACCTTTGCCTTTCATCCTTACGGGATCGATAAAAATCAAATACCAGTCATGCACTGGTATCGATTTAATCCACTTTCCCTTTCCCCCAAAATTGTTGACCCTGTGCCTATATCAGAAACAATTAGCCTTTCATCCTTACGGGGTCGATAAAATAAAGTACCAGTTATGCACTGGGGTAATTGCTGGCCTTGTGCCAAAATTAGAAACAATTATTATTATCGTTATTACTACAAAGAAGTCGATGACAAACTAATAACAGCTGTCAGGGGTGTGAAAGGAAATATAAAAACAAACACTTTGGACAGCTGGGGGGGGGGGGGATGTGGGCATTTGACGGAAGCATAGGCCACAATTAAATACTGTTACATATGTGTGTGAATGTGTCAGCGATCTTACTAATTGATTCTAGTTAAAGCCATTAATCAATCCAGCTTGGTATTCCATATTTTAATCTTAACTATACCATAGGGTTTATACACACACCATATATATATATATATATACATACACACACAAGCCTTGCATCTTCGAAATATATATAATAAAATAGAGATGATCTATCTTTTGAAAATAAAGTACCAG
>OZ024762.1:10679615-10684615 GCA_964016885.1 Eledone cirrhosa
TCTCCTTCACGATGGATGGAGAGCAAAGTTGTGAATCATTTTGCCCGACGCTCTAACGATTCTATGATATTATATATAATGTTCATCATCTTAATAATTTTTTTTTTCCTTTATTATTATTGATAAAAATTATAATAATTAATTTAATTTAATTAATTACACGTACTGCAAATATTAATTACGTATTTACACGCGAGTAAAAATGTTATTTTAAAATTCTGCCTGTCAGCAATTATGTTGTCATTTTTGAAACAACGACGTTTATTAGCTTTAATATATATATAGAGATAGATAGATATAATAGGGTGTCCTAAAAAAATGTATAAACATTTATTAGAACACTGTTGATGTGTGTTTACATTTTAGCGGGGGACACCCTATATATATATATGGTGGCTGCCAACTCGTTTTCGAGTACGGCCACTACTTTATATCCATGTAGGAGAACCCCTACCGATGCGCTGAACGAGTGTGACTTTTTAGTCCAGCCAGCGACTTGAAAGCTCTGGTACAAACACTACACTTGTGACAATTATTGACACATAGTGCTGGGCCCATGGTACCATGTGACGACAAATGCAGAGAGATCTCCAGATATAAAGCAATGCCTGTGCCATGAAGCTTTTATAGTGAGCAAAGGCACTGCACAAAGCCAGTCCCACTCTCTTAACCAAGATGATATTTACCAAAAAGAAGAACAAGTCAACATCATTGGATACCATCAGGGTTGCAGGTGTTATATCAGAGTTTAGATATATATACATACACAGGGTGTCCCAAAGATGTATACACACTTCAACAGCATTCTAATAAATATGTGTATACATTTTTGGGGGTACCCTGTATATATGTATATATATATATATATATATATATATATATATATATATATATCGTTTCTGAATTTGTTTAGCAAGATTCTTTATCTGAAATCGTGTGTTGAAACCGATATTGTTATACTTTGGGAGGGTCATGTTGCCAATAAGAAACACACGCACCAGTTGCTTTCACTTCAATTTATTATATATTTATAAATTTACAAATTTATAAATCTATAAATTTCTGGTTGGTTGGTTGGTTCCACAACCAGATAGTTGTTTATATATAGTAAATGGCGTAGGACAGAGAAAGGAGAGGCACAGAAACAAAGAAAGGAATCCCCAGTCACTGAAGAGGTCACAGAGTGTGTGACGAAAGGACTATGACTATATATAAACAACTATCTGGTTGTGGAACCAACCAGAAATTTATAGATTTATAAATTTGTAAATTTATAAATATATAATAAATTGAAGTGAAAGCAACTGGTGCACGTGTTTCTTATTGGCAACATGACCCTCCCAAAGTATAACAATATATATATATATATATATAGGGTGTCCCCCGCTAAAATGTAAACACATATATATATATATATTTATATTTCATCTGATGAGCGTACTGGATGTTTCTGTAAGGATAATCTAGTCTCCTGAAACCTTTGGTAATGGAATAATTATATTGTATTGTTTATTATGTAATTAAATAGCTCTGTACTACACATAGAGCACTCTTCTTTCCTTTACTTCTGTCCAGCGATTCTTTCCTGAGACATTCTAACCACATGTCCATAGTATCAGAGCTGTGATCATCATCATCGCCATCGTTTAACGTCTATCTTCCAAGCTAGCATGGGTTTCACGGGAATTGTCCCACTTGAGGCAAGATTGGTTGGGTGACCGTGTTCGCTCGTATAGGACTGTCTGGCAGGTTTTCTAGGGCTGGATATATATATATATATAAAAATATATATATATATATATATATATATATATAAATATATATAAATATATATATATATAAATATATATAAATATATATATATAGATAAATATATATATATAAATATATATATATATATATATATCAAATTTATAAATTTAGGAATTTATAAATTTCCGGTTGAAGTGAAAGCAACTGGTACATGTGTTTCTTATTGGCAGCATGAGTCTCCCAAAGTATAACAATATATATATATTTATATATTTATATATATGTAAATGATGTAATTCCATCGGAAAAGACCAGGAAAAAAGAGTGCTCTATGTAGGTAACAGAGCTTAATAGTTATGTAATAAACAACATAAGGCAATTATTCCATTTACCAGTGGTTTCTTAAAAGCAAAAAATTTTGCATTCAATCATCAGAATGAAAAAATCCTGGTCTGTTTATTGAATTTGCCCTTCCTAACACCAATCACATTTACAGTGTGGACTGGGAGGTTTTTACCGTGTTACCTACGCGATCACATTTACAGCGTGGACTGTGTGATTTTTTTGTCGTGACACCTACATGACCTCATTACAGTATATATCCAGCAATCTGTTCAGGTGAAACACACTGGTAAGCTGCTGATGTACGCAGCCTCCAGGTGTGACACAGCTGTATCGAATACACTGTCACCTCTGCATAGCCAATTCAGAAAGATCCACTCACTCCGAAAGAAGTGGTGGTGGTGGTGGTAAGGGGGCGTTGTATTAGGGTTGACATTCAGTTGCCGTTTCTATCGTTTCCATATTGTTTTTTAAGGGTTCACCTTCTGCTTGCTGCCGTAATATCCAGAGAGCTCCCTAGGCTTTGCCAAAGGAATGGGCGGCAAACCCCCAGTTGCTAAACTCCTGTGGCATGCACCTGGTCCTCTATCCTGCTCTTTACCAACTTTGCTCTCTTCCTCCCTGTGCCTCCTCCTGGGCAGTGAGTTAGCTCCACTAAAATGAGCTGTCTTTTCATATAGTTCATTCACCAATTCATTTGTTTTTTGCAAATCTTTGGTTGTCAAAATTAGGGTGTGTCCTTGAGGACGAAGCGTCTTTGGCACTGGGAAATATGGTATCTACTTCATCATTATCCAGTGGCCTCGACTCAACAATTGATCTCCACGTGGATCTGTCGTCACTCATTGTTGCAACCAAATCCTGGATTTCAATACCAGAATCTCTGGAGATGACATCGGGATAGGAGAGATTGTGCCTCGTCTTATTAGTGACTGTTTTGGGTTTCCAAAGCACTAATGGGGACACAGCCTTATAGGTGGCATGATGGCAGTGGCCAGCAAATCTTACTCTTCTTTTACGTACAACAACAGAGATACGTGGGAGGCCGGCATATATTTCTCCTTATCTACTTACCTATCTGTCTATCTCTCTATTTATCACTTACCTGCCTATTTATTTATCTATCTATTTATCTATCCAGATGCGTGTGCGACGAGGAAACCGTTGCACACGCATTGGTACACTGCTCGGGCATTGCCGATCTGTGGGGTTATGTCGAACAACTGCTGTCAAGGGTGGGACCAATCCGGTTGACCACCGAGTCTATTGTAACGATCAAGCCACCTCCCCTCTTCAAAAACGAAGGAGAGGCGGTGTTTCTGTGCGTAATAGCCATGGCGAAAGAGGTTGTATGGTGGACGCGTCTGAAAGGACTGAGGTCAGACACCTTTCTCTCTGGCCAACAACTGGTCCGTTTCTTCCGATATCATTTCGGAAGAAGGATCAGGATGGAGAGAGAGGTGCTGCACCCCAGCCGTTTCTATGAAAGATGGGTGAAAGTGGCGAGAATGGCCCGTGTGAATGGGCCTTCACTCTACATCAGACTATAGGTGAGGAAGATGAAAGACCAAGGGAGCACCCCTTCTCTGTTCTCCTGAGGAGAAGGGTTGCACACTTTTTTCGGGGGTGTGTGCGACCCCCCAAGGCGCCTCCTCTCTATTGAGGACTTTGTTATAAATTTTATTTTTTGTTATATTTTATTTTATTTTTATATATTGTTATTGCCTCCTCCTTATTGAGGACGCCTTGTTTTGTAAACTCCCCCCATTGTACTTGTCCCACTTTTGATGCCCTGGTGGCAAATAAAAGAAACATATCTATTTATCTATCTATATATCTCTCTATCTATTTATGTGTATATGTATGTATGTACGTACCTATCTATCTATCTACTTACCTATGTATCTATCTATTTACCTATGTACCTATCTATATATCTATCTACTCACTTGTGTGTCTATTTATCCTCTTACCTATGTATCTATATATCTATGTATTTATCTATCTATTTGTCTGTCCACCTGTCTACCTCTTTATATATCTGTCTATGTCTATTTTTCTGTCTTCATATCTGTCTGTGTTTGCCTGTCTGCCTGTCCATTCTTCCATCCATCCTTCTGCCTGTCCATTCCTCTATCTTTAGCAATGTATCTTTCCTAACCTTGGACAAGAACAACAATAACAACAACCACAACAACACACTAATCCCAATAGCAAAGTTAGTTAGACAAACATAGATAAATAGATAGATAGATAGTCAGAGAAATAGATAGAACAAAGTCATCATAATTTAGCAGATATATGTTTGATAATGATTACATTTCTAATGAAATACACTCTATTTTAATTAATTAATGAAGAAGTTTGTGACATTTATTAAAATTATTAATTATTTCATTACTGAGATAGTAACTTAATGTAAGGTTCTTATATAAATTATGTTGGAAGATTTTAATTTAAATTGGACACTTTTAAAATGAGTGGTTTTATTTCGTCGAAAAAGAGCTGGTTTGGGCCAGGTTGATAGCTAAAGGGTTAAATGATTCTCATATAAAATTATATGGGAATATTTTAATTTAAATAGCAATGTTTTAAAATGGGTGGTTTTGTTTCATAGAACCAGAACTGGTTTTGGCAGGGTCGGTAACTAAATGGTTAAAGAAGTTATGAAAGAAAATGATTGTAACTGGTTTAAAGGAATATAAAATGAAATCTGGAGATGGCCAAAGTGACAAGATGGAGAAGGTTCTGGAAAACTCAAGGATTCAAGCATCTTTACATAGAATATTCTTATCAAGAAATTATAAAATTTAACAATTCCTTTGTTGATTAACTAATTATGCAATCCACACCTGATGATGTCACCGGGATCTTATGTAACCAGGCCATTAAAAAATATATATATA
>OZ024762.1:10687115-10692115 GCA_964016885.1 Eledone cirrhosa
TTATTCACAGTTGTATAAAAAGAAATATAATAATACAATGTTTACAGAACGAAAGCACAAACAAATACAATATAAAGGAAAGGGAAAGAGAAAAGAAAAAAACAACACAGAAGCAGGCAACACACACAACTAGGACCACATACAACAAAAGGCAGTCGATAGGGGTGGACAACGGAGCCGCCTCCAGAGCAAAAGATAACAGTATCGCGAGGTGTATTGGAAAACCTCTACGCGGACTTTATGGAGAACCAGTAATTCAGCAGGAAAAAAAATCGTATCATACCTGAGTCACATTTAATCGCATTAGAATTACATTAAAGGTACACGTGTTTGTAGAAGGCTTAATCACTTACACGTTAATTTCACGGGCAGGCTGTTACGTTGTTCAAACCAATGGAACACTTCCAATATTAAAATGTAATGGAGATTGTAAAAGTAAAATTTGTATTATAGAGAGCATATAAATAAATTTACAGTAGAATAACATAACAAATATGTTTTAAATATATACATACATAACATTACAAATGCTTAGATAACATTATAAATTGCTCGCAATTCTTTTAATGTTACAATATTAAAGAAAATGTAAAGGAAGGGGTGAACAAATGAGCCAACACCAAAGCAAAAAACGTCGTGAGGAAGCGAAGTTTTATATGTTGTGGAAGAAATGACGAACACAACAAATAGCAACAATTCTCGTTGAATATATATTTTAACTTCACTTCAGCAAAAAGGATAAAAAAGCTTTTTAAAAAATGATTGCTTCGAATCGTAAATATAATTGTTTCTACTTTAGGCACAAGGCCAGCAATTACCCAGTACATTACTGGTACTTTATTTTATCGACCCCGTAAGGATGAAAGGCAAAGTTAACCTCAGCGGGATTTGAATCGTAAATATAATGTTTACTTATAGTGTTGACAAATAAATATACCAAAGATTATATATTATACGTCATGAATCTTAAGTAATGGCCGAAAGAATACAGTCACGAATACAAGCAGCCGAAATGGGTTTCTTCCGAGTCTTAGGGGAAAGGTTACTCGATAAAGTGTGTAGCTTGGAGATCAGAAAGTAACTCGTGGTAGAGTCGCTACTTCCCCGAATTGAGAGATCACAGCTCCGATACTATGGGAATATGGTTAGAATGTCTCAGGAAAGAATCACTAGACAGATTTGTAGCTGGGAGATCAGAGAGTCACTCCAGGTAGAGCCGCTACTTCTCCGAAGAGAGAGATCACAGCTCTGATACTATGAGAATGTGGTTACAATGTCTCAGGAAAGAATCACTGGACAGATTTGTAACTCGGAGATCAGAGAGTCACTCCAGGTAGAGCCGCTACTTCTCCGAATTGAGAGATGGCAGCTCTGATATTATGGACATGTGGTTAGAATGTCTCAGGAAAGAATAGGCGAAGAAGAAAAAGAAGATAAATTAATATAGTGTTCAGTAAAACCTCAGTGTCGGAAGTATCTGGAGGAGTGACGTCACGTAAACAGAAAGTGGGGTCTTTTTCTTGGTTGGTTACCGTAGCTAGTGGATTATTTTGATGAGCTGAGCTTTTACAGGACCCGGAAATTGGGGTCACAACTCTACTCCCTTCTATTCACCCAACGTCACTGCTACTACTATGCCCTAATATTATGTCATCCATAACCCTTACATAATGAATTTGGGTTACGTTAAATGTTGAGGGTACCATAGCTGTAACCCAATCGGTCCTTCATCCTTTTTAATCTCCCGTTACGAACCTGATAAAAATCTTTTCCCTCCGGCAAACCAAGGACACATTAATAACAGCGTGGAAGAGTTATTTTAACCGTTTAAAAACAAACAAAAACTGTAACTCTTTACACGCTACGTTTATCATTTATTTCTTGGTGTCAAAATCTTTGTTGCACTGTCTGCGACCTGGTTACTGACACAATTCCACTGTAACTAGCCAGACAGGTACAACGGTGTAATGTACCTGAGCACTGTACACAATAATTTCCATTATTTATCATTATATAATACTGAATCAAATGACAGGGCAAGAAGTGACGCTCCCGACGCTGGAGTATAGGAGGTAGAGGGCAGACATAGTACAGTGTTTTAAAACACTTAGAGTTCGATAAAATACAGTACACTAGAAGGTGCTCCATCTACTGCAATGCACTGTTGAGAGAGGTACTCAGCAGGACTACCCGAGGACAATCAGAAGCTCCAGGGGCAACACTAACAAAGTCATAGGAGCCACTTCTGCATGTGCGATCAACCACTGGAACAACCTCGAACAAGAAACAGTTGACGCACCCTCAGTCAAATTTTTAAGTCAAGGCTCGAGAAGGATGGACCAACTACCCGCTCAAGTTTAACTATCACTTCTTGTATTGATGTCCACCTGGGAGGCATCGATACCAAATGATCTTCGATACTCAGAAGAGAATCATCTCTACCTTGGTATGAGTCTAATTATCCTTACCGGGTACCAAATGACCATACTTAAGATATATATATAAAGAGAGACCAAGTAAAAAGTAACTATCTAAGATATTTACACACATTTAGGAAGAATAGGATATTTACACATACACACACACACATATATATATATATATATATATATATATATATATATATATATATATATATATATATATGTGTGTATGTAAAAGGTAAACAGAAATAACAACACTATCGGTACAGTATATGGAAGGAATATATTAGGTTAACGCTTGGTATAGCAGGTAGAGGTATATACATGAATACACATATACATGGAGCTAACAAAAGAGAATTAAAATTTGTTATATATATATATATATAAGTTCGGATCTAGCTGTCGAAACGGCCGGAGCTCAGCCGTCCGGGTCCGGACTCTTTCTATATATATATAAGAGATGTATTTAATTATGTCTCATATAAAATAATGCAACTGGCTATCCGCAAAATACGTATAGTTAGCACCCCAAACGTATAATTGGGATTATACTAAGGTATATCCTAATGTTTTTTGAGTGAGACGAAAGCCGGTCGGAGTATTGCTTAAAGCTTTCTCTGTTAATGTATTAAATATATATATATATATATATATATATATATATATATATATATATATAAAAGGAAGGTATAAACCCGACAGCGACGCCTAGCATATTTATAAAACTGATCTATATTATATTTTATCTGATGAAAGCACACCATAATTTAACTTGGTGTCCTTGAAATATGTATAATGAAATAAATATGGTTTTATAAATAGTTTCCATTTGTTAATATCGTATTTTTACTCCAAATATTTGTTGAGTGCTTTATATTAGTTATAAAAATATTTGCTTGTTGTATCCCAACAATTTAAATAGAACTTTTACATATATATATATATGCGTGTGTATGTATGTGTATAAAGAGAAAGTAGACAGCTATTTGAACGTGTGTATATATTTATGTGTAGAAGCATAAACATCAACAACAAACAATCTATACTATCGCTACCTCAATGATATATATCAGGGGAATATGAGTAAAGGGTCCCATGTGTGCAGAACCCTAAGTGTACATCGCCTCAAGACCCTACTAGCATACAGAACCTTAACCGCACAGAATAGGAAGAAGGCAGAACGAAATATAAAAATAGGTTTGTGAGTTATCCCCCCTTTGTTTTACCGCTCTTATGCATCGTCGCACCAGCAAAAGACGTTTGGTTGACGTCGACTGCTAAACGGAGCAGTTAGCAGGAAGGCAAATTATGAATTGACATACATATACATTCATACATACATACATGCATACATACACATAAATATATACACACACAACTAAATACATACATACATACATACACACACACGCATAACTACTTACACATATATACATACATATATAAATACACACATACATACATACATAAATAAATACACACATACATACACACATATACATACATACATCCACACACATATATATACATACACACACACACATATATATACATACACACACACACACATACATATATATATATATATATACATACGCACGTACATACATATACGGACACATACATTATCTCTCTCTGTCTATATATATATATATATATATATATATATATATACATATATATATATAATATATACACATATATATTTAGACAGACAAGATATACTTTATAGACAAGAAACGAAGATCTGCTCAGAGAAAAACGGCAAAAAGAACGAACTATTATTCGCTTCAAAACAAACGGATAATTTATCTCCCAAAACAACTAAAATTTCCGTGAGTAAAATTTTACACTGCTTTTCCATCCCCCTTTTTTGTACTGTTTAATCAGGGAGGGGTGAGCAAAACTTCTGACCCTCCCCTGTGCTTCAGAGCAATGTCGGATCAAGTGGGGTGTGGCTGTTTAGATTGTAGCTAGGCCCCACGATATTTAAAAGACTCCCCGATGACATTTTTGTTTTGTTTTTCTGCTAGGGTCCCTCTATGCAAATATAATCCTTCCCTGTATATCGACAGTCGATCGACAAGGTCCCAGGCCCCATTCGTTAAGCGAGTGAGTTCTGGGATCTTGTCGATCGATGAGAGATGTGGAGCTTGTCAAATCGGACCGAGGAAACAATGTTTCCGTTGGTCTTTCCAATTGCTAATATTAATCTATTGGTCGCAAATCCAGGCAGAAGAAGTAACGTGGAATAAAGTGTCTTGCTCAAGGACATAATGCATCGCCCGCTCCAGGAATGAAACTCACAACCTCACGATTGCGAACTCAACTCTCTAACCACCCAGCCACGCACTTCCACTCCCTATATCAGCGACTATATATTTTCATATAATGTGGTTTATTGAGATAGATAGATAGATAAAGTCAGAGAGAAAGAGAGAGAGAGAGGAGGAGGTTGGGGATAGTGTGTGAGGGAGATAGAGAAAGAGAGAGAGAGAAAGAGAGACAGAGGGAGGGAGGGAGGAGGTTGGGGAGAGTAGACCCTTCAAGATCTCTGAAACTAATCCAAATGCT
>OZ024762.1:10699615-10702115 GCA_964016885.1 Eledone cirrhosa
TATTGGTGATTGATAACTAAGTTGACCTGACAATATCTGACTATCTCTGTTTGTGCAATGACACATGAAAACCTCATATCAAATTGAGAAAAAGCAACAAATCTTCTCCAAAATGTAGGTCAACTACTTTTTCGTTAAACATTTTTTTTTTTTTAACTCTCTCTCTATATATATTTTCTTCGCTTCACCTGATTTCTCCACATTTAGTTCAATCATTGCAGTTTATATACCTCATAGTTGTCGTTATCATTGTTTTAGAAACATCTAAGGTAAGTTCTTAATGAGCACACCCTATCTTTCATCAAAAGACATTCACCTGTGACTATCTTGTTAACTTTTATGACTTAAAACCTACTTTAAACCACAGTCATTTAAAATTTTAAAATGTTTGTACTTATATAAAAAAAAATTTTTTTTTTGTTAAATAATATTTCAAACATAAGCTGAAAATGTTAATTATCTCCTTAAAATTTTTAAATTTTCAAAATTAATTCATACATACAGATAGTGTATTTCATTTGAAATATAATAAGATTTAAAATTATTTTTAGATATATTTTATATGTAGGATGACTTTATTCTATGTTTTTTTACTGTTTGTATTTAATTTAAAATGCAGTTTTATTTGCGGTGTGGTTTTAGAAAGATTTTTGCTGCTATTTCTAGCACATTGATCAAGCACATAGAGAGCCTACCCTTCTCTATTGGCTAATGTATTTCATAGTTGTTTATTTAGCTTATAGATCAATCAATGATAAGTTTTTGAGGTGGCCCACTTAGGATTTTTCTCTTTTTAGTTTGTTCCCATGCCTCACCTGTATATCATAGCTTAGCTGATGTGAAAACATTTGACACCTCATAGCCTACAGGTATATTATATCATATCTTACATATAAACATTTGAAAAGGCCTGAGGTCCACAGTGAATGCTTTAACCCGTTTGTAACTATATTTCTAATGAAATAAATTTTAATGAATTAATGAAGACGTTTGGGGGAATTTACTAAAATTATAAATTATTTCAATTCTATGATTGTAGTTTAAAATATGGTTCTTATATTTTCAATTCGGATTTCAAGCCAACCCATATCTATGGTCAGGAATCTTGGATAATGACCAGAAGAATATGATAGGGAATACAAGTGACCAAAATAGGATTCTTCCAAAGTGTCTTTGTAGTAATGTAAATCGACAAAGTGTGTAACTTGGAGATCAGAGAGTCACCCCAGATAGAACCACTATTTCCACAATTTGAGAGATCACAGCTCTGATACTATGGACATGTGGTTAGAATGTCTCAGGAAAGAATCTCTGGAGTCACTCCAGGAAGAGCTGCTACTTCCACAATTTGAGAGATCACAGCTCTGATACTATGGACATGTGGTTAGAATGTCTAAGGAAAGAATCTCTGGAGTCACTCCAGGAAGAGCTGCTACTTCCCCAAATTGAGAGATCACAGCTCTGATACTATGGACATGTGGTTAGAATGTCTAAGGAAAGAATCTCTGGAGTCACTCCAGGAAGAGCTGCTACTTCCCCAAATTGAGAGATCACAGCTCTGATACTATGGACATGTGGTTAGAATGTCCCAGGAAAGAATCTCTGGAGTCACTCCAGGAAGAGCTGCTACTTCCACAATTTGAGAGATCACAGCTCTGATACTATGGACATGTGGTTAGAATGTCTAAGGAAAGAATCTCTGGAGTCACTCCAGGAAGAGCTGCTACTTCCCCAAATTGAGAGATCACAGCTCTGATACTACAGACATGTGGTTAGAATGTCCCAGGAAAGAATCTCTGGAGTCACTCCAGGAAGAGCTGCTACTTCCACAATTTGAGAGATCACAGCTCCGATACTACAGACATGTGGTTAGAATGTCTAAGGAAAGAATCGTTGGACAGATTTTACAGGCAAAACCAGCCAGCAAGAGCTCAAGGGGTAGTCCCTGAGCAAGATGGTTGGATAACACACATGAGCTTGGCTAGTCATGGTTGTGATCCAGCCGGATCAGTTGGAGATGGTTACTTCTGACAGGACCTGCTGGAAGGATTGTTTGAGGACTCTGCCCCCACAGCCCTCTGAGGAATAAGTGGGCGAAGAAGAAGAAGGTTCATCATCATCATCATCATCACCGTTTTACGTCCGTTCTTCCACGCTAGCATGGGTTAGACGGGTTGTCCTGTTGTGGGCAGTGTCTGGTCGGCTGACCATGCCTTGCTCATACAGGAACTGATCTGGCTTGATTTCTACAGCTGGATGCCCTTCCTAACACCAACCTCATTTACAGTGAGTGCTGGGTGCTTTTTCGTGGCGCCTACACGTCCACTTTACAGTGTGGGCTGGGTGCTTTTTTGCCGTGGCACCTCCACGACCACCTTGCGGTGGGGGGGGGGGGGGGCATATTGTTTATATGCTTCAGCATGTACCCATGGGAGGTCGGGTACCCTGTATTACTGCGTGACGCCAGAAGTCACGGTCGTGTGTCATTGACTTTGAGAGG
>OZ024762.1:10709615-10712115 GCA_964016885.1 Eledone cirrhosa
AATAAAGCACCAGTAATACACTGGGGTAATTGTTAGCTTTGTGCCAAAAGTAGAAACAATTATTAAAACTCACACACCAACACACATACACACACTATCTTTTTATCCTGTGCAGTCATGTTTTTTTTTTATGTTAACCCTTGTGGTGGATAAAGAAATTATTATTTAAATTTTTATTATTATTATTATTACCAGATCTCTTCGCTCGAACAGATGATGCATTTTTGCTTCGATTTCTCCGTGCTAGAAAGTTTGACTATGACCGAGCACTAAACCTACTTTTGAATTTTTACAAAATGAAAGCCGAGAACAAAGAACTGTTTGTTGGTCTAAAACCTTCAACAATACGCCATGTTCTAAAGGCAGGTATTGTATCAGCTCTCGACAACAGAGATCGTGAAGGACGTAAGGTGGTTATTATTAAGCCAGGTAAGTTGAATAAAAACTAGATTTGAAGTATTTTTTTAACTGGTTACAGTCATTAGACTGTGGCCATCCTGGGGCAACACCTTAATCCTTTAGTATTTAACCCTTTAGCATTTACATTACTCTATATTTATTATTGTATTTTCACGGTAAAGGCTTTATCTTACATAATTATCTCACATAATATCGAATCTACGAGATTTTGATATTTATTTTGAGAACAATACCTTAACATCAGTATGAGCAGTGGGTTATGACTGGTTTCAACAGAAAGAGGTAAGAGAATTCTGGCCCGATACAGCCAGTTTAAATGCTAAAGAGTTAAACTGGTTGTATCCGGCCAGAATTCTCTCACCTCTCTCTGGCCATAACTAGCCACTCATACTGATGTTAATGTATTGTTCTCAAAATAAATAATATCAAAATCTCATAGATTTGATATTATGTGTGATATTAGGTGAGATAAAGCCGTAACTGCGAAAATACAATAGTATATATTCCTTTAGCATTCAAACCGGCCATATCCGGCCAAAATTTACTCACCTATTTCTCTTTAAACTAGCCATAACTGGCCACTCATACTGATGTTAAGGTAATTTTCTCAAAATAAATATCAAAATCTGATGGATTTGATATTATGTGAGATATCATGTAAGATAAAGTCTTCATCACAGAAATACAATAGTATATATATAGAATAATGTAAATGCTGAAGGGTTAAAGAAATTTAGACAATAATATTGATCTAAGTACTTATTTTTTTCAAGTCCTGTACTTATTTTATCAATCTACATGGGTAGGCAAAAAAGTTCATAGGCTGACTATAAAGGAGAAATCTTGAAATCTTGAAATCTTGCATACATAAACTTAAACTCTTCTGTTTCTTTACATGGACTATGTTGAAAAATAAGCTTCATTTGGTCATTGCATGAGAGTATCTTGGTCAGCCTATGAACTCTTCTATTTGACCTGTTTAGCTTGATTTGTTTTTTTGGCTTAGGTGGGTAATGCCTTCTTTTCAGTTTGTATGGCGTTTTAATATATTGTTTAGCTCTAGTTTTCTTAACTATTGCAGCACTTGCCAGCATTTCTACGATTTTGCATTTCATTTCGCTTTTTCTACCAGCCGAAATACGATTCTCGCTGAATTTATATTTATATAAATATTAATATCGCTAAGGGAGGTAATATACATACATATATATATATATATATATATATATATATATATATATGTAGTTTTAATATAGATGAGATTCTACAGGACTAGAACTGTTTCATTCATTAGAAATCATCAGGAATCTGGGTATCAAAAAATAAAGAGAAACTTAAAAATAAGGAGTGGCACCCTATTCTGAACTTGTTTATAGAATTCTTTCTGCCTTTATTACTCTAAATATAAACTATAGCTTTGAAGAATTAGCTTTTAATGAATTACCTTTTCTATCAACCAATGACCTACACCCATCCCACTCCCCACACTCTCTACCACCTGAAGAGACCTATAAATACCATATTTATTTTTTGATACCCAGATTCCTGATGATTTCTAATGAATGAAACAGTTCTAGTCCTGTAGAATCTCATCTATATTAAAACTTTTATACTCTGCAATGTATTGAGTACCTTACTTACTGTGGTTACCTCCGATTCAACCCGGAATAACGTATATATATATATATATGTATATTACCTCGGGCTGTTTGTTTGTTTACAAACAAACCCAGCATATATATATATATATATGTGTGCATGTACGTATATATATATATACATACTACTGTACCTCTGTATACATACATACTTACATTTAAGTAACTGCCGTACTAAGGGTGAGAAATTTCATTTCATTTCATTTTATTCCATTTATATTACCTCCCTTAGCGAGTTATTTCCCTTTCACCTGTGGCAGCGTGTTTACTATTTTCGATCAGAATGCATGGGGACGTGAAGTTGTGATAATCTCTCAACGATAATTATAATTAAGGACATAACTATTGGAATTTCTGCCTCCGACGAGCCCTTCTGGGCGAAAAACGTGTTAAGAGCTATATAAAGAAATGTTTTAGCGGCT
>OZ024762.1:10719615-10732115 GCA_964016885.1 Eledone cirrhosa
TTCGTCCGGGATGTGTGTATATATATATTTGTATTATATATATATATATATGTGTATTATATATATATATATATGTGTATTATATATATATATATATGTGTATTATATATATATATATATGTGTATTATATATATATATATATATATGTGTATTATATATATATATATATATGTGTATTATATATATATATATATGTGTATTATATATATATATATATGTGTATTATATATATATATATATGTGTATTATATATATATATTTGTGTATTATATATATATATGTATGTATTATATATATATATTTGTATTATATATATATATTTGTATTATATATATATATTTGTATTATATATATATATTTGTATTATATATATATATTATATATGTATATATGTGTATTGTATATATATATATATGTGTATTATATATATATATATATGTGTATTATATATATATATATATATATGTATTATATATATATATATATGTGTATTATATATATATATATATGTGTATTATATATATATATATATGTGTATTATATATATATATATATGTGTATTATATATATATATATATGTGTATTATATATATATATATGTGTATTATATATATATATATGTGTATTATATATATATATATATATTTGTATTATATATATATATATGTGTATTATATATATGTGTATTATATATATATATTTGTATTATATATATATATGTGTATTATATATATATATATGTGTATTATATATATATATATATGTGTATTATATATATATATATATATGTGTATTATATATATATATATATATATGTGTATTATATATATATATATATGTGTATTATATATATATATATATATGTGTATTATATATATATATATATGTGTATTATATATATATATATATGTGTATTACATATATATTGTGCTTGAATCAGAAACAATTATTATTATTAGGTTAGCCTTGCCTTTTATCCTTACGGGATCGAAAAGATAAAGTACCAGTTACATACTGGGGCCGATTTAATCGACTTTCCCTTTCCTTCAAATTATTGGCCCTGTGCCTAACGTAGAAAGAATTATTAGGTTAGTTTTGCCTTTTGTCCTTACGGGGTCAATAAAATCAAGTACCAGTAATGCACTGGGGTAATTTGTGGCCTTGTGCCAATAGTAGAAACAATTATTAGATTCTCCAGCTGCTGTATCAATATGAATCACTTACAATAAAATTTTGCAGAAGATAGATTAGCAAAATTTAATAAGGAGTGGGGGTGGTTGGAATAAAAGCAGGGGTGTGTGGGTGGAAAAAATCTGAAAGGTTAATAAGAAGGGGTGGAGAAGTAGTGGTTCGATTATTCAAGACATGAGAGTACCTGATATTGTTTAATTTTTGTTCCCTTAAAATCTAATTTCAAACCCTGCTGAGGATTACATTTTGTCTTTTTGTACCAGTTATATATTGGTGTCAATTAAAAATAATGTATCTTGAATAAATCCATGTGTATTTTAACAATGTAAAAAAAAAAAAAAAAAAAATAAAAATTTATACTGCTGGTGTCATGTAAATTGGTTTACAAGGGAGACATTTTAATCAGGACCCCTTTTAAAAAAAATTATGGGGGCCCTTAGCTACAGCCTAATCATCTGCCCTTAAACTTCACCTTAATCCCCTACTGATAATTGATGTTAGGGGGAGCATGGTCTGCAAGGGAAGGAAGGGTAAAGCGTAAAGATCCCCTTCAGTCACTAATGACCATGGGATTTATATATATATATACTATATATATATATACTATACTATATATACTATACTATATATATATATATATATATATATATACTATATATACATTATATATACACTATGTACAGTATATATATATATATATATATATATATATATACTATTTATACATTATATATACACAATGTACAGTATATATATACTATATACATTATATATATACACTATATATACACTATGTACAGTATATATACACTATGTACAGTATATATACACTATGTACTGTATATATACACTATGTACAGTATATATACACTTGTACAGTATATATACACTATGTACTGTATATATACACTATGTACAGTATATATACACTATGTACAGTATATATACACTTGTACAGTATATATACACTATGTACAGTATGTACAGTATATATACACTATGTACAGTATATATATACACTATGTACAGTATATATATACACTATGTACAGTATATATATACACTATGTACTGTATATATACACTATGTACAGTATATATACACTATGTACAGTATATATACACTTGTACAGTATATATACACTATGTACAGTATATATACACTATGTACAGTATATATACACTATGTACAGTATATATATACACTATGTACAGTATATATATACACTATGTACAGTATATATATACACTATGTACAGTATATATATACACTATGTACAGTATATATATACACTATGTACAGTATATATATACACTATGTACAGTATATATATACACTATGTACAGTATATATATACACTATGTACAGTATATATATACACTATGTACAGTATATATATACACTATGTACAGTATATATATACACTATGTACAGTATATATATATACTATGTACAGTATATATATACACTATGTACAGTATATATATATACTATGTTCATTATATATATACACTATGTACAGTATATATATACACTATGTACAGTATATATATACACTATGTACAGTATATATATACACTATGTACAGTATATATATACACTATGTACAGTATATATATACACTATGTACAGTATATATACACTATGTACAGTATATATACACTATGTACAGTATATATACACTATGTACAGTATATATATACACTCTGTACAGTATATATATACACTATGTTCATTATATATATACACTATGTACAGTATATATATACACTCTGTACAGTATATTATATACACTATATATGACGCTGTCCAAGGGAAAGGCAATGGCCGATACAACTTGGCACCAGTGACGTCACAACTTATTTCTACAGCTGAGTGAACTGGAGCAACGTGAAATAAAGTCTCTTGCTCAAGGACACAACACATCACCTGGTCTGAGAATCCGGTCTGAATAGAAATGAGTACCTGTTGTGTGTGCTTGAGTGTGTATGTTATTGTGTATGTGTGTGTGAAGGAATGTGCTTGTGTGTGTGAGTGTGCTTGTGTGTGCTTGTGTGAGAGAGAGTGTGTGCTTGTGTTCTTGTGTGTCAGTGTGATTGTGTCTGTGTGAGAGTGTGCTTGTGTGTGAATGTGAATGTGTGTGTGTGCGCGCTTGTGTGTGTGCGCTTGTGCGTGTGTGCTTATGTGTGTGTGCATGTGCTTGTGTGTGAATGTGTGAATGTGTGTGAACTTATCTGTAAATGTTCTTGTGTGTGAATGTGTATGAGTGTGTGTATGAATGTGTGTGAGTGTATGTGTGAATATGAAAGCACTTGTTTGTGTGTGAATGTGTGTGTGCGCTTGTGTGAATGTGAATGTACGTGTATGACCTTTGTCAATTCTACTGATGAGTGTGTCAGTTGTGGGGTGGTAAATAACTCCCAGTCATATACTGGGGGTTATTAATACATTCTATATATCCCTGATCCCACTTATTTTTCTCCTTGTTGAGTCTATGTAAAAATTCATCGTTATTACAATAATAAAGAAAAAATAATTGTTGATATCAAAGTTTTCTTTCTTGATATTTAAAATAGTTTTACATTATATTTGGGAATGGTCATGTTGTTCTGATATTGCCAGAAAAGTATCCTCTTTTTCTTCTTTGCCCACTTGTACTTTAGAGCAGGTATGCCAGGCATGTGGCCCTTTACAAGCACACCTGTGGCCCGCACGAAGGTTTTTACAGCGTGAGCATGTTTTATCTTCGTAATATAAAATAAAAACAATCAGTTGTAATGTGTGGAATTAGTTGTTGTATGGGGTCCTCAGATCCATATGGCCCTCAGGGGGACCCTCAAGTTTGACATGCCTGCCTTAGAGGGTCGTGGGAGCAGAGTCCTCAAACTAATCTATCTAATGAGACACACTGTAACTAAATTAATTAATGAAAAATCTGGAAAGATTTACTAAAATTGTTATCATCCTTGTATGGATTCTTCTTCTTCTTCTTTGTCCACTTATTCCAGAAAGGGTCATGGGGGTAGAGTCCTCAAATACTTCTTCCAGCAGGTCCTGTCAGAAGCAACCATCTCCAACTGATCCAATTGGATCCCCCAAGCTTGACCAACCAAACTCATGGATGTTATTCAACCATCTTGCTCGGGGCCTACCCCTGGGTCTTCAGCCAGATGGTTTTGTCTGTAAAATTTGTCCAGTGATTCTATCCTGAGACATTCTAACTACATGTCTATAGTATCGGAGCTGTGATCTCTCAATTCAGAGAAGTAGCAGCTCTAGCTGGAGTGACTCCCTGATCTCTGAGCTACGCACTTTATCGAGTAACGTTACTCCAAAGACCCTCCGGAGAAATCCTATTTCGGCTGCTTGTACCAGAAAAATATATCGAATATATATATATATTTATATTTTTAACTGTTGGTTAATCAATGATAAACATTGATTGCCAGCTAAATTATCTATAGAAATATAAAGATATACCGAAGCAAAACCCATACAAAACAATCACTGCCGGATTTACTCTTGTGCTTAGGTGTGCTTAAAAACAGGGCCCCGTTGGTCAGAAAGGGGAGCATCTTCCTGCCAAAAAATCTTTTACCTCCTTCAATGCCCAAGTAAAGGGCCTCATAACTTAACTAACACAGAGCCTCATATCTTAACTACTACATGGTCTCATAACTAGAACAGGGCCTCATAACTTAACTAGCACAGAGCCTCATAACTTAACTAGTACAGCGCCTCATAACGTAACTAGCACAGGGCTTGATAACTTAACTAGTACAGGGCCTCATTTATCCTAAATCCAGCACTGCAAACAGTGAGTGTGTTTTACTATATCACTCTGGCAATATTAGACCAACATGTCCCTCCCCAAATATAACTATATCTATTTCAACACACATGGAGGATGACCAATGGGTAAAGAAGTGCCAAGAAATGCCAGTTGAAGGAAGACGCAGTAGAGAAAGACCACGGAAAACATGGACGTAGGTGGTGAGAACAGACCTCAGATCGCTGAAGCTCACGGTGGAGATGACGAAGGACCGTGACAAGTGGAGAGATGCTGTACTGAATAGGACCCGTCCCACCCTTGCAAGCAGGGAAAAGCAGACGTAAAATTATGATGGTTTCATATCAAAAACCTTGCAAGATAAATACATTGCCGGGTTTTACATTAACTGTATTTCTTACTTTTTTGTTGGGGGAAAGGGGGGGGGGGATTATCTTATTTAAACAAATTTATTTTCTAGGTTGTTATTAGAGGGATCAGTTACCCTTGTAGTGAAGGTAACCATGGTTTTTTGTGGGCTTTTTCCACGAGTGACCATTGGAGTTTCCCCACTTTTGGAGAATTTGTTGTTGGAATTTTTTTAAAATGTTTTATTTTCTTAGTCTCTGTTGTAAATTTTATTTTACCCCCCCCCCCCCACCCCACCCCACCACATTCTGTACAAAATTGTGCTGTCTTTAATGTTTTCTTAATGTAAGCCCTGTATGGCTAATAAAGAAATCATGATTATTATTGTTGTTGTTGTTGTTGTTACTGTAAATTAGTAGTATTAATAGAATGTCAGACACCATGCTTTGTGGTATAGAGTTAAAGTCTTGTAAGTTCTGAGTTAAAATTCCACCGAGGTTAGCCTTGCCTTTCATCCTTTCGAGGTCGATAAAATAAAGTACCAGTAATGCACTGGAGTAGATTTAATAGACTTTCCTTTCCCCCAAAATTGCTGGCCTTGTGCCTAAACCAGAAACCATTATTATTATTATTATTATTATTATTAAGGGCAGGGCTTTGGCAGTATCGGTAGAGCATCAGACACCATGCTTTGCAGCATAGAGCTATGGCCCTTTACGTTCTGAGTTCAAATCCTGCCGAGGTTAACTTTGCCTTTCATCCTTACGGGGTCGATAAAATAAAGTACCAGTAATGTACTGGGGTAATTACTGGCCTTGTGCCAAAAGTAGAAACAATTATTATTATTATTACCAGGTTGTGAGAAGTAGATTAGCAGAATCAATAGAACTGTAGGAGGAAAAAAATGCATTATTTACTGAGTAAAAATCCCACCAAGGGTCACTTTGCCTTTCATAATTATCGGGTGGAAAAATAAAGTATCAGTCAACCACGAAGGAGTTCTACACAGTTTCAATGTTGATGGACCCAGGATCGGATTTAATGGGGGGCAAAGAGGGTGAAATTGCTCCTGGTCCCCTGCAGCAGGGGGGGGGGGGAGGGGAGAGGCTACCAGTGACGACTGTAGCAATTTATTTGTGCCCTCAGCGGATTTTTTTAGTTTTAGGATGGTTAGAATTTCTAAATTTAATACCTGTATTTATAACTGAGGACGAAGAACTCAGAGCTGTATGGGAGCCTCCCAAAAGTCAGCTCGAAAGTGACACAGAGGAGATTGAAGTTAGCTGGACATGCTCACCGACATGCAGAGTTGACACTACACTTAGTGCTCATGTGGGAGCCCCTGCAGGGTCACACTGGAAGAGGAAGACCGAGGTTAACATATGTTGATGCCCTAAGGACTGACACTGGCCTCTTGGAGACGCAGGACACGGCAGCGATAATTAGGGACAGAGACCGCTAGAGAGAACTCGTCCATGGATCTCGGGAATTTTACTCGTCCTAGATAGATAAACTAACTTTGATATGTAAAATTGGGGGGTTTGCTGTGTATTCTAATATTTTTTAGTATAACCCAACAAACCTGAAGTGCCCCGGGGCCCTCAAGGTCTAAATCAAACCCTGGAGGGTGACGAAATTACGGTGAAAGTCGCTTCTCGAAGTCCATGAAGAAAAATAACTCCATTTTAAAGGGAAATAATTGTTATGAATCATGTAGTTATCTCCCTTGTAATAAAACCCGCGTTTAAATATATCTATAATATTATATATGATTTCTTACGAATGAAAGAGTTCTAGTCCTGTAGAAGTCATTTCGATAAAAAAAATAACAACATATACTTATATTATATTAACTTATTGAGTACTTTTTTTAACAGTCGTCACCTCCCGATATACATCGGGAATTCCATATATATATTTTTGATAGCAGTGGGAATCTAATTACCCACTGCTATCAAAAATTTCTATCCACTCCCTTAACTATTCTTCTAACTTCACTCCTTCCTCTTAATATTCTCTATAAAAACCAAACAAGTTCTCAATGAGATTATTCTGATGAAATGATAGTTGAAAATAACATTGAAATATTGAGTGTCTGCATAATTAATACTTTGTAAATAGCAGCTGTTTTCAGGTTATATAACTGTTATTGAAACACGTGTCAATAAATTCCTTTTACTGAACTGTATCCATTTAAATCCTTCTATATATATATATATATATATATATATACATATATACATATATATACACATATATACATATATATATACATATATATATATATATATATATACATATATATATATATATATATACATATATATATATATATATATACATATATATATACACATATATATACATATATATATACACATATATATACATATATATATACACATATATATACATATATACATGTATATACACATATATATATATATATATATACACACATATAATGCTATTAAGACGGCTCTGAGCCACATAGGATGTGGCTCCTCATAAAGTGGGCCTCATAGGATGTGGCTCCTCATAAAGTGGGCCTCATAGGATGTGGCTCCTCATAAAGTGGGCCTCATAGGATGTGGATCCTCATAAAGTGAGCCACATAGGATGTGGCTCCTCATAAAGTGAGCCACATAGGATGTGGCTCCTCATAAAGTGGGCCTCATAGGATGTGGATCCTCATAAAGTGAGCCACATAGGATGTGGCTCCTCATAAAGTGAGCCACATAGGATGTGGCTCCTCATAAAGTGGGCCTCATAGGATGTGGCTCCTCATAAAGTGGGCCTCATAGGATGTGGCTCCTCATAAAGTGGGCCTCATAGGATGTGGCTCCTCATAAAGTGGGCCTCATAGGATGTGGCTCCTCATAAAGTGGGCCTCATAGGATGTGGCTCCTCATAAAGTGGGCCTCATAGGATGTGGCTCCTCATAAAGTGGGCCTCATAGGATGTGGTTCCTCATAAAGTGAGCCACACATGATGTGGCTCCTCATAAAGTGGGCCTCATAAGATGTGGATCCTCATAAAGTGGGCCACAGAGCATGTGGCTCCTCATAAAGTGGGCCTCATAGGATGTGGATCCTCATAAAGTGGGCCTCATAAGATGTGGTTCCTCATAAAGTGGGCCTCATAGGATGTGGCTCCTCATAAAGTGGGCCTCATAAGATGTGGCTCCTCATAAAGTGGGCCACAGAGCATGTGGCTCCTCATAAAGTGGGCCTCATAGGATGTGGCTCCTCATAAAGTGGGCCTCATAGGATGTGGCTCCTCATAAAGTGGGCCTCATAGGATGTGGCTCCTCATAAAGTGGGCCTCATAGGATGTGGTTCCTCATAAAGTGGGCCTCATAGGATGTGGCTCCTCATAAAGTGGGCCTCATAGGATGTGGCTCCTCATAAAGTGGGCCTCATAGGATGTGGTTCCTCATAAAGTGGGCCTCATAGGATGTGGATCCTCATAAAGTGGGCCTCATAGGATGTGGCTCCTCATAAAGTGGGCCTCATAGGATGTGGCTCCTCATAAAGTGGGCCTCATAGGATGTGGATCCTCATAAAGTGGGCCTCATAGGATGTGGCTCCTCATAAAGTGGGCCTCATAGGATGTGGATCCTCATAAAGTGAGCCACACATGATGTGGTTCATTATGAGCTGGGCCACACTACTAAAAAAAAAAAATCCAAGACACTTTTGAAATTCGGCATGCCGTTGAGAAAGCCAAACGGGCCGCATGCTGCTCGCGGGCCGCAGTTTTCCCAGGACTGTTATAGACTCTATGTATCCTCTGTCTTCTTGGACAATTGTTCATCTCGGGAAAAAATTCTTCTCCAATCTTGAATAATATAAATGTTTGATTTGGAAATATTTCTTAAAGGCAATAAATCCATATTAGGCAACAGCAACTATGAGATTATCCTTTACCAGTTAGGGGTGTGTGTGTGTGTGTGTGTGTGTGTGTGTGTGTGTGCGTGCGTGTGTGTGAACAGGCGTGGGCTTGTAAATATCTTGTTCCCAAAGCACCATATGAATAATAAATAAGTTTGCATTGAAAATAATATTTTCGCAGACTGAACCAAGTTGCGGCTGGAGAATGTTTAATTATTTAATTATTTCAAATATAGGGGGATGGATTGGTAGTATCGGTAGAGGGTCTGACGCCATGCTTTGCAACAAAGAATTACGGCCCTTGCCATTCTGAGTTCAAATCCCGCCGAGGTTAACTTTGCCTTTCATCCTTACGGGGGTCGATAAAATAAAGTAGCAGTAATACACTGGGTAATTTGCTGGCCTTGTGCCCAAAGTAGGAACAATTATTTCAATAATAGAAACCAGCAGAAAACCACCCATCGGGTGGTTTTATGCTAGCATGTATAATGTGTATATTGATATTATACGCAAGTATATATGCATGTAGATATCATACATCAAATAAAATCGTAATTGACAATATACACAGAAATTGAACGAAGACTGCGTTACACTGTCTTATGTAATCAGTAATGTAATCCATGATACATTAAAAAAAGACGATATTATATATAAACTGCATTAAGAGAAAATTAGTGACGGAAATATATGAATGTTTATTTAAGCGATCGCTAACCGGAAGTGTTGACATTTGAACATTTTAAAGAAGTGAATCTTTAAATAAATAATAAAATATATTTAATCAACAGCCACGAAATTTACTAGATAAATGATGTAATATTCATTCATTATTTATTCAAATTCCGCCGAGGTTAACTTTGCTTTTCATCCTTATGTGGTCGATAAAATAAAGTACCAGTAATGCACTGGGTAATTGCTGGCCTTGTGCCAAAAAGTAGAAACAATTATTTATTCAAAGTAATCCAACTTATTTTACTAATGGGATAAAAAATTATAAACCGTACTCAGACCTGCATACCTTACTTTATTATAGTTTAGATTTCAATCAAATTGTGCTTCTTTAAGTACCACAAATACGCTTCTTTGAGTTATGCGTCCTTTGCGGCTGCCAAGTTAGCTTCAATGGCAGCAGCGACCCCGATTATTATTAGATAAAAATAACTGTTTCTACTTTAGGCACAAGGCCAGCAATTACCCAGTGCATTACTGGTACTTTATTTTATCGACCCCGTAAGGATGAAAGGCAAAGTCAACCTCGGCGGGATTTGAACTCAGATCGTAAAGGGACGTAACTATGCTGGAAAGCATGGCGTCTGACCCTCTACCGATACTGCCAATCCACCGCCCTTATTAGATAAAAATAACGACGTGTTTTCTGTAAGATCTTCGATGCGGTTCCAACTATGACTTTCCATTTTTTTTTTCCAATATTCATAGCTAATTCCGAGCCAGCAAATTCTGACATCTTATCAGAAAATATTCACAACCATTTGTTGGTTGGAAATAAAAATATACACGACAGCCTGTACACACAGATACACACACAAGCAAGCAAACCCTCTAGCCCAAACACACACACACACACACACACACACACACACACACACACACACACACACACACACACACACACACTGAAGCAAACCCACTAAGGCACACACACACACTCAAGTAAACCCACTAACCAAAACACACACAAACGCAAATACACACACACAAGAAAACCCTCTAACCCAAACATACACGCACAAACATACACACATAAACACACACATTCAAGCAGACCCACCAACCTCAACACACACACACACACACACACACATCCTCTGACAAATACAAGGATATTACTATGTACAGAATAATATTGATGTTCATACACCATGAAGATAAGTAAATATCTTACACACACACACACACACACACACATACAAACCCACTAAGGCACACAGACACACAAGCAAACCCACTAACCAAAACACACACACACATAAAAAAACTCACACACACACACACACACACACACACACACACATTCAAGCAGAACCACCAACCTCAACACACACAGATTCTGATCTTGCAATAATTGAGAGGGAACGAAGTAAAATAGAAACCAAGCGTCATGGCGCCATATTTATTATCGGAATTTATGGATATTTGTTCAATAGAGTAAGAAATCTTTTCATGAACGTATATTGCCGACTACAGCACGTCAATAGCAGTATGTGCCTGTGTGGGTCTATATATATATATATATATATATATATATATAGATCGTCGACGATCACCAAAACACCCAAAATAAATCTCATAGAGGTAGAAATAGCATAGAATCACCACCATACATACACTACCGCAATAGACACACTAATAGTCGCACACCACCAAACAGAAGGCGATGTAAAGAGTATATATGGTACAACCCGGTCTATAACAACTCTATTAAAACCAATCTACCATCACAATTCTTTCGATTAGTTAAAAAACACTTTCCAACATCACATAAATATAATAAAATCTTAAACCCTAACACTATTCGACTTTCATATTCAACCGCCCCTAATATTGAACAACATATAAAAAAGCTTAACGCAAACCGGTTGTATAAACGCCTTCCAACACATAACAATACACGTAAAACATCGGCTATAACATCACAAAACAACAAACAACATCCCGTCCTGCCTAAGCAACCTCATCAACCCATTCATGGTAATACAACAACGCATAATTATAACTGTAACTGTGTCCAACCAGGAATGTGTCCGTTGAACAATCAGTGTCTTGAACGCAACATCATATACAAATGTACTATCGAATCGGGTAGCCAGAAGTGGTACTATGTGGGGTCTATAGCTACCTCTTTCAAATCTCGCCTTTATAGACATCGTTATTCGATAAAACATGAAAACCAGCGTTATGTAACAACACTCGCAGACAAGGCTTGGCAGCTGCGCGAAAATAACCAACAATTTAACCTAAAATGGGATATAATAGTCTGCCCCTGCATATTTCCAAGGACAGGAATTTTGTAAATTGTGTAATATGGTAATATGATTCCAGTTCCTCAGAGAAATAACAACCTAACCAGGAACTGGACATATCAGAGTATTGACAAAAGTATACACCTCAACAACATATGTACTTGTCTATACCACACTAATTCTGACTGCCTGAAGAGGTCACAGCCAAAGATGGCTGTCACTGAAATATATATAGCAGTAATAAACGAAGGTAAATTTTAAACATTTGACTTTTTATTTAACTTTATGTATAT
>OZ024762.1:10739615-10744615 GCA_964016885.1 Eledone cirrhosa
ATACACATATGTATATACATATATGTATGTATATACACATATGTATATATATATCTATCTATATTTAGGCCGGGTAACATTCCCGAGACCCATGGACGAGTTCTCTCCAGCAGTCTCTGTCCCTCATTATCGCTGCCATGTCCTGCATCTCCAACAGACCAGTGTCTGTCCTTAGGGCATCAACATATGTCAACCTCAGTCTCCCTCTTCTAGTGTGTCCATGTAGGGGCTCGCACAGGACCACTGAGTGCAGTGTCAACTCTGGATGTCGGTGATCATGTCCAGCTAACCTCAGTCTCCTCTGTGTCACTTTTGAGCTGGCATTTGGGAGGCTCCCGTACAGTTCAGAGTTCATCCTCAGTGTATACTGATTAATGTTCAGAGCCATTCTCAGCAGTCTCGTGTAGCTCAAAAACTGTCGGCCTTGAGCCTTAATCAGAAACCATTGCCTTTCATCCTTACGGGGTCGATGAAATAAAGCACCAATAATTGTTTTTACTTTTTGGCACAAGGCCAGCAATTACCCAGTACGTTACTGGTACTTTAAGGATGAAAGGTAAAGTTAACCTCGGCGGGAATTTGAACTCAGAATGGCAAGGACCGTAACTCTATGCGTCAAAGCATGGCGTCCGACCCTCTATCGATACTACCAATCCACCGCCCTGAGTACCAGTAATACACTGGGATAATTGCTGGCCTTGTGCCAAAAGTAGAAACAATTATTATACTGCGATTAAAAGACGTTTTCCATCTTTGTTGCTTTTGACTTGTCTCTGATTTTCACGTGTGTGTCCTGACATATCCCAGAGTATCGTTGCTTTGTCATTCTCTGACATTTTGTCTGGTGTGTGTGTGTGTAAGTAAGACCCCGACCTGGTTCCTTACCACATTTCCTTCGTTATATATATATATATATATATATATATATCGTCTTTTTTATTTTTCTGTTGGTATTTTGTAGTGTTGGCATAACTTCCAGTGTAAATAAATCCCAACACTATGTCTGAGAATATATTCATTTTTGGCTAAGACTGTGCAGCCAGAGACAATTGGGTTAATTGTTACTTCTCCATCTGCACACATTCTGCAGTTACTTATTATTATTATCATTATTATCATTATCATCATTATCATCATCATCATTATCATTATTACTATTATTATTTGCATTGTGCAATGCAGAAAAAAAATTCAAACGGTTTTCTAATCAAATATCCATTCTATATTTATTTCCCTTGTGACATTCCCTTTTAATTTAGACACCATATTGTATGAACAGTAGTAGTAATAGTAGTCGTAGTAGTAGTAATAGTAGTAGTAGTAGTAGTAGTAGTAGTGATAGTGTCAAACATAAATATATTCAGACCAGCATTCGTAGAAGTGTTCTTCTTTCTTGACAACGTGAATTCAATTATTCCATTTAAGGATTTTCTTTCGTATGTTCTTTTTTAAAGATTTCTTCATTTCGTTTTCTTTGTTTAGTTTTCAGTTCTCAATATAATTCTAGAATTTCTATATAGTTATAAAGAGGCGTGGCTTGCTGGTTAGATCTTTGGAGTTATGTAAAGCCGTCTGTCTGGTTTAGTGGTTAGAGAATTGGATTCGCAATCGTGGGATTGCGAGTTCGATTCCCGGGCCAGATGATGCGCCCGCTTTTACAAGTTCCACCGCAATCGTTACGCAAATGGGGTCTGGCACCCTGTCATTCGACTGTTGATAATCAGGGAAGGATTATACTTGCATAGAGGGACCCTAGCAAAAATAAAAATGTCATCGGAGGGAGCCTTTTAAATATTGTGAGTCCCAGCTACAGTCTAAACAGCCACACCCCACTTGATCCGACATTACTCTGAAGCACAGGAAAAAACCTTTTCTGTGAAAATACAATAGTATATCTTGAGTAATATAAATGTTATGTGAGATATTATGTGAGGTAAAGCCTTTACTGTGAAAATACAATAGTATATATAGAGTAATGTAAATGTTATGTGAGATATTATGTGAGGTAAAGCCTTTACTGTGAAAATACAATAGTAGATATAGAGTAATGTAAATGTTATCTGAGATATTATACACTTTTCATGTCAATCCAACTGCGAATCCAACCAAAACGGGTTGTTGCTGAAATTCAAATAACAAGCTTTCTCACACATTGTGTCCTGCTGAATTAGTCGAGAATTGACGTTCAGGCGACACATTTCTGTGGTATGCTTAGTCACTTACACGTTAATTACACGAGCGTTCAATGTTGAATGTTGAAACCGCAGAATTATGATAGTGTTCACCGACAGAGGAGGAAGATATTGATAACAACATATTCATAGCTACTTTGTCCACCACAAATTACAACTGGCCATCTTCATTTGGTGCTGTCATATACTTAAAACTGCAAGCGAAATTCTAAAGAATATTATTTTCTATAGATTGCATTATTAAGTTGGGATAATGATGCAATATATTTCCTATATCTCTTTACAACATTCGCCCATCAACCACAACACCACTACACTACACCACATCACACCACCACACCACCACTACACCACACTACACCACACTACACTACACCACACCACACCTCACTACACCACACCTCACTACACCACACCACACCACACCACTACACTACACTACACCACATCACACCACACTACACTACACCACCATCACTACACTACACTACCACCACTACACCACACCACAATTACACCACTATACCACACCACACCACACAACCCAACTACATCATCTTCTCTATATCTCTTTACAACATTCGCCCATCAACCACAACACCACTACACTACACCACATCACACCACCACTACACCACACTACACCACACCACACCACACTACACCACACCTCACTACACCACAACTACACCACACCACACAACTACACCACACCACACCACTACACTACACCACATCACATCACACCACACTACACTACACCACCATCACTACACTACACCACACTACCACCACTACACCACACCACAATTACACCACTATACCACACCACAACTACACCACACCACACCACACCACACCACACCACCCAACTACATCATCTCTATATCTCTTTACAACATTCGCCCATCAAACGTGTTACAATTCCACACTGACAGAGATCCCAGTTATTGTAGGAGGTTCTGGTTATACCATTTGTCTCACGGGTGTAAGATTGCGAGTTAAATATCTGGCGATGCTGTTTTTGTTGTTGTTCTTGTATTTTTTGGACGGATAAAAGAACAACAACAAAACAAAACAACAAAGCAAAACAAAACAAAGATTACCAGGTAACTTTTACTTTTCGTTACCTCATCTTACAGTCCATTTTGCATTGTTCAGCCTTCTATCTCTTTCAACGTTATATCTCCTTATAATATATAACCAGCAATTTCTCTGTCTGTCCAACGCGTAGAGAGAGAGAGAGTGAGAGTGAAAGAAAGAGACAGACTACAAGAGGGGGATAGCGGGAGGGAGAGAGAGAGAGAGAGAGACGCTGGAAGAGGGGAAGGAAAGCTATGTCTTGCTGTCTGCATTACGATACACATATATATATATATAAACACACACACTGAGCGCGTCATAATGACGTAATGCAGACAGCCAGACATACAGACAGATATTATAAGGGCGCAACGTTATATCTATGTATCTATCTAAAAAGAAAGACTAAGAATTATATAGAGAGAACGCTAAATCGCCTAATGCGGTCCCTAGAGCATTGAAAAACACTCACAGGACCATAAGTATTACATGTGTAAAGTTTGAAAACAATCAGTTGGGTGGTTCTCGAGTTTTAGTGATTGGACAGACAGACAGACATTCTCTGTTTTAAATATATACATAACAATACTGACCTAAGACACATATAAATAAATAAATAAATATATATACACACAAGTACAATAACAACAAACACATATAAACACACACTAATAAACAAAGATAGAATACAAAAACCAAAACGCATACACCCAAAGGCGAACACACACACACCAAACATTATACACACACGCAAACGCATGCGCAGAGACGGAGACAAAAATAAATAAATAAATAGATAAAATAAAAATGGCGTAGACATTACAATATATTGCAATACAATAGGAAGGAACATGATAATAGTACCACTGATGATGTTGCAGATGTGCAACGAAAGAACTTTGATATAATTATATATATATATATATATATAGTCTATCTGTATTTTTAATCGCTGGTCAATCAATGATAAACATTGATTGCCAAATAAATTAACTCTGGAGATATTAAAGATACAGAAGCGAAAACCAACCAAACAGTGAGTGTGTTCTGTTATTATTTCTGGCAATATTATTACAACAACTTGACGCATAGAGTTACGGCCCTTGCCATTCTGAGTTCAAATCCCGCCGAGGTTAACTTTGCCTTTCATCCTTACGGGGTCGATAAAATAAAGAACCAGTAATGTACTGGGTAATTGCTGGCCTTGTGCCTAAAAATAGTAACAATAATTACAACAACATCACTCTCCCCAAGTCTAACAATATACATATATGAGGGCAATCCCAAAAGTAAGGTCTCCTTCCGATATTGCAACTTTTCCGTTAAAATCCTGTGGATGGTGCTTCGGGAAACCTCAAGAACCAAAATGCAGAGAACATCCAGAATGATCCGCCGATCTTTACGCATGTTTTCCTCGGAAGGAGACCTTACTTTTGGGATTGCCTTCCATATAATAACTGCGCGAAATTCGCACTTGGCGGTAGCGTTCAACGGGAGCTTTATTCTCAATGGCTGCCAAGCCAAAATTGAGCATCCCAGCGAAGCGCGCGCATGCTTGTTTATTCTATTATATATATTTCAAGGGTACCAAAACTTTGGTACGCTATCATCAGATAAAATACGAAGTGTGTTTTATAAATTTTGACATGACTAAGGATAATATACCTTAACGGTTCAAGTTATCCCTGGATGACTGATGCATCACTGATTTTTCGTTTTTTTATA
>OZ024762.1:10748930-10758930 GCA_964016885.1 Eledone cirrhosa
ATATATATATATATATATATATATATATATATATATATATATATATACATACATATATATATAAATTATGCATAGAAACTAATCGGAGAGATAAGAGATTAGTTATGAGAATTATATGCCAGTAGTGAACGGGACAGTGTGCTCAGTGTGTTTTAGATGACAGGCACGCAAAAAATTGTATAAGCAGAGCATTAAATACATAAATTAAATGTTAGAGATAACAATACCAAATTCTTGAACAAATATACTTCATGGCTGACAGTTGTTTCGAGAACCATATCAGTATTCTTCACATACAGATGATAATTATTGATTATAAAATCGACAAGAAAAGTTTCATATGGTCCCCTCACCAGAGCCGAAAATAAAAATAAATAAATTAAAAATATCTTCACGCACAGGCATTGCACGATAGAATTAATTAATTATTATTAATAATGGTATATCGTGCAATGGCCATACTCGATAACGAGAGGGCAGCCATCATGTATGTATGTATATATATACACCGTTTCTCATGGATGGTTTAACTAACAGGTAGATCCAGTTATTTCGATTAACCGACTTCGATGCAATAAGGAAAAGCACTCGACGTTATGCGTATCATATGTACGGTATCTCGTAGTTGGTCCAGGAATGAAGTTAAATGCTTCAATGAAAATGCATGAAAACCGGATTTAAATATTTTCATTTAATGGTCTCTATTACATAATACGTATTTTATGGTCAGCTTACGTCATCAGATAATGGCGTAAGACAATCGGTGAGATCATTTAGATGCCATCACCACAACGGAGGTGGTGGTGATGGCATCACTAGCCGAGCTCTCTCCGTACCAAGTGTTTTTTTATATCTTGCTCATGCGTGCACGCGTGCGCAGAAGGTACAGGGGGATAAAGTGGAAGAAAGAAAAGATGAAGACAGGAAGAAAGAAAGGAAGAAGAGAAAGAGAAAAATAGCAATGTTGGGTGGATGTGTAAAAAATGGGATAATAGAATTTGGTCTCGGGGCAAAAGGTAAGATAACATTACATTCAGGAAAGTAGGGCAGCATTAGTGTGTGACAGCTCACACCTATGCAGGTTTAGCTGGCGTCCTCCAAGGTATATCTCGTTGGAGGTGTCTTGAGTGATTTAATGATAGGGACCCCAGTCCCTATCATCTCATTTCTACAGCTCAGTAAACTGGAGCAACGTGAAATAAAGTGTCTTGCTCAAGGAAACAACACATCACCCGGTCTGAGAATTGAACTCACAATCTTTCGATTGCAAGCCCAGTGCCCTAACCACTAAGCCATGCACCCTTCACGTTAGTATTAGAAAAAACTATAAATGCTATAAATGAGAGGGAAAAGGTGTGGGGAGGAAGGACTACTAGTCAAAGGAAGAAAGAAAGGTGGAAGAGGAGAAGATCAAAGACTCTACATCTAGATCAGAGTGGTGGGTCGGCTGCACCACAGAGATAAAATGGCAAAGACATTTCTGCGGAAGATGTCCAGTGACACACGCAGCAACACCCACGTCTACCTCGTGGGATTCCTTCCTCAGACGGGCTGCTATCGATCCGATTTTACGGAGGAGGTCAGATGTCTGGGGAGGTCAGCTGCTCGGGGTCTGAGGACGGAAAGGGTCACATGTCCGGGGTCCGAGGACGGAAGAGGTCAGATGTCCGGAGTCCGAGGACAGAGCAGGTCAGCTGTCCGGGGTCCGAGGACGGAAGAGGTCAGATGTCCGGGGTCCGAGGACGTCTGAGGTCAGATGTCCGCGGTCCTAGGACGGAAGAGGTCAGATGTCCGCGGTCCTAGGACGGAAGAGGTCAGATGTCCGGGGTCCGAGGACGGAAGAGGTCAGATGTCCGGAGTCCGAGGACAGAGCAGGTCAGCTGTCCGGGGTCAGAGGACGAAAGAGGTCAGATGTCCGGGGTCCGAGGACGTCTGAGGTCAGATGTCCGCGGTCCTAGGACGGAAGAGGTCAGATGTCCGGGGTCCGAGGACGGAAGAGGTCAGATGTCCGGAGTCCGAGGACAGAGCAGGTCAGCTGTCCGGGGTCCGAGGACGGAAGAGGTCGGATGTCCGGGGTCCGAGGACGTCTGAGGTCAGATGTCCGCGGTCCTAGGACGGAAGAGGTCAGATGTCCGGGGTCCGAGGACGGAAGAGGTCAGATGTCCGGAGTCCGAGGACAGAGCAGGTCAGCTGTCCGGGGTCCGAGGACGGAAGAGGTCGGATGTCCGGGGTCCGAGGACGTCTGAGGTCAGATGTCCGCGGTCCTAGGACGGAAGAGGTCAGATGTCCGGGGTCCGAGGACGGAAGAGGTCAGATGTCCGGAGTCCGAGGACAGAGCAGGTCAGCTGTCCGGGGTCCGAGGACGGAAGAGGTCGGATGTCCGGGGTCCGAGGACGTCTGAGGTCAGATGTCCGCGGTCCTAGGACGGAAGAGGTCAGATGTCCGGGGTCCGAGGACGGAAGAGGTCAGATGTCCGGAGTCCGAGGACAGAGCAGGTCAGCTGTCCGGGGTCCGAGGACGGAAGAGGTCGGATGTCCGGGGTCCGAGGACGTCTGAGGTCAGATGTCTGCGGTCCTAGGATGGAAGAGGTCAGATGTCCGAGGTCCGAGGACGGAAGAGGTCAGATGTCCGGAGTCCGAGGACAGAGCAGGTCAGCTGTCCGGGGTCCGAGGACGCTTGAGGTCTCGACGGCGACCGGTGCAAAAAGGGAGCGACAGGACAAGTTTCGGTATTTGCTGTTCTCTGCACCGAGAACCACGGTACAGATGTTTGTGGCCGAGTCGACTAAGAGGCAGAGAAACGTGTCACAGAAATGTCATGTCACAGGTGAAGGACTTACCTCCTTCGAAAGATCAGATAGGGACTAAGAGTTAACGGCAAATGGGTGAAGGACGAAGGTGGAATAGTTGGAGGGGGATACTCGTTCCGACGTCAGACTCGTACAGACACAAACCGGTATTTAGAATTTTAAAATAAAAATTTAAATAATATAATTGTTTCTACTTTTGGTACAAGGCCAGCAATTATCCCAGTGCATTACTAGTACTTAATTGTATCGAACCCCGTAAGGATGAAAGGCAAAGCTAACCTCGGCGGGATTTGAACTCAGATTTGAAACAATATAATATATGGGTCTATTAACTCCGGAGTAAATTTATAAACAAGAGGCATAAATCTACATTTCATAGTTTACTTCTTTCGTTACCGTTATATATATTTCGGTGATAGCCACAATTCAACAGCTATGACCTCTTCAGACTTCTGCTGAAGAGGTCATAGCTGTTGAATTGTGGTAATCACCGAAATATATATAACCGTAATAAAATAAGTAAATTATAAAATGTAGACTTATACCCCTTGTTTATATATATATATATATTTATATATAAAAGATGAAGAACTCAGAGCTGTCCGGGAGCCTCCCAAAGATCAGCTCGAGGGTAGCACAGAGGAAACTGAGGTTAGCTGGACATGCTCACCGACATCCAGAGTTGACACTGCACTCAGTGGTGTTGTGGGAGCCCCTGCATGGACACACTGGAAGAGGAAGACCGAGGTTGATATAACTTAATGCCCTAAGGACAGACACTGGTCTCTTGGAGACGCAGGACATGGCCGCCATGATGAGGGACAGAGACCGCTAGAGAGAACTCGTCCATGGATCTCTGGAATATATATATATATATATATATATATATATATATATATATATATATAAACAAAGAGAGTGTGGTAAGATACCAGGTGGACCATAACGCACCAGAGTACTCAATACTTAGGGTAGCAGAGTGAGTAATAGGAAAAGAATCAGGACCCCGACGTCTGTGCTCCGGCCGTTTCGACAAGGTCCCAAACCTCATTCGCATGCCGAGTGTGGTGGACCTCGTCAAATCAGACGAAGGAAACCATGTTTCCATTGCTGATACTATCTACCGGTCGCAACCCCTGACAGAAAGAGCAACGTGAAATAAAGTGTCTTGCTCAAGGACACAACGTATCACCCGGTCCGAGAATTGAACTTGCAACCTCATGATTGCGAATGAAACTCTCTAACCAATAAGCCACGCGCCTTCACACACACACATATATGCGTGAGGGACAGAAAGAGAGAGAAGACGCGTGGCTTAGTATATATATATATATATATAAATAATTGTTTCTACTATTAGCACAAGGCCAGCAATTAGCCCAGTGCATTACTGGTACTTTATTTGATCGACCTCGTAAGGATGAAAGGCAAAGTTAACCTCAGCGGGATTTGAATAAAGGGGCGTAACTCTATGCTGGAAAGCCCGGCGTCCGACCCTCTAACGATACTGCCAATTTACTACTGGTTATGAATCGAAGATGTAGCCGCAATATAGCAGACACTAATCGAATTGTTTGAGGCAGTTACAAAGCACTCAATGGAGTAAAAAGTTAATATATTATCGTCCAGAGTAAACAAAAAGTTAAGACAGTATGACACCAAGAATAAAACGACCAAAAGCAGTGGCCATACCACAAAAACGATAAATACAAATACGTTCCCTGAAAGCTTTGGTAATGGAATAATTATATTGTGTTGTTTATTATGTAATTAAATAGCTCTGTACTATGCATAGAGCACTCTTCTTTCCTTTATCTTTTCTACGAAAACACTTAACAAACACACACACATATATATCCAGGGAGTGTAACTTGGAGTTACTGCAGGTTCACCCGGGTGACCGCTCGATGTTTAGGTTCACTTCTGTGTCGAGGTGTCGAGCTAGACAGAGTGTAGTATAGTTAAATAAAATAAAACAAGGACGATTGGTTACTTCCTTACGTAATTATCAATGGTTTTTAAGCCAAATTGTGAGTGAAACACATTAAGAATAAGCGACGAGTATAAATTTTATACCAGAAATTTTCAAGGGGAATAACCTATATTTTCCTATTCTTTTAGTAATGACTTTGTTATCTCCCTTGAAAGTTGTATTATTTTTTAATTATTATTATTTTTCTTTTTAACGGCGATGGATTGGCAGTATCGATAGAGGGTCGGACGCCATGCTTTGCAGCATAGAGTTACGGCCCTTTACCGTCTGAGTTCAAATCCCGTCGAGGTTAACTTTGCCTTTCATCCTTACGGGGTCGATAAAATAAAGTACCAGTCACGCGCTCGGTCGATTTAATCGACTTTCGCTGCGGTCATGCTGGGGCACTGCCTTTACTGGTTTCAATCATAAGACTGTGGTCATGCTGGGGCACTGCCTTTACTGGTTTCAATCATTAGACTGTGGTCATGTTGGGGCACTGCAATTACTGCTTTCAATCATTAGACTGTGGTCATGCTGGGGCACTACTTTTAGTCATTCGACTGCGGTCATATATATATTCTTTTCTCTGACATTCTAACCACGTTACTATAGTATCGGAGCTGTGATCTCTCAATTAGGAGAGCTAGTGACTCTATCTGGAGTGACTCTCTGATCTTCGAGCTACAAATCTGTCCAGAGATTCTTTCCTCAGACATTCTAACCACATGTCCATTGTATCGGAGCTGTGATCTCTCAATTCGGAGTAGTGGCTCTACCTGGAGTGACTCTCTGATCTCTGAGCTACAAATCTCTTCAGAGATTCTTTCCTGAAACATTCTAACCACATGTCCATAGTATAGTTTTCCTAAATTTCTCTCTATGAACGTCTAGTAGTTATGAGAAAATAAATAAAGCAAATGATAAAGTGGTTAAAATCAGGTAAAGCTTAGGTTGCACTGTCAACTTTCCCCGTCCGATGGGGAGATCTCCCCGTTTCGACATTTTTTTCCCCGTCTCCTTATTTTTGAGGAAATGGATATAGCTTTCATTCTATAAAATCTCCCCATTTTGTAGCAATTATTTTCATGGTACTCCTCATTTCGGTTTTTAGAGGTTGGCAGGTCTTGCAAAGAGAAATAACTCTTGCAGGACAAAAGAAGTCGAAATAGTTTAAGTTTTTAAAAATGTCACGTAATCTTTTAGATACAAAGAAAAACACATTATTTCCTGTTAAGAAACAGGATTGGAGAAAGAAAAAAACGTAGTAGTAAAAATAGAAAATTAAAAAAGAAATAAATCTCAGCAATTCCGATTTGAAATCTCGTTATATGTATACGACGTGTGTAGGTGTATGTCTGTGTATGTGTCAATATATTTTTTTCTGAAGTCTCGCGTGATTTCGAAGAGCGTGACCAAAGATGGCAGCCGACGATTGTCTTGGGTCCGCGGATAAACGTCAAAGACCTGAAAAGGTCGACTCGGAAGAGCAACCAACTCCCGTAACAACAACTCCTTCTTTATCAGCTTCACAATCGGATTATAATGGAAACACAAACGATGGCGGATCGGCCATAGAGACAGTAGGAGCGGCAGGGGTGAGCCATGACAGTGATACATATTTACAAAGCTCCGTGGAGGAGGATGTTACACAAAGTCCGGAAAATAAGACTATGATTACGAAAAACGACGAATCGACAACAGTAACAGAGGCGGTGTCGGTGGTGGAAACTACTACAACAACAACATCAACCGCAGCAATACATACTTTGTCGTCTAACAATGATCTAGTTGGTAGTGGTGGCGGTGGTGATGGTCGTGATGGTAGCGTTGGCGGAATCGATAATACATTATTGAGGAAGCGAGCGGACGGCGGTGGCGGTCATGATGATGATGATGATGATGATGATAATGGTGTTAACAATAATACCAACACTACTACTATTACTACTGGTACTAGTGATAGTAGTAGTAGTACAGTTGGTATAAATATTCACAGCAGTAAATCTACGTCTGTTTCCGCTAGTAGTAGTAGTAGTAGTAGTATTAGTAGTAATAATAATAATAGCGATACGGGATCAGCAACAACAACAGTACCACCATCATCGCCATCATTGTCACCAGCACCACCACCATCAACCTTCCCACATCTTAATACTACTATTACTACTACTAGTAGTAGTAGTAATAGTAGTACCGCCGCCGCCGCCGCTAACACCAACAACACGACGACCACCACCACCACCACCACCACTACTACTACTACGAAGACTTCTAGTAGTAACAATACCAACAACACTACTATGAAGGATAGTGGTAGCAACAACAACACTAGCACGGCTTCGGTGCCGACTACAATGAACGCACGCGAATACGCACAAGTGGTCCGCAACTGGTTATGGCAGTACCACCAATGGAACAATATGTGTGCTTTTAGTATGATGTTACCCTACTATGCTATGGCCACGTTACCTTACTATGCAGCTAACAATTACCCTGGATATACTACAGCACAACAACAACCACCAACAGCACAACAACAACAACAACAAACCCGGACCAATTCCTCTTCTGTTCCGCTGGCCGCCGCCAACAACAACAACACTAACCCCGCTAACGCCGCCTCGCTCGGTAACAATGGTGGTGGCGGCGGTAACAATAATAACATGCAAGGACCCGCCCACGCCGCCGCTGGTGGTCTTGGTGGTGCCAGGGCAGGTGTACACGGGAGAAATGCTGCAGGAGGGGGTGCCCCACAACAAACACCACCCCACCAAGCGAGAGGAGCAGCTCGACCAGCCGATCAACCCTTAAGAGGTAAGAAAGAGGGGTGGTGGTGGTGGAGGAGTAGTACTGGTGGTTAATTTTGTTATGTTTCTGGCGTAATTGTTTGTTTTGTCCTGGGTCAACCTATATCCTGTTGACAGATCTGTGTTCGGAGGCGGCCGATCATTGACGGAAATGCCCGACGTCGTATAAATAATGAAATCGACATATTTATATACGTACATACACACATATATAGATACATATATACATACTTATATATATATAGAGAGAGAGAGAGAGAGATACATACTCACATACATCTATACATCATCATCATCATCGTTTAACGTCCCATATTCCACGCTAGCAAGGGTTTGGACGGGAATTTTCCCACTTGAGGCAAGATTGGTTGTCTTGCTCGTATAGGACTGTCAGGCGGGTTTTCTACGGCTGGGTGCCCTTCCTAATACCAACCACGTTTACAGTGTGGACTGGGAGGTTTTTAACGTGTTACCTACACAGCCACATTACAACGTGGACTGATACACATATATATATATATATAGAGAGAGAGAGATAGATACATACTCACATACATAGATATATAACATACATCTATACAGACATACATATATATATATAGAGAGAGAGAGATAGATACATATACTTACATATGTATACATATAAACATACATACATATATATATTCACACATAAATATATACATATATATATACTCACACAAATATATATATATATACATACACATATGTACACACACACACATATATATATATATATATATACTCGCGTACACATATATACATACATACATATAAACATACATACATACACACACTGTAGCACGTATGTCACTGGAATTGTCAACATACATGCACACGTGTATATATGTATTACGCATATATATATGTGTGTGTGTGTGTGTTTTCGGCAATCTCCGTGATGTACGGAGATAGATACATATATTTACGAGTGTATATAATATACAACCAGATCATGTATGTTTATTATACATAAACATATTGTATATACTTCTATATACGTCTCTAATCTGAATCGCGCTTTGTCAATGAAACTTAGGATTTATACATACATATGTTGATAAACATATATGTATATATATATTTGTGTATATATATGTGTGTATGTATATATTTGTGTGTGATTGTACGGATATATGTGTATACATACGTGTGTATACACGTATATATATGTATACACGTATGTGTATGTGTCTATATGCGTATATATATGTGTGTAAATAATCGTATATTTGTTTGTATATACGTGTATATATACACATGTATGTGTATATATACACATATATAGATGTGTGTATATATACACACATATATGTATATATACACACCTATATATATATATGTATATATACACACCTATATATATATATGTATATAATATACTATATATCAATTACATATATACTATATTATATACATTAGTGACATTACTAAACTAAATAGTTTCATGGAAATATTAAAATATTTTCGTTCTTTTAATGCTTTCATTATTGGGTGCGTCATGTATATATATATATATATGTATGTGTGTATATATATGTATGTATGTGTGTATATATATGTATATATGTATGTGTGTGTGTGTATAATATATATTATGCTATATATTTATGCATGTCCATATCTACGTGTATGTATGTATATATATATATATAGAGAGAGAGAGATGGAGAGTGAGAGAGATTTTTTTTATTGAGAAGCACAAAAATCAAACGTGTGTGTATATATATATATATTATATTATATTATATTACTATCATAGTACCTGGCTGAAAAGACAGGGTTTAAAGGAACAAATATTTAAGAGGAATCAGATATGTGCAGGAGAGAAGGCTGTGCTGGTATAGACGTGATGTATATAGACTGATTGTTTGGTGAAGAAGTGCCAAGAAATCCCAGTGGGGGGGAAGCAACAGTTGGGGATGTCCAAGAATATGCTAAGAGAAAAACTGGGTACAAGAGGAATCAAATGTAGTGTGCAGGAGAGAAGACTGTGATGGTATAAATAATGATTTTTTGGTGAAGAAGTGCCAAGAAATCCCAGTGGGGGGGGGGGGGAAGCAACAGTAGGGGATGTCCAAGAATATGCTAAGAGAAAAACTGGGTACAAGAGGAATCAAATGTAGTGTGCAGGAGAGAAGACTGTGATGGTATAAATAATGATTTTTTGGTGAAGAAGTGCCAAGAAATCCCAGTGGGGGGGGGGGGGGGGGGAAGCAACAGTAGAGGCAGTCCAAGGAAGACCAAGCAGAGCATGTGAGAACTGATCTGAAATCACGAGAGCTCACAGAGGAGATGACGAAAGACTGCAACTAGCAGAGAGATGCTGTGCTGACAAAAGCCTGTTAAAGCAGATATAAATGATGATGTTGATGATTATTATTATTA
>OZ024762.1:10763930-10766430 GCA_964016885.1 Eledone cirrhosa
GGTGTGTTATGGTCGACATGATATCGAACTGGCCCGAATCTGTAATCAAAAGCTCGTTGGACCTCTGCTGTTGTAATGACAGAATGCCATACACACACACATAAATACATACATATATGTACTGCATATTCCCTCAGCTTTCTCTCTCTCTCTTATGTATATCTAATTCTGTTTTTCTCTTTTACTTTCTTCCTCAACAGCCACTGAATACATGATTCCATCTCTATGGAAACGGATATTAGCAGAATTGGTTGATTTCGTTCTTTTATTCTACATCAAGCTAATAGTGTCTGTAATGGTGATGAAACAGATGGGATACATGTAAGTATTATTACTTTCTTATGGTAATTATTGCTGTTTTGTCCATTTGTTACATATGTTACAGCCTAGTTACATATACACATAGACAGATACACAGATACACAGATAACACAAGTGCAAACACACACACACATCTACACATAAATACATAGACAGATACACAGATAACACAAGTGCAAACACACACATCTACACATAAATACATAGACAGATACACACACACACACACATCTACACATAAATACATAGACAGATACACAGATAACACAAGTGCAAACACACACACATACATCTACACAGATAACACAAGTGCAAACACACACACAAATACATAGACATCTACACAGATAACAAAAGTACAAACGCACACACACATCTACATATAAATACATAGACAGATACAGATAACAAAAGTGCAAACACACACACACACACACACACACACACACACACAAAGATCTATTCATACATATTCATAAATAGACACATTCAAAATAATTATTATGTACATGCACACACAACTTGTAATGATTGAGGATGGAAGGGGCTGGTGAAATGCTATAACAATGAGCGTTCAAAGATTAGTGAGTGTATATGAACTTTTCAGCCGACTCTCGTGTGTGTATATCATCATCATCATCATCATTTTACGTCCGCTCTTCCCTGCTTTCAAGGGTGGGACATATATATATATAGTAATAATAATAAATGTGAAGACTTAAATCCAAAGAGGGCTCGATAAGGATAAATATATATCAAATATATAAGAACCCTAGAGCAAATATTTATTAAAATAACAGATTAAAGTTTAAGCAAAGAATCGCTGCTTTCATCCTTAAATTTTAATCTGTTATTTTAATATATATATATATATATATATATATATATATATATAAATTTTGAGTATATGTTGGTTGTTTACCGACACCTCAGTATGCAGATTGGAGCACTCAACAAAGTACGCAGGTTGGTTTGGTTACTCCAGAGTAATGTAAAAACATATGATTCCAGTTACTCAGAGAAATAACAACCCAACCAGGAGCTGGACATATCGGAGTATTGACGGAGTAAAACACTTCAACATGTGTACCTGTCTCTACCACACCAATTCGGACTGCCTGAAGAGGTCACAGCCAATGATGGCTGTCACCGAAATATATATGGCAGTACATCTTTAATAAACGAAGCCAAATTTTAAATATTTGACTTAATTATTTTATATATATATATATATATGTCCGTGTGTGTATATATGTATGTTTGTTTACATATATGTATATATTTCTATATTTTTCTCTTTTTCTATCCAATATTTTAACAGAGATTTAGAGAAGTATGACCTAGAATATAACTGGTATGTGGCAATGGACGACTTTGATATCAGCAAAATGTTTCATTTTACGTCGGAAATGATTTTGTTTGAGTTACTAAACAGGATCTCTATAACAATTGTTGAGGTACGTCACTTTTCTATCATCTCACTAGCTAGACCATTACTCAACAGAGTACTCAATACTTGGGGTAGTAGAGTAAGGTTATATTATAAAGAGTTGGGATATGACTCTTTGGTAGTTAAGACGGGATTTAATCACCATAATTGTGTATTGCATTATATATATTTCTGTTACATGGTTATTCATGTGACTTTGTTACATGTATATATATATATATATTTATACTTGTATATGGTTTATATATAATTATAAATATGGAAGGTAGTACTAAGCACTAGCCAATTACCGGTAAGAGAAAAGACTCAGTGTAATTTATCAAATGTCTGACAGAACCGAGATACAAAATATAAAAAAATCAAATCTTAGTTTGAAGCAGGTTGTATTGGTTTACATGGTACCAGTACCAATATGACCATTCAATGCACAAGCAAAGTGTATCATCACCATTTAACGTCTATTTTTCTATGCTGGCATCGGTTAGATGAGTCGTTGATGTCATGAGACAACTCTGACCAGCTGGCTGTGCCAAACCTTGCTCAAACAGAACTGTATTTTGGCTGGCATTTCTACAGCTGGATGCCATTTCCTAACACCAACCACATTTACAGTGAGTGCTGGGTGCTTTTTTTCCGTGGCACCTCCACAACCACTTTGCAATGGAATGATATGGACCCCAGTCCCTATCATCTCATTTCTACAGCTGGATGCCATTCCTAACACGAACC
>OZ024762.1:10778930-10838930 GCA_964016885.1 Eledone cirrhosa
CTGAGATTCGCCAACACTACACCTGATATCCCCCCTCCATACACACACACACATGTATATCATGACTCATACACTATTCATTTCCCTGACATTTGTATATTATTCTATGTACTATAGGGCAATGGATTGGCAGTATCAGTAAGGGGTCGGATGCCATGCTTTGCAGCATAGTTACGGCCCTTTATGGTCTGAGTTCAAAGCCCGCCGAGGTTAACTTTGCCTTTCATCCTTACGGGGGTCGATAAAATAAAGTACCAGTAATACACTAGGGTAATTGCTGGCCTTGTGCCAAAAGTAGAAACAATTATTCTATGTACTATACATGCACCTTTGATGAGTTGTAGTGCACCTGAGCACTGTACACAATAATTTCATTATTATTATTATTATTATAATCTTTTTAATAATTAAGAATTTAATAATTGTTTCTACTTTAGGCAGAAGGCCAGAAATGTAACGGGGGGGGGGGGCATTAACCCTTTAGCATTTACATTACTCTATATGTACTATTGTATTTTTGTGGTAAAGTCTTTACCTCACATAATATCGAATCTATGAGATTTTCACACTATTTATTTTGAGAACAATACCTTAACATCAGTATGAGTGGCCAGTTACAGCCAGGTTGAACAGAAAGAGGTGAGAGAATTCTGGCCAGATATGGCCGGTTACAGCCAGTTTGAACAGAAAGAGATGAGAAAATTCTGGCCAGATATGGCCAGTTACAGCCAGTTTGAACAGAATGAGGTGAGAGAATTCTGGCCAGTTACAGCCAGTTTGAACAGAATGAGGTGAGAGAATTCTGGCCAGTTACAGCCAGTTTGAACAGAATGAGGTGAGAGAATTCTGGCCAGTTACAGCCAGTTTGAACAGAATGAGGTGAGAGAATTCTGGCTGGATATGGCCAGTTACAGCCAGTTTGAACAGAATGAGGTGAGAGAATTCTGGCTGGATATGGCCAGTTACAGCCAGTTTGAACAGAATGAGGTGAGAGAATTCTGGCCAGATATGGCCAGTTACAGCCAGTTTGAACAGAATGAGGTGAGAGAATTCTGGCTGGATATGGCCAGTTTAAATGCTAAAGGGTTAAAACCCCAGGCAGAGTGAGATCAGCCTGAACTACAAGACTGAATTAGGTTGGGTCATACAGTTATGTTATTGCTCCAGCTGGCCTCGAAACTAATGGTAAAGAAAAAAACAGAACAGAAGAGAAAGAAAAGCAAGATAGTTATGGTGACAACTCTAGCACTTACCTCTGTTTCTCTGTATAACTGACCATCATTGGTGAGAGTTCATACATAATGAACATACCTGGCAGACCTGAGTCTCCAAAACCTGACGACACCACTTTAGAATGTCGGGTCACTGAGAACTGATTGCTGTGGACAATCTGAAATATATACAACACAAACTCACATATTATATTCATGTATATATATATATATTCATATTCCTATATATGTATATATATATATATATATATATTTTCATATTCCTATTCATGTATATATATATATATATTCATATTCCTATATATGTATATATATATTCATATTCCTATATATATATATTCATATTCCTATATATGTATATATATATATATTCATATATATATATATTCATATTCCTATATATGTATATATATATATATATTCATATATATGTATATATATATATATATATATATATATATATATATATATATATATTCATATTCCTATATATGTGTATATATATATATATATATACATATATATATATATTTATAAATATGTATATATATATATATATATATATATATATTCATAAATATGTATATGTAATATATATATATATATATTCATATATATGTAATGTATATATATATATATATATATGTAATGTATATATATAATGTATATATATATATCCATATATATGTATATATATATATATATATCCATATATATGTATCATCATCATCATCAGGTTTAGCGTCCGTGTTCCACGCTTGCATGGGTTTGGACGGGGGTTTTCCCACTTGAGGCAAGAGTGGTTGTCTTGCACGCATAGGACTGTCTGGCGGGTTTTCTACAGTTGGATGCCCTTCCTAACACCAACCACATTTACAGTGTGGGGCTGGGAGGTTTTTACCGTGTTGCCTACACGGCCACATTACAGCGTGGACTGTCTGGCGGGTTTTCTACAGCTGGATGCCCTTCCTAACACCAACCACATTTACAGTGTGGGGCTGGGAGGTTTTTACCGTGTTGCCTACACGGCCACATTTACAGCGTGGACTGTGTGTTTTTTGTCGTGACACCTACACGATCTCATTTGTTTCGGCCTGGATGTTGTGGGACCAACATAACTTTACATTGAAAGGGGCGGTGTGGGTGGGGTGGAGGGTGGTGGGACGGGGGTGTGTTTTGATATATATATATATATTCATATATATGCAATGTATATATATATATATATATATGTGTGTAATGTATATATATAATGTATATATATATATATATCCATATATATGTATATATATATATATATAAACTTCAGAGAATCAAGACTCACTATTTAGCATCAATAAAATGAATATATATATATATATATATATATATATATATATAGTAATAAAAATAAATTTGAAGACTAAAATCCAAAGAGGGCTCGATAAGAATAAATATATATATATATATCATTATAAAACAGCGAGTGACATATATATACGCATAAATATCCAATGATATAAATGTATAATAGGACATATCAAACTTTAACAAGAGGCAATCTGTATAGAATGTAAGAATACATAGTTCGTTAGAGTATTATTAAAATTTAACAAAAATTTAAAATATAGATACCTGATAAAAATCATATAGTGTCTCTTGTTAAAGTTTGATATATCTTATAAATTTTTATCATTAGGTATTTATGTGTATATATATGTATCATTCATTATTTTATAATGGGCAGTGGATTGGCAGTATCGGTAGAGGGTCGGACGCCATGCTTTGACGCATAGAGTTACGGCCCTTGCCATTCTGAGTTCAAATCCCGCCGAGGTTGACTTTGCCTTTCATCCTTACGGGGTCGATAAAATAAAGTACCAGTAATACACTGGGTAATTGCTGGCCTTGTGCCAAAAGTAGAAACAATTATTTTATAATGATTAAATGCTTGGATTTATTCTTTGACTTTTTTCTATGAGCTGATTTTGGGAGACAGGACATATGTTTCTGATTATCTCAATCATGACATCCATAATTTTGAATGTAATATATATAATATATATAGATAGATTTCTTTATTTGCCACAAGAGCGCACAAGAAAAGGGGACAATACAAAGACATATGGCAGGGATTTTACATACAATTGTGTAAAAAATTTTAACATATAAATTCAACAATCGAAATCCCCAATAGGGGAGAGGCATTACAAATGGGTTGTTTTATACCCCGTAGATAGAACAACCCTCAATTCCAGGAGCATGTTGTGCAAGTGCTCCTTTCTTCTTTTTGCTCTCTTCTTCAATCTACAGGTTTATATACAGAGAAGGCCCAATCACTCAAACCATTTTTGCTACATTCACACACCTTTCAGTAAATTTACTGGGGTGCAGTGCCTCTCTCTCCACCCTGATTCTCCTTCTAAAGTGGTAACTAAAGAAGGGAATGAGTTGTTATCCGGAGAGAAAGGCATCTGTCCTCAGTCCTCTCAATCTTGTCCACCATATAACCTCTTTTACCATAGCCACTATACAGAGGAAAACCGCCTCTCTTTCATTTTTGAAAGAAGGTGGCGGTTTGATCCTTACTATGGACTCGGCAGTAAGGATCAAACCACCATATTGATAGGCTTTACTTGGAGATAAACAAGAATGTCAATTTTAAAAAAAGGAATATAACTTACACTGCCATCAATTTTTACATACATTGTTGGTACAATCTTCACAAAGTATTGAAACATCATTTGTTCTGTAATGAAATAATTAAAGACTGAGAGAATAGAAAATAGACAAGTCACTCTGTCACTATCCAAGCCTCTACAGTCTCTCTAGTGCTGGTGCCATGATAAAATACACCCAGTACACCCTGTAAAGTGGTAGTGTTGGTGCCATGATAAAATACACCCAGTACACCCTGTAAATTGGTAGTGTTGGTGCCATGATAAAATACACCCAGTACACCCTGTAAAGTGGTAGTGTTGGTGCCATGATAAAATACACCCAGTTCACTCTGTAAAGTAGTAGCTTTGGTGCCATGATAAAATACACCCAGTACTCTATGTAAAGTGGTAGTGCTGATGCCATAATAAAAAGAGAGAAGCAAATAAGTAAAAGAGAGAAAAACTGAATAAAACAAATACTCTCGGACCTCGAATAAAATAAATAGGATGGATTGGGAGGGGGTGTTCATTATGTAAACTAAACGTCTAATTCTGGTTTTTAAAACAAAATCAACGGAGTCAAACTAGAAAAATTACCGATTTTCCACCCACCCATCCCTACCCCACAGATTCCACTCCCCATCCCCACCCTCTATTATTTGGGACCCAAGGGTAAGCAAAGAAAATGACAAAAAATTAAATAAATAAATAAATAAAAAAGACAAGCAAGGGAGGTAACTACCATTTCGACATAAGCGGAAGTGACGTTCTTGGACTACGAGCGGTGTAAGAGTTGTTAAATACATACATACATACATACACACACACGTATTTATACATATACACATACATACGTTGATTCACACACCCATATATATATATATACATACATACATACAAGGTTCCCCCCCGCCCCGTTTGTGTCTGTTTCTCAGAGGACAAGTACATCACAACTATAAGCAGCTTAGAGGTTTGTATTGTCTCCTAACTACACGCATACTGTTATATAAATACCAAACAGTCAAATATCTTTATTCATCCTAATATAATAACCATGCTGCTGTTAATGTAGTTTTTTTGGGGTATGTGAGAAGGAACGTAGATATTTTTCGATAAATCCTGTGGTTCTCAGAGACCCGGGTCATATTTCTCACAACCTCCACCCCTCATCTTGAATCGTTATATAGTAATTCTAAGTCTCCTTTGTTTTTTAAACTAACATGAAGAAGCTTTGTAGAGTCCCAAATGGGATTAGGTCTGAAGCGAACTGTTTATTTGAGATCACCTTTATATATTGGTATTTCATTGTATATATATATATACACAATAATATATATATATATATTGGTATTTCATTGTATATACACACACAATAATATATATATTTATATATACACACACAATAATATATATATATATATATATATATTGGTATTTCATTGTATACACAATAATTGTTTCTACTTGTGGCACAAGGCCAGCAATTATCCCAGTGCATTACTGGTACTTTATTTTATCAACTCCGTAAGGATGAAAGGCAAAGTTAACCTCAATAGATATATATATTGGTATTTCATCTGATATATATATATATATATATATATATATATATATATATATATATATACATACACAGGGTGTCCCCCAAAAATGTATACACATTTCAACATCATTCTAATCAAAATGTGTATACATTTTAGGGGGGGGGTCACCCTGTGTGTGTGTGTGTGTATATATATATATATATATATACACACACACATACAATGTACACCATCACTATATATATATATATACACGATAGTTATGTATATAAGTATTTCATTTGATACATACACACACGTGTGTGTGTGCATATATATATATATATATATATATATATATATATATATATATATATATATATACACACACTGTACCCTATTATTTCCCTGTTTGGATCCTCACTTTAATTCCTCCCCTAGGAGCCAACCCTAGCCCTACAACGGCCAGCCACTACACACTAACCTTTAAACATACAGACCCTCACTTTTATCACAGCTCCTATTTTTACACTACAACTAATTGGTTGATAAACTCTTTTAAAACAACTTTGTACTCACGAAGTATTTGTCGTACTTCTACAGAATATTTACGAACAAGGGCTAACAATTTGACGGTTAGTAGGTGGCCAAATCGATTAGATCGACCTCAGTATACGACTGGTACTATATTTTATTGACCTCAGAAGGATAGAAGACAAGGTGGACCTAAGCGGTATTTGAAGTCGGAACGTCAAGAGCCGCAAAGCAATGGACTACCCTATAATAATTATCATTATTAATATTATTAAGGCTTTAATGTTAGAACGAAACTCTGTAGGTGGGGGATCGGCACTTCTGGCCCCAAACAACCGTTAAAAAGGGGGCCTAGAGCAACCGAAAGACACAAACTTTTGGGAGTAAAGGGCAACAAAAAACTACATATATATATATATATATCTGTTTACCTTTTACATATATACACATATATATATATATATATATATGTAAAAGGTAAACAGAAATAACAACACAATCGGTACAGTATATGGAAGGAATATATTAGGTTAACGCTTGAAATAGCAGGAAGAGGGCCTCAACGTTTTATATATATACATATATATATGACAGTCGGCGCCCGACGGCTGAGCTGTTGCTATTTCAACAGCTAATTCCATACTATATATATGCCAACACAAGAGCAAGAATATCGAGTCATTCTACTGATATGGCTTAAGAGGCTGTTTGCATAATTGCTACAAACAAATCGAATATTATTAATATTCGAAAAACTCAGATTTAAATTTCTTGTATTCAGCCATGTCGAGCGATAAAACTATTTTTGGGGTTATTTTATATATATATATATATATATATATATACACACACAGGGTGTCCCAAAAAATTTGACATCATTGAGCTAGACTTAGTAGTTTTCGAGATATTTGCTTTTAAAATGTCAAATTTTTTTGGACACCCTGTATATATATATATATATATATATATATATATATATATATATATATATATATATATATATATATATATATATATATATATAGAGAGAGAGAGAGAATTCACAGGAATCAAAGTTATGTTCAAACCATTTATTAGCTTACAACTGTAAGCTAATAAATGGTTTGAACATAACTGATTCCTGTGAATTCTTTATAACTGCTCTGTAGAACAACTGATGTTATTACATTGAGCTATTTATCTTACTGGTAATAAGGTAGTAATAAATTACTGTCTTTCACTGTTTAGGGTTTAAAATATATATAACTATAAAAAGTTTTAGTATATACATAACCATAAATAGTATCCTTAATACTATATATATATATATATATATATATATATATATATATATATATATATATAAGACCAGGCGATGCGTTATGTCCTTGAGCAAGGTACTTTATTTCACGTTGCTCCTTCTACCTGGAGTTGCGACCGATAGATAGTATTAGCAATTGGAAAGACCAATGGAAACATTGTTTCCTCGGTCTGATTTGACGAAAGTCATTCGACAAATTTATATTTATATATATATATATAGGAAAAACGAGTTCAGCTGGCCTCGTGTGTATGTTTATTGTTTAAGGCCTATAAATGAAACTATATATATATATATATATATATATATATATATATATATATATATATATACACACACACACACATACATACAACACTTATAGAGTCATCTTTGGATTTTGGTCTTTATATTTACTATTAATATATATATATATATAATGTAATTATACACAAATATTTACACAAACACGTATATGTATATGTGTATATATATCTATATATATACACACAAAAACACACACCAATAATGTAGTTACACACACACACATATATATATATATACATTTTTAGGGGACACTGTATATACAAACACACCAGAAATGAAGTCAATTTCCATCAGTTTAAAAGTACATTCAGCCTTTATCCCAATTTACACACTACTACGGCGACATTTGGTTTACATTTCTATCCCATTCATATATAGTAGTCATAAGATGGTGAAATAGACATCAAATATTTGATGGATAAATCATTATGAATGAAATAGTTATTCACACATAAACACCTTGTTCCTTTCACCGGGAGTTAATATTATTTGTAAAATATTAAGTCCTCGAAATTTCGAACACCAATACACACCCACACACATGTATGTATGTATGTATGTATGTATGTATGTATGTATGTATGTATGTATAATGAAGGAAATGTGGTAAGGAACCAGGTGGACCATAACGCACCAAAGTACTCAATACTTAGGGTAGTAGAGTGGGTAATAGGAACAAGTAAGACCCCGACGGCTGAGCTCAAGCCGTTTCGACGGCTAATTGAGTCCAGAATTAGCCGTCGAAACGGCTTGAGCTCAGCCGTCGGGGTCTTACTTGTTCCTATATATATAACGAAGGAGTTGTGGTAAGGAACCAGATGGACCATAACGCACAGAGTACTCAATACTTAGGGTAATAGGAGAAAGTATGACCCCGACGGCAGAGCTCAAGTTGTTTCGACAGCTATTTCTGGACTAAAGTATATATATATATATATATATATATATATATATATATAAACTCATTCTACTTCCTCTAAGCGTGAAACTAATACACTTCATGTAATTGCATCCTCTTGTTTATTGGTTTCATATATATATATATATAAAACGAAGTATGTATATATATATATATATATATATAACGAAGTATGTATATATATCCGTATTTATATTAAACGAAGTATATATATCCGTATGTGGTTGACAGCTGAGAGAAAATAGAGTTAACATATTTATTAAAACTAAATAATTGTTTCTACTTTAGGCACAAGGCCAGCAATTACCCAGTGCATTACTGGTACTTTATTTTATCGACCCCGTAAGGATGAAAGGCAAAGTCAACCTCGGCGGGAACTAAATGATGAGTCTTGCTATTATTCAACCTGTCATCAGACAAGAACTGTTAATGTGTTATATATATATAGAGAGAGAGAGAGAGGGGGGAGAGAGAGAAATTACTTCTACAGGACTAAAACTGTTTCATTCGGGAGAAATATCAGGATATATATATTTAATATAGAAATTACTTCTACAGGATAGATATCTATATATATATATATATATATACACAGGTTGACCCCCCAAAAATGTACACATATTTATTAAAATCATGTTGAAGTCTGTATACATTTTTGGGGGGGACACCCTGTGAATATATATATATATGAAGAGATGTGGAGAGAGTGTGTGTGCGTGTAGATGTGTATATATAAATATATAAAGAGTGTGTGTGTGTGTATATATATATATATATAATATATAAAGGGAGGTAGAGAGTGTGTGTGTGTGTATATATATAAAGAGAGGTAGAGAGTGTGTCGTTTGTTTTGCCTGTTAAGAAAAATACAATGACACTGAAATATCAAATTAAACTGCTTGAAATTATGAATGAAGAAAGGTAATGAGACTGTATGTATGTGGATGTGTGTATTTATGTATGTGTGTGTTTGTATGTGGATGTGTGTGTATTCTCCGTGATTCATTTGAAAACTAGATGAGATCGACTACGTGACCTTTGAATATCATTTCATGGTCTTATTCTTTGCTTATCTTCTCGCACACACACACACTCGGAGATAGGAATATATATATATGTTAATGCTGTAAATAAACCTTATTGTACAGCCGAGCATGTTATTCTTCATTCTTTTGCTCTAATAATTATAATATATATATAAAAGAAAAGTCAGGACCCCGGGCCGTTTCGACAGCTTGATCCGAACTATATAGTTCAGATCTAGCTGTCGAAATGGCCGGAGCTCAGCCGTCGGGGTCCTGACATTTTCTCTCTCTCTCTCTCTCTCTCTATATATATATATATATTTATATATATTATTCAAAATATTAATAAATGAAAAATATTCTCATAACCAAAATATATATTTTATTATACATATTTCAAAGGTATATATACATATATATATATATATATATTATTCAAAATATTAATAAATGAAAAATATTCTCATAACCAAAATATATATTTTATTATACATATTTCAAAGGTGTATATATATATATAGAGAGAGAGAGAGAGAGGTGGGGGGATATATACGTTTTGAAAAAGAGAGTGAGAGGGGTATATTCATTCACATAGACAGGGAGATATATAGGTTTAGAAAATGAGAGACACATACGTTGAGAGAGAGAAGGAGACAGACTCCGATATTTACATTCAAAGACAGATCAGACAGACAGAAAAAGTATTTTTGTCGTGTTAAAGATATTCTAAAGATATCGTTGTTAAAAGAGGCCAAACATATCATTTGTTAAAACTTTCATTGAACCTTTACAGCTGATATTGTTACAAGAACCTTTTTTGACAGTATTGCTAATGAAATACACCCTATTTTAATTAAATTAAAAATGTTGATGGATTTACTAAAACTATTTCCTTTATGTATATATACACATATTTAAATATATATACACTATGTATAAATATAAATACACACATGTATAAATGTAAATACACACACACACATATATATATACACATATTTATATATATACACACACACTCACATGTATGTTTTAAGTGTTGGACAATGATTTCCAATTAATTTTAAAAATACTCAAGAATCTTTCTTTTCTCTCTTTCTAGTATCTTATTAACAATGGCTGGTGTTAGCTGTTTTGACCGTATTAAAGTTGGTTTTATGATAGGAATGTGTGTTGGAATGGCGTCAGGAGCAATATTTGGTGGATTTTCTGCACTTAGGTAAGTCAACAACATAACCTGGGGGGGGCTTTATCTGCTTTATCCATAACTTGGTCCTTGGACTCTGTTGCTAGTAATAGAAACCAGGGCTTTGGTTTGAAGATAGCCTCTTCCCTTCCTCCCACAAGTCTCAGGGGCAAGGGCTTACGTTTCAAGCTCCCTCTCTTTCTACTACAAGTCTTGAGAGGGCCAGAGCTTTGATTTCAAGAGATACCTCCCTCCTTTTCTCCCACAAGTCTCAGGGGCCAGGGCTTAGCTTTCAAGAGATACCCTCCTCTCTTTCTCCCATAAGTTTCTCGGTGCTTTTTTTGTGTGTGTGTGTCCCCAGCACAACCACCTCACAGGGTGGACTGGGTGTTTCTTGTCATGTCACCAACACAACCACCTTACAGTATAGACTGGGTGCTTCTGGTCATGTCACCAACACAACCACCTTACAGTGTAGACTGGGTGCTTCTGGTCATGTCACCAACACAACCACCTTACAGTGTAGACTGGGTGCTTCTGGTCATGTCACCAACACAACCACCTTACAGTGTAGACTGGGTGCTTCTGGTCATGTCACCAACACAACCACCTCACAGTGTAGACTGGGTGCTTCTGGTCATGTCACCAACACAACCACCTCACAGTGTAGACTGGGTGCTTCTGGTCATGTCACCAACACAACCACCTCACAGTGTAGACTGGGTGCTTCTGGTCATGTCACCAACACAACCACCTTACAGTGTAGACTGGGTGCTTCTGGTCATGTCACCAACACAACCACCTTACAGTGTAGACTGGGTGCTTCTGGTCATGTCACCAACACAACCACCTTACAGTGTAGACTGGGTGCTTCTGGTCATGTCACCAACACAACCACCTTACAGTGTAGACTGGGTGCTTCTGGTCATGTCACCAACACAACCACCTTACAGTGTAGACTGGGTGCTTCTGGTCATGTCACCAACACAACCACCTTACAGTGTTATTGTTTTTTTCTTCTCTCAAGAATTTTTCTGTGTTTGTTTTAGATTTGGTTTACGAGGCCGAGAATTGGTTCAAAATGTTGGTAAAACCATGATTCAAGGCGGAGGAACTTTTGGTACATTTATGGCTATTGGTACTGGGATACGATGTTAGAATTACAGTAGCAGCACTGACAAGACACTAACTATATGTATGTGTATATATATATATATATTATATATAAATATATATATATATACACACACACACCATTGCATGTTAACTCACTCACTCACTCCATCCATCTCGCATTTGGAAGTGGTGAAGATGGTGAGACACTGTGCAAGGCCAAACAGAAAAAAGAATATTTTATAATAAACTTTACCCAAATTGTCTCTTGTTTATTATTTTTTCCTTCTTTTATTATTTTGAAGTCCCCCATCACATCGTCTGACTATATCCCACTAAAGTTTTAACACACACACACACACACACACACACACACACACACACACACACACACACACACACACACACACACACACACACACACACACACACACACAACGTTTGTGGGGGACATGAAGCTTATAAATGTGGGTGCAGTACAGGGTCCATGACTGAGCCCTATAAGAGTGTTGTCAGTACAACCACACGATGTGAAGGCGCATGGCTTAGTGGTTAGAGCATTGGGCTTGCAATCGAAAGGTTGTGAGTTCAATTCTCGGATCGGGTGATGTGTTGTTCCCTTGAGCAAGACACTTTATTTCCGATTGCTCCAGTTTACTCAGCTGTAGAAATGAGATGATAGGACTGGGGGTCCCTATCATTAAGTCACCCAAGACACCTCCAATGAGATATACCTTGGAGGAGGCTAGCTAAACCTGCATAGAGGTGTGAGCTGTCACACACACACAACCACAAGATAAACTGCAACCTTTGTTTTCAGGGACAAGATAAGTATTGACATACATGTATGTCAATATATATATATATATATATAACTCTACAACGTAAACTGTCTCTAATACACAGACTGCTACATATATGCATACATACACACACACACATATATAAATATAATTTACAACCTTCTAAAGTAACTGTCTCTAACATGTAAGCATCTCAATGACCGGATAAGATATACCAATAAATTAATAAACCAAATAATCCACTCAGATATGTCTTTAAAATATTTGGGCTTAAATTTAATATTTTTATATATAGAGATAAATATCAAATAATGGTTTCTACTTTTGGCACAAGGCCAGCAATTACCCAGTGTATTACTGGTACGTTATCTTATCGACCCCGTAAGGATGAAAGGCAAAGTTAACCTCGGCAGGATTTGAACTCAGAATGGCAAGGGCCATGGTAGTTAAGACTGGATTAAATCACCATAATTGTTTGTTGCATTATATGTATTACGTTACATGGTTATTCCTGTGACTTTGTCAGATGACTAACCATGCTGAACCACTTCACTACTGGATGGACGTGCATGGCTACCGGCACCTGATGAAGTCACACGAGTAACCATGTAACAGAAATATATATAATGCAATAAACAATTACGGTGAATTAATCCCGTCTTAACTACCGCGGGATTTGAACACAGACGGCCCTTTATGGTCTGAGTTCAAATCCCGCCGAGGTTAACTTTGCCTTTCATCCTTACAGGGTCGATAAAATAAAGTATCAGTAATACACTGGGATAATTGCTGGCCTTGTGCCAAAAGTAGAAACAATTATTTGATAAATGAATTACTCCATCATTCATTATCACCTACCTGGGATAAACTACTGACGTAGAGTGCTTTGAATGGCTAGGACCTGCTTATCATCAGGAAGTTACTATGTAACAACTAAGACATACTACACTCTTATACAGATATTTAGATATAGAGCAAATAAATGTCTTACCTTTGTCTGCTAATACGTGCATACCATCCAGTGGATTCAGAATTCCAGGATAAGGTTTCCCAAAGGATAAAATATTCACTTTGTGTGACAAATTAAACTTTAGGGGGAAAAAATAGAGAAAAAAACGTGTTTTTTTTTATTATTTTGCTTACCAGATTCATTTCATTGAAATTTTTTTAAACCTTGAAATTCACTGCCAGTGAATTTCAGGTAATTTTGAAAATAATTAATAATTTAGAAGGATTTAATTATATAACTAACTTTCTTCTTATTAATAAAGGTTTTTATATAACCATTTTAATACAGAACCAATTGCAGCTGCCCCTGATTCAATGATACACAGCTGTTTATATTGTTTATATTTATCTAAGAACCTCTTTCTTTGCCCACATATTCCTGTGAGGATTGTTGGGGAAAAATCCTTAGACCATGCCTTCCAGGGGCTCCCATCAGAAACAACCAGCTTTTCAAATCTATTATATTTTGATATTATTTATTTTTATAACAATACCTTAACATCAGTATGAGTGACCAGTTACAACCGGTTTGAACAGGTAAAGATGAGAGAATTCTGGCCGAATTCAGCCAGTTTAAATGCTAAAGGGTTAATGGTTTTGACTTAGCACCATTTATCAAAAGCCAAATCCTAAAGCATTTGTATAGGGACTTCCAGGCAAGAATCTTCTATGATAAGTACCATGGAATAGGATCATATGCCTTTTCAAAGTCCATGAAACAAGCAAAGTGTCCTTATTCAAGTTATCATTGTTTAACATCCATTTTTCCACGCTAGCATGGGTTAGACAAGTATACAGTAACTGAAATTTATTGAACCAATATTTTCTATTCACACAATTAATGTAGTTGGTATTAGGAAGGGCATCCAGCTAAATTACAGTTTTGTCTGAGCAAGATACAGCGCAGCAAGCTAGAACCACCCAGTAACACGGCCCCACTACGAGCAAGGCATCTGGCCAGACTGTCTCATAACAGTACCACCCAGTTCCACACTGTAAACGTGGTGGGTGTTAGGAAGGGCATCCAGCTGTAAAAATCCCTGCCAAATTACAGTTTTGTCTGAGCAAGGTACGGCATGGCCAACTAGCCAGACTTGTCTCATGACGTGGACAACCTGTCTAACCCATGCATGGATTAATGGATGTTAAACGGTGGTGATGACAGATTAGAGAAATTTATAAAGAATTATAGCAAATAAGGAATACTGACCTTCTGTCCACCTAAAGACTGTAAATCATGAACTGAAACAGACAAATGATGAAACACATGTTAGACATTTTTATTACATTTTAACTTCAGTGGTGGAGTAATTGTCACAATGTGGGATATCCCCTACCTAACTGGGGGGGGGGGGGGGGGGACAACACCTACCTCACTGTGTTGGATATCACCAACTTCACTGTGTGTGGGATATCACCAACTTCACTGTGTGTGGGATAACACCTATCTCACTGTGTGTGGGATAACGCCTATCTCACTGTGTGTGGGATAACACCTATCTCACTGTGTGTGGGATAACACCTATCTCACTGTGTGTGGGATAACGCCTATCTCACTGTGTGTGGGATAACACCTATCTCACTGTGTGTGGGATAACACCTATCTCACTGTGTATGGGATAACACCTATCTCACTGTGCGTGGGATAACACCTATCTCACTGTGTGGGATAACACCAATGTCACTCTCTGTGGGACAACACTAATGTCACACTCTGTGGGATAACACCAATGTCACTCTCTGTGGGACAACACCAATCTCAGTATGTGGACACGACACATCAACATGTAGGAGCACACTCTCTTCAACATGTAATTCTAAAGACAACTTACCATGTATGTGGTGCTGGTTGAAACTTTTCCCTGGAGCAAAATGGAAATTTCCAGCAACCTGAAAATAAAAATATAAATATATAAATAAATATATATATATATATATATATTTATAGACAGTCGATCAACTTTCATCAAATTGGACCAAGGAAAGAATGTTTCCATTGGTCTTTCCAATTGCTAATACTATCTATTGGTCACAAATTCAGATAGGAGCAACATGAAATAAAGTGTCTTGCTCAAGGACATAACGCATCACCTGGTCCAGGAATCGAACTCACAACCTCACGACTGCGAATCCAATTATCTAACCACTCAGGCACACACCTTCATAAAATATATATTCCACAGAGGACACTGTTAATATTGTTTATATATATATATATATATGTGTGTGTTTATATACATATATATATATAATATAAACATTCTGAAACTTCTGTCTCATCCTCAACATTGTATTATGTTTTGGGGGGAGAAGTGATGGGTGAGACACATACAAGCCATTTCACCCGCCAACTCATTAGGCATTACATACTAGTTATACTAATTCCTGGGGTTAACTCTTTCTTAACTGTATTTCTGACGAAAATCCCTCTCTTTCAATTAATTAATGAAGAATTTTCAACTGATTTACTAAAATTATTAATTATTTCAATACTATTATAATACATTAATGCAAGGTTCTTATATGAAATAATTGTTTCTACTTTTGGCACAAGGCCAGCAATTACCCAGTGCATTACTGGTACTTTATTTTATCGACCCCGTAAGGATGAAAGGCAAAGTCAACCTCGGCGGGATTTGAACTCAGACCGTAAAGGGACGTAACTATGCTGGAAAGCATGACGTCCGACCCTCCACCGATACTGCCAATCCACCCACTTATATGAAATAATGTTGGAAGATTTCTATTTTAAATAGGAACCCTTTAAAATGGGTGGCTTTGTTTCTTAGAACCAGAGCTGTTTTGGGCTGGGTTGGTAAATAAAGGGTTAATGAAGAATTGTGAGAGATTTATCAAAATTATTAATTATTTAATTACTAAGTTGGTAACTTAACATATGGTTCTTGTATAAAAATATGTTGGAAGATTTGTATTTTAAATAGAAACGCTTTAAAATGGGAGGTTTTGTTTTATAAACCAGGGCTAGTTTTGGTTGGATTGGTAACAAACGAGAACAACAACAACACTCACCTTATTGACCTCTAGTGTGCCAAAAAGCTGACAGCCCTCATTCAGCTGTTCCTTCATCTTTTCATCCCAGCCTTCTCTCTGACACTGCGCCACCTCTGCAGGTTTGAAGGCCCACCCTTTCTTTCTGTAAGCTTCCCTAACACTTTCACAAGTGTTACAACAGCTGAAGAGAAGGACAAAGACAGAGAGATGTAGAGAGAGAATATATATATACACTTTATTTCACATTGCTCCAGTTTACTCAGCTGTAGAAATGAGATGATAGGACTGAGTTCCCTATCATTCCACTGCAAAGTGGTCATGGAGGTGCCACGGCAAAAAAGCACCCATCACTCACTATAAATGAGGTTGGTGTTAGGAAGGGCATCCAGCTGTAGAAATCAGTTCCCGTCCCACCCTTGCAAGCAGGGAAAAGAGGACGTAAAATGAAATGATGATGAAGATGATGATATATATATATATATATATGTGTGTGTGTGTGTGTAATGTCAATGTGTATGAATGACCAAGCATGGAGGAGTTGAGAGGGAAACTGTGTATAAAAGGGATAAGTTGTAGTGCATAGGAAAAGACTGCAATGGTATGGACATGTGATGCACATGGAGGATGACCACTGGGTAAAGAAGTGCCAAGAAATCTCAGTAGAGGAAGACCATGAAAAACATGGGCAGAGGTGGTGAGAGCTGACCTCAGATCGCTGAAGCTCACGGAGGAGTTGACGAAGGACCATGACAAGTGGAGAGATGCTGTGCTGAATAGGACCCGTCCCACCCTTGCAAGCAAGGAGAAGCGGACGTTAAAATGATGATGATATATATAAGTTAAACCTAACGTCAGTAGGCACCTCTTAACCAAATATACACCCCATCCCCACTACCCCTACTCCATCTTCCCACTTCCACTCCCACTACCCTTTCTCTGTAAAGTTATGTTGGTACCTCAGAACATCCAGTCCACACTAAAGTGGTCGTGTAGATGTCATGACAAAAAACACCCAGTCCATGCTGTAAAGTGGTCGTGTAAGAGACACAGTAAAAGGGCTCCCAGTCCACACTGTAAATGTGGTTGGTGTTAGGAAGGGCATCCAGCCGTAGAAAACCTGCCAGATACAGTCCTATACGAGCGAGACATGGTCACCCGATCAATCTTGCCTCAAGTGGGACAATTCCCGTCTAACCCATGCTAGCGTGGAAGATGGACATTAAACGATGATGATTCTATATATATACACAAACACACACGTGTGTGTTTGTGTATGTGTTTATATATGTGTGTGTATATATATATATATATACCCACACACATATATATGTATCTACATATACACCCATTATACATTTAATGTAATCAAAACTAAATAAATAAAAAGACAAGATGGCTTCCACATTGATGATGGGTTAAACAGAGACATGGATATCTGATACATCAAAATCAATATATCATTTCAAAATACAAATATATTGATTACCAATGAGATCCAGCTGTATTGACACTAGCTATAGTGATATAGATTGGCTGTGGATAGACATATACACACATACATCTGTATATATATATATACACATACATCTGTATATATATACACACATACATCTGTATATATATATATATACATACATCTGTACATATATATACACACATACATCTGTATATATATATATATACACATACATCTGTATATATATATATATACATACATCTGTATATATATACACACATACATCTGTATATATATATATATACATACATCTGTGTATATATATATACACATACATCTGTATATATATACACACATACATCTGTACATATATATACACACATACATCTGTATATATATATATACACATACATCTGTATATATATACACACATACATCTGTACATATATATATACACACATACATCTGTACATATATATATACACACATACATCTGTACATATATATACACACATACATCTGTACATATATATATACACACATACATCTGTACATATATATATACACACATACATCTGTACATATATATACACACATACATCTGTATATATATATATACACACATACATCTGTACATATATATACACACATACATCTGTACATATATATATACACACATACATCTGTACATATATATACACACATATATCTGTACATATATATACACACATACATCTGTACATATATATACACACATACATCTGTACATATATATACACACATACATCTGTATATATATACACACATCTGTACATATATATACACACATACATCTGTGTATATATATATATACACATACATCTGTATATATATACACACATACATCTGTATATATATATATACACATACATATGTACATATATATACACACATACATCTGTACATATATATACACACATACATCTGTACATATATATACACACATACATCTGTATATATATATATATATACATACATCTGTACATATATATACACACATACATCTGTACATATATATACACACATACATCTGTACATATATATACACACATACATCTGTACATATATATACACACATACATCTGTACATATATATACACACATACATCTGTACATATATATACACACATACATCTGTACATATATATACACACATACATCTGTACATATATATACACACATACATCTGTACATATATATACACACATACATCTGTACATATATATACACACATACATCTGTACATATATATACACACATACATCTGTACATATATATACACACATACATCTGTACATATATATACACACATACATCTGTACATATATATACACACATACATCTGTACATATATATACACACATACATCTGTATATATATATATACACATACATCTGTATATATATACACACATACATCTGTACATATATATACACACATATATCTGTACATATATATACACACATACATCTGTACATATATATACACACATACATCTGTACATATATATACACACATACATCTGTACATATATATACACACATACATCTGTACATATATATACACACATATATCTGTACACATATACACACATACATTTGTACACATAATAAAAAAAACAATAATAATGAAATTATTGTGTACAGTGCTCAGATGCACTACAACTCATCAAAGGTGCATGTATAGTACATAGAATAATGTACAAATGTCAGGAAAGTGAACAGTGTTTGAGTTGTGATATACATGTGTGTGTGTATGGAGGAGGATATTAGGTGTAGTGTTGGCGAATCTCAGGAAGCATGGAGGTTTTAAAGGATGCAGTGTCTCGACAGCAAACAACTGATGCAGGGAGTTTGTTCCATGGAGGTTTTAAAGGATGCAGTGTCTCGACAGCTAATAACTGATGCAGGTAGTTTGTTCCAAGGAAGTTTTAAAGGATGCAGTGTCTCGACAGCTAACAACTGATGCAGGTAGTTTGTTCCATGGAGGCTTTAAAGAATGCAGTGTCTCGACAGCTAACAACTGATGCAGGGAGTTTGTTCCATGGAGGCTTTAAAGAATGCAGAGTCTCGACAGCTAACAACTGATGCAGGTAGTTTGTTCCATGGAGGTTTTAAAGGATGCAGTGTCTCGACAGCTAACAACTGATGCAGGGAGTTTGTTCCATGGAGGCTTTAAAGAATGCAGAGTCTCGACAGCTAACAACTGATGCAGGTAGTTTGTTCCATGGAGGTTTTAAAGGATGCAGTGTCTCGACAGCTAACAACTGATGCAGGTAGTTTGTTCCATGGAGGTTTTAAAGAATGCAGAGTCTCGACAGCTAACAACTGATGCAGGTAGTTTGTTCCATGGAGATTTTAAAGGATGCAGTGTCGCGACAGCTAATAACTGATGTAGGTAGTTTGTTCCATGGAGGTTTTAAAGGATGCAGTGTCTTGACAGCTAACAACTGATGCAGGTAGTTTGTTCCATGCCTCAGCAACTCTGAGCGTGAAAAAATGTTTCCGGAAGTCATGGGAGCTGTGCTGTTTTCTGACTTAGTAGGCATGCCCATGGGTGATAGACACATGGAAATCAAAAAGGTCCCCAGGGTTGTTGTTGGCAAGATGGTTAATACTTTTGTGGGTGATATATATACACAGTTACACATAAACACAGCTGCACACATACAACTACATATCTGCACATAAACATAACTACACATACACATCTGCTCACATACTCACACACAACTACATATACACATTTGCACACATTCACATACACACACAACTACACATATACAAGCACAACTACACATACACCCATCTGCAAGCACACACATCTACATGCTTACACACAAAGATCTACACACATACATCTACAGACACACACACCTATCTACACATACACACACACATCTACATGCTTACACACAAAGATCTACACACATACATCTCCATACACAGACCTATCTACACATACACACACACATCAGCACACACACAGTTATCTACACATACACACAAACATCTACATACACACACACCTATCTACACACACACATCTCTCTCCACACAAACACACACCTATCTCCACACACACACACACACACACCTATCTACGCACACACACACGCACACACACCTATCTCCACACACACACACACCTATCTCCACACACACACACACCTATCTCCATACAAACACACACCTATTTCCACACACGCACACCTATCTACACACACACACACACCTATCTCCACACTCACACCTATCTCCACACACACACACACACACCTATCTACACACACGCACCTATCTCCACACACACACCTATCTCCACAGACACACACACACCTATCTACACACACACACACCTATCTACACACACACACACACCTATCTCCACACACACACACCTATCTCCACACACACACACACACCTATCTCCACACACACACACCTATCTACACACACGCACACCTATCTCTACACACACCCACCCATCTCCACACACACACACCTATCTCCAGACACACACACACCTATCTACACACACACACACACACCTATCTACACACACACACACACCTATCTCCACACACACCTATCTCCACACACACACACCCATCTACACACACACACACACACACCTATCTCCACACACACCCACCCATCTCCACACACACACACACACACACACCTATCTACACACACACACACACACACACACACCTATCTCCACACACACACACACCTATCTCCACACACACACACACACCTATCTACACACACGCACCTATCTCCACATACACACACACCTATCTCCACAGACACACACACACCTATCTACACACACACACCTATCTCCACACACACACACCTATCTACACACATGCACACCTATCTCTACACACACCCACCCATCTCCACACACACACACACACACACACACCTATCTCCACACACACACACACCTATCTCCACACACACACACCTATCTACACACACGCACCTATCTCCACACACACACACACCTATCTCCACAGACACACACACACCTATCTACACACACACCTATCTCCACACACACACACACCTATCTACACACATGCACACCTATCTCCACACACACACACACCTATCTCCACAGACACACACACACCTATCTACACACACACACACCTATCTACACACACACACACCTATCTACACACACACACACACCTATCTCCACACACACCCACCCATCTACACACACACACACACCTATCTCCACAGACACACACACACCTATCTACACACACACACCTATCTACACACACACACACCTATCTACACACACACACACACCTATCTCCACACACACCCACCCATCTCCACACACACACACACACACACACACACCTATCTACACACACACACGCACCTATCTCCACAGACACACACACACCTATCTCCACACACACACACACCTATCTCCACACACACACACACACCTATCTCCACACACACACACCTATCTCCACACACACACACCTATCTCTACACACACACATATCTCCACACACACACACACACCTATCTCCACACACACACACCTATCTCCACACACACACACCTATCTCCACACACACACACACCTATCTCCACACACACACACACACCTATCTCCACACACACCCACCCATCTACACACACACACACACACCTACCTACACACACACACACACACACACACCTATCTCCACACACACCCACCTATCTACACACACACACACCTATCTCCACACACACACACACACACCTATCTCCACACACACCCACCCATCTACACACACACACACACACCTACCTACACACACACACACACACACACCTATCTCCACACACACCCACCCATCTCCACACACACACACACACCTATCTACACACAGACACACACACACCTATCTCCACACACACACACACACCTATCTCCACACACACACACACCTACCTACACAGTATATACAGCTGTTTGATACACCTTGTATCATGTCAACATTATTCAAATGAATTGTGCTTAGTTACAAACCAGTTTATCACCATCACCATCACCACCAGCAACACAACCACCATCATCACCATCAACATCATCGTCACCATTACCATCAACACCACCACCATCACCATGATCAGCATCATCACATCCATCATCATCACCATCACCACCACCATCACGACCACCATAACCACCATCATCACATCCATCACCATCACCACCATCACAACCACCATAACCACCATAACCACCATCATCACATCCATCACCATCACCACCATCACAACCACCATAACCACCATAACCACCATCATCACATCCATCACCATCACCACCATCACAACCACCATAACAACCATAACCACCATCATCACATCCATCACCATCACCACCATCACAACCACCATAACCACCATCATCACATCCATCACCATCATCACCATCACCATCAGCACCATCAACACCATCAGCACCATCATCATCAGCACCGCCATCATCATCAACACCATCATCACCAGTGTATCATATATATATATATAATGTTATGCTCACCTGTCAGGTGGTATAACTCGGTTACATACATTAGTGTGACATACAGTGTATCATATATATATATATATATATATATAATGTTATGCTCACCTGTCAGGTGGTATAACTCGGTTACATACATTAGTGTGACATACAGTGTATCATATATATATATATATATAGGTTATGCTCACCTGTCAGGTGGTATAACTCGGTTACATACATTAGTGTGACATACAGTGCATCATATATATATATATATATATATATAGGTTATGCTCACCTGTCAGGTGGTATAACTCGGTTACATACATTAGTGTGACATACAGTGTATCATATATATATATAATGTTATGCTCACCTGTCAGGTAGTGGTTCAGCACCGTAACAACTTTCGCATCGATTTGGATCTAAGACGGCCTTCTCTGTGTCCTTTCATAAATGAGAGAGAGAGAGAGAGAATGTGAATAAGAGAGAGGGAGAAGTGGAAGGGGAGAGGAAGAATGAGAGACAGAGAGAGGAGTGAAGGCAGGAGGAGAGAGGGAGGAAGAGATAAATAGAGAGGAGAAAGAGCGGGAAATGTAATGATGTTTTAATTCAAATGTTTATAGTATCTTTACTAGTGGACAGATTGTTATAAAAATTTGCTGTATTAGAGTAAATCTTCGATTTTTAATGTGATGCAGTCATAGTGTTGGTTTGTATTTTGCAAGAATGTCTTACTAATGTGGTTTATTAATTCAAATGTTTATGGAGGCACATGGCTTAGTGGTTAGAGCATTGGCCTTGCAATCGAAAGGTTGTGAGTTCAATTCTCAGACCGGGTGATGTGTTGTTTCCTTGAGCAAGACACTTTATTTCACATTGCTCCAGTTTACTCAGCTGTAGAAATGAGATGATAGGGACTGGGGTCCCTATCATTCCACTGCAAAGTGGTCGTGAAGGTGCCACGGCAAAAAAGCACCCAGCACTCACTGTAAATGAGGTTGGTGTTAGGAAGGGCATCCAGCTGTAGAAATCAAGCCAGAATCTGTTCCCGTCCCATCCTTGCAAGCAGGGAAAAGTGGACGTAAAATGAAATGATGATGATGATGATGATGATAGTATCTTTACTAGTGGACAGATTGTTATAAAAATTTGCTGTATTAGAGTAAATCTTCGATTTTTAATGTGATGCAGTCATAGTGTTGGTTTGTATTTTGCAAGAATGTCTTATTAATGTGGTTTATTAATTCAAATGTTTATAGTATCTTTACTAGTGGACAGATTGTTGTTAAAATGTCCTTTTTTTTTTACAATTTTGTCACTGGAATGTGACCAGTCAAAACTAAATTCAAAATTAAGAGAAAGAGAACAACATACCATACATGCATATATATACATACACACACACATACACACATATATACATACATACTTACACACACACACATATATATACATACACATATATACATACACACACATACACATATACATACATACACATATATACATACACACACATACGTACACAGATGGACAGAAAAATAGCTAAAATTGATCTTACCTGTGTTGTATTTGCCTTAGTTCCTATAACTGGAGACACAAAGAGAGAGAGAGAGTTAGTAAGAGAGATAGAGAGAGAGAGAGCGAGAGTTAGTAAGAGAGATGAGAGAGAAAGAGAGAGAGTTAGTGATCGAGGTGAGATAGTAATATATATATATATATATATATATATATATATATATATATATATATAAAGAGAGACATATACATACATATCTATATATATATAGTGAGATATATATACATATATATAGTGAGATATATATATATACATATATATATATATATAGTGAGATATATATAGATATATATATATATATATAGTGAGATATATATAGATATATATATATATATATATATATAGTGAGATATATATACATATATATATATATATAGTGAGATATATATACATATATATATATATAGTGAGATATATATACATATATATATATAGTGAGATATATATACATATATATATAGTGAGATATATATACATATCTATATATATATATATATAGTGAGATATATATACATATATATATATATATATACATAAATATATATATATATGTATATAAATAGGGAGACACCAAGCAGGCCTTACTAGCAAATTTGAAAATTAGGTAGTACCATGTGCTTATGCCGTATTTGACTAAATGGAATTAGTCTGTTAGCTGGGATTTAAAAAAAAACCCCTGAATGGAAAAAAGGATGAGTATTGACGTACATGGAACACAAACCCACATCTTTGGTTTGCCGGACAAATGAGTTACCATTATAATGGTAACACATTGGTCCGGCAAACCAAAATAGTCTGGGAACGATGAGTATATTAGTAAAAGATGCTAGAAATAGCAGCCAAATCTTCAACAAAACACAACGTATCATCTTAAAAAAGAAACCCTAATACTGCAAGTGTTTTAAAGAATGTACTGATCAAGGACTATAGTATAATACCATAAACACCATATCATAATACCATAAACACCATATCATAATACCTTTGTATAAAACACCACATAATACCTTTATATATTATACCACAACAGAATTACCTTTGTATAAAACAGCACAACATAATACCTTTATATATTATACCACAACAGAATTACCTTTGTATAAAACAGTACAACATAATACCTTTATATATTATACTACAACAGAATTACCTTTGTATAAAACACCACAGCATAATACTTTTGTATATAATACCTCAACAAAAATAGCTTTGTATAAAATACCACAGTATAATACCTCTGTATAGTACACCATAGCACAATAACGCTATATAATATACCACAGGATAATACTTTTGTGTAATATACCACTGCACAATACTGCTGTATAATACCATATATATAATACACAACTGCATAATATTTCTGTATAACACACCACTGTATAATACATCTATATAACACACCACAGCATAATACTTCTGTATAATACCTCTGTATAATACTCGACCACATAATACCTCAATATAATACACCACAGCATACCTCTATATAATACACCACCACATATTACTTCAGTATAATACCTCTATATAATACACCACTACATAATACCTCTATATAATACTTAACCACATAATACTTCAGTATAATACCTCTATATAATACACCACTACATAATACCTCTGTATAATACCTCTATATAATACTTAACCACATAATACTTCAGTATAATACCTCTATATAATACACCACTACATAATACCTCTGTATAATACCACTATCATGTAGCAACAATATGACATTGAAATATGTGGTCAAATACTAGAGCATACAAGTACTCATGTATAATACAATATAAGTTGTGAGCTGCAACTTTAAGTTGTTTTTTTTAAATTGAAATATATGTTTCAAAGAGGTACCACTGCCAAAACTTTGAAGTTGCTGGCACCTTTTTCTTTGGTGACACAATAAAATGCACCCAGTACACTCTGCAAAGTGGTTAGTGATATAAGCAGCATCCAGCTGTAGAAAACTTGCCAAACAAGGTCAGAGAGGACTCTTCAGTTGTGTCAAAGACATGATGGCCTTCCTAGTATTGGTGCCATGATAAAATGCACCCAGTACACTCTGTAAAGCGGTTGGTGATATAAGCAGCATCTAATTGTAAAACACTTGCCAAACAAGGTCAGGGAGGACTCTTCAGTTGTGTCAAAGACATGGTGACCTTCCTGGTATTGGTGCCATGGTAAAATAAACCCAGTACACTCTGAAATTCTAAACTCCCAAGAAGAGAACCACCACTGATTCAAGATCACCCTCACTACCAACAGAACTGCCATTCCCCACCTCCGAAGCAAATGCTAAGGGGCAAAGGAAAAATAGAGGTGAAAGCAATTAGGAAATATGAGAGTACAAGAAAATAGAATTATTCTCACCTTTATCAGGGCGTTCTATGTAAAAAAGTAAAAATGTTTTCAAAATAATAACAAACATACAAGTAACAACTTCACCCTTTCCTCACCATATTTTCAGTGAAAGACAGTCTATGTCATTAACCCTTTCATTACCATATTTCTAATGAAAGACACTGTCTATGTCATTAACCCTTTCATTACCATATTTCTAATGAAACATCACCAACAACACCACCATCAAACAACCATTGTAAACCAAGTTTGTCTCACCTTGTTTTTCCACATCATTCGTGATAGGCTCTCCGTTTAAACCAAGTCGACGTTTAAACAGGTTGTGATCTACATCAATTTGTTGTTCACCAGAAGCATCCATAGCGTCTGTGCTGAGAACTGAAATACACACAACAAGCATTAGTAACACATTCGTTAGCAGATCTCTAATAAAATACACTTTATTTTAATTAATTACTGAAAAATTGGAAAAGATTTACTATAATTATTTAAATTTTTTTTTCCACTTTCAAAAATATTTTATTTTTTATACTTAAACATTATTATTTCTACTTTTTGGCACAAGGCCAACAATTATCCCAGTGCATTACTGGTACTTTATTTTATCGACCTCGTAAGGATGAAAGGCAAAGTTAACCTCGGCGGGATTTGAACTCAGACCATAAAGGGCCATAACTCTTTGCTGCAAAGCATGGCGTCCGACCCTCTACCGATACTGCCAATCCACCGCATATTATGTCAACTAAATAGGTGTGTGACTTCCTAGTTAGAGAGTGGGATTAGCAATTGTGAGGTTGTGAGTTCAATTCTCGGACCAGGTAATGGGTTATGTCCTTGAGCAAAACACTTTACTATCATGTTGCTCCTTCTGCCAGGAGTTGTGACCAGCAGATAGTATCAGCAATGGAAAAACCAATGGAAAGACCAATAGAAACATTGTTTCCTTGGTCCAATTTGACGAGGTCCACCACACTCGGCAAGCAAATGAGGTCTGGGATCTTGTCGATTGATCAGAGCGATATTTTACAGACAGAAGTTATACATGGTTGGAAATATTTTGTTATCTGTTATATATAAATATATTATGTCAACTATATTTTACAGAAGTTATACAATGATGGAGATATTTTGTTATCTGTTATATATAAACATATTATGTCAACTATATTTTACAGAAGTTATACAAGGTTGGAAATATTTTGTTATCTGTTATATATAAATATATTATACCAACTATATTTTACAGAAGTTATACAATGGTCGAAATATTTTGTTATCTGTTATATATAAACATATTATGTCAACTATATTTTACAGAAGTTATACAAGGTTGGAAATATTTTGTTATCTGTTATATATAAATATATTATGTCAACTATATTTTACAGAAGTTATACAATGGTGGAAATATTTTGTTAACTGTTATATATAAATATATTATGTCAACTATATTTTACAGAAGTTATACAATGGTCGAAATATTTTGTTATCTGTTATATATAAACATATTATGTCAACTATATTTTACAGAAGTTATACAAGGTTGGAAATATTTTGTTATCTGTTATATATAAATATATTATGTCAACTATATTTTACAGAAGTTATACAAGGTTGGAAATATTTTGTTATCTGTTATATATAAATATATTATGTCAACTATATTTTACAGATGTTATACATGGTTGGAAATATTTTGTTATCTGTTATATATAAATATATTATGTCAACTATATTTTACAGAAGTTATACAATGGTGGAAATATTTTGTTATCTGTTATATATAAATATATTATGTCAACTATATTTTACAGAAGTTATACAATGGTGGAAATATTTTGTTATCTGTTATATATAAATATATTATGTCAACTATATTTTACAGAAGTTATACAATGGTGGAAATATTTTGTTATCTGTTATATATAAATATATTATGTCAACTATATTTTACAGAAGTTATACATGGTTGGAAATATTTTGTTATCTGTTATATATAAATATATTATGTCAACTATATTTTACAGAAGTTATACAAGGTTGGAAATATTTTGTTATCTGTTATATATAAATATATTATGTCAACTATATTTTACAGAAGTTATACAAGGTTGGAAATATTTTGTTATCTGTTATATATAAATATATTATGTCAACTATATTTTACAGATGTTATACATGGTTGGAAATATTTTGTTATCTGTTATATATAAATATATTATGTCAACTATATTTTACAGAAGTTATACAATGGTGGAAATATTTTGTTATCTGTTATATATAAATATATTATGTCAACTATATTTTACAGAAGTTATACAATGGTGGAAATATTTTGTTATCTGTTATATATAAATATATTATGTCAACTATATTTTACAGAAGTTATACAATGGTGGAAATATTTTGTTATCTGTTATATATAAATATATTATGTCAACTATATTTTACAGAAGTTATACATGGTTGGAAATATTTTGTTATCTGTTATATATAAATATATTATGTCAACTATATTTTACAGAAGTTATACATGGTTGGAAATATTTTGTTATCTGTTATATATAAATATATTATGTCAACTATATTTTACAGAAGTTATACATGGTTGGAAATATTTTGTTATCTGTTATATATAAATATATTATGTCAACTATATTTTACAGAAGTTATACATGGTTGGAAATATTTTGTTATCTGTTATATATAAATATATTATGTCAACTATATTTTACAGAAGTTATACAATGGTGCAAATATTTTGTTATCTGTTATATATAAATATATTATGTCAACTATATTTTACAGAGTTATACAATGGTGGAAATATTTTGTTATCTGTTATATATAAATATATTATGTCAACTATATTTTACAGAAGTTATACAATGGTGGAAATATTTTGTTATCTGTTATATATAAATATATTATGTCAACTATATTTTACAGAAGTTATACAATGGTGGAAATATTTTGTTATCTGTTATATATATAAATATATTATGTCAACTATATTTTACAGAAGTTATACAATGGTGGAAATGTTTTGTTATCTGTTATATATAAATATATTATGTCAACTATATTTTACAGAAGTTATACATGGTTGGAAATATTTTGTTATCTGTTATATATAAATATATTACGTCAACTATATTTTACAGAAGTTATACAGTGACACAATAGGTTTATTAAACTAAAGAGCAAATGCGATAAAACTGTTCAATATAAATAACAATAAGGAAATGACAAAGAAAGAGAAGGAAAAAGGAAAGAGAAATAATTTGAAATAAAAAAAGCAACATCAATATTATTGATGTTTGCACTAACGGGAACATGCGAGCCTTGGAAAGGTGATATCGATGTGAATGAGCAGTTTCTGTCCCCTGGATGTGTCAACAAACAGTTCAGGATGAACTTCTTTGGTGAGATAATAATTCAGTTCAGACATGAAGAGTACAAACATTAAAACTGAGCTGATCAAAGTAACTAAAATAGAAAAATACAGAAAAAAATATATTAAAATACAATTTAACCCTTTGGCATTTAAACTGGCCATATCTGGCCAGAATTTTCTCACCCCTCTCTGTCCAAACCGCCTGTAACCGGCCAATCATACCAACATAAATGTATTGTTTTCAAAATAAAAAATTTCAAAATCTCATAGATTCAATATTATAATAATAATAATGAAATTATTGTGTACAGTGCTCAGGTGCACTACAACTCATCAAAGGTGCATCTATAGTACATAGAATAATATACAAATGTCAGGGAAGTGAATAGTGTATGAGTCATGATATACATGTGTGCGTGTGTATGGAGGGGGAATATTAGGTGTAGTGTTGGTGAAACTCAGGAAGCATGGAGGTTTTAAAGGATGCAGTGTCTCGACAGCTAACAACTGATGCAGGTAGTTTGTTCCATGGAGGTTTTAAAGGATGCTGCGTCTCGACAGCTAACAACTGATGCAGGTAGTTTGTTCCATGGAGGTTTTAAAGGATGCAGTGTCTTGACAGCTACCAACTGATGCAGGTAGTTTGTTCCATGGAGGTTTTAAAGGATGCTGCGTCTCGACAGCTAACAACTGATGCAGGTAGTTTGTTCCATGGAGGTTTTAAAGGATGCAGTGTCTTGACAGCTAACAACTGATGCAGGTAGTTTGTTCCATGGAGGTTTTAAAGGATGCTGTGTCTCGACAGCTAACAACTGATGCAGGGAGTTTGTTCCATGGAGGTTTTAAAGGATGCTGTGTCTCGACAGCCAACAACTGATGCAGGTAGTTTGTTCCATGGAGGTTTTAAAGGATGCAGTGTCTCGACAACTAACAACTGATGTAGGTAGTTTGTTCCATGCAGGCCTTAAAGGATGCAGTGTCTCGACAGCTAACAACTGATGCAGGTAGTTTGTTCCATGGAGGTTTTAAAGGATGCAGTGTCTCGACAGCTAACAACTGATGCAAGTAGTTTGTTCCATGGAGGTTTTAAAGGATGCAGTATCTCGACAGCTAACAACTGATGCAGGGAGTTTGTTCCATGGAGGTTTTAAAGGATGCAATGTCTCGACAGCTAACAACTGATGCAGGTAGTTTGTTCCATGGAGGTTTTAAAGGCTGCAGTGTCTTGACAGCTAACAACTGATGCAGGTAGTTTGTTCCATGGAGGTTTTAAAGGATGCAGTATCTCGACAGCTAACAACTGATGCAGGGAGTTTGTTCCATGGAGGTTTTAAAGGATGCAGTGTCTCGACAGCTAACAACTGATGCAGGTAGTTTGTTCCATGGAGGTTTTAAAGGATGCTGTGTCTCGACAGCTAACAACTGATGCAAGTAGTTTGTTCCATAGAGGTTTTAAAGGATGCAGTGTCTTGACAGCTAACAACTGATGCAGGTAGTTTGTTCCATAGAGGTTTTAAAGGATGCAGTGTCTCGACAACTAACAACTGATGCAGGGAGTTTGTTCCATGCTTCAGCAACTCTGAGCGTGAAAAAAATTATGTGACATAATTATATAAGATAAAGCCTTTAACCCGAAAATAAAATAGTAAATATAGAGTAATGTAAATGCAAAAGGGTTAAAGGTCTTTGGAGAATATAACAGATTGAAATTATAACATTTTAAAATGTCAAAGTAAGGGAGGTAAAAGCCAAACTCGCTGTCTTCAATTCAGTTTGTGTGCCAACCCTTACCTATGGTCAGGACTCTTGCGTAATGACTGAAAGAATACGATTGCAAATACAAGTGGTTGAAATGGGGCTCCTCCAAAGCGTCTTTGAAGTAACATTACTTGATAGAGTGTGTAGCTGGGAGATCAGAGAGTCACTCCAGGTAGAGCCGCTACTTCTCCAAATTGAGAGATCACAGTTCCGATACTACGGACATGTGGTTAGAATGTCTCAGGAAGGAATTGCTAGACAGATTTTAGGAGCAAAACCCACCTCACCACTCTATACACACACACACACACCACTTTATATATACAAACATGCACACCTTACTATATATATATATATATACATACACTACCCACCTCACCACTATATATATATATATATATATATATACACACTACCCCCAGTCACCACTATATAAATATGTATATAACAAAGGAAGTGTGGTAAGGAACCAGATGGACCATAACGCACCAGAGTACTCAATACTTAGGGTAGTAGAGCGGGAAATAGGAAAAAGTATGACCCCGACGGCAGAGCTCAAGCTGTTTCGACAGCTATTTTTGGACTGAAATAGCCATCGAAATGGTTTGAGCTCTGCCGTCGGGGTCATACTTTTTCCTATATATATATATGCCCCACACTATATACACATACACTACCCCACCACACCACCCGACCACACAACTAAACCTGTTTAGAGCTATGAAAACAATGTAAAGTATGTAGTGGTGGTGTGAGAAGATGGGCGAGGGAGAGGGGATATATGGAGGAGAGAGAGAGGGAGGGGGATATATAGAGGAGAGGGGGGGTGAAGAGAGATGGAGAGAAAGAAAAAGGAAGACATAAAACAGGTGTTAACAATTGAAATCCTACAAGTTGACACAAATACACTCCATGACAGACAGACAGACACCAAATAACAGAACCATATACAATAAACAGCTTCACATGCTAGAAATAGCAGCCAAATCTCTTTTAAACAACACCTTCGACAATGACCCCGGGTTCAATTGGGGATGACCACAGTTAGTAAAGTACTCAATACATTAATAAAGTGTAAACATCAACTTTAATATAGAAATGGCTTCTACAGGACTAGAACTGTTTCATTCAAAAGAAATTATCAGGAAAGGTTTTCCTGATGAATGAAACAGTTCTAGTCCTGTAGAAGCCATTTCTATATTAAACTTTATATACCATGTTTCACAATAAAATGCACCCAGTCCACATTGTAAAGTAGTCATGTAGGTGTCACAATAAAATGCACCCAGTCCACACTGTAAAGTGGTCATGTAGGTGTCACAACAAAAAGCACCCAGTCCACACTGTAAAGTGGTCATGTAGGTGTGACAATAAAATGCACCCAGTCCACACTGTAAAGTAGTCATGTAGGTGTCACAATAAAATGCACCCAGTCCACACTGTAAAGTAGTCATGTAGGTGTCACAATAAAATGCACCCAGTCCACACTGTAAAGTGGTCATGTAGGTGTCACAATAAAATGCACCCAGTCCACACTGTAAAGTAGTCATGTAGGTGTCACAATAAAATGCAGCCAGTCCACACTGTAAAGTGGTCATGTAGGTGTCACAATAAAATGCACCCAGTCCACACTGTAAAGTAGTCATGTAGGTGTCACAATAAAATGCACCCAGTCCACACTGTAAAGTAGTCGTGTAGGTGTCACAATAAAATGCACCCAGTCCACACTGTAAAGTGGTCGTGTAGGTGTCACAATAAAATGCACCCAGTCCACACTGTAAAGTGGTCATGTAGGTGTCACAATAAAATGCACCCAGTCCACACTGTAAAGTGGTCATGTAGGTGTCACAATAAAATGCACCCAGTCCACACTGTAAAGTAGTCATGTAGGTGTCACAATAAAATGCACCCAGTCCACACTGTAAAGTAGTCATGTAGGTGTCACAATAAAATGCACCCAGTCCACACTGTAAAGTGGTCATGTAGGTGTCACAACAAAAAGCACCCAGTCCACACTGTAAAGTAGTCATGTAGGTGTCACAACAAAAAGCACCCAGTCCACACTGTAAAGTAGTCATGTAGGTGTCACAACAAAAAGCACCCAGTCCACACTGTAAAGTGGTGATGTAGGTGTCACAACAAAAAGCACCCAGTCCACACTGTAAAGTGGTCATGTAGGTGTCACAATAAAACGCACCCAGTTACATAGTGTAAATGTGGTTGGTGCTAGCAAGGGCATCAAGCCATTAGAAACCAAGCCAAAATCAGTTTTGTATGAGCAAGACACGGTCATCCATCCTGGCTTGTTTCACAATGGGACAGCTCGTCTAACCCATGCTAGCATGGAAATTGGACGTTAAATGGTGATGGTGATGATGATATATAATATATATGTTTCAAATATAAAGATCTCCAGGGTTCAGAGAAAGTATTCGTCGGGGGATAACTAGTTCCCATCTTTGTCCACATGCCTGAATGAAGGGTCAGTTTAAAACTGACAGGGGTGGCCATAACTGGACCCTAAAACCATTGTTAGCACATATATGTTAAGTGTATGAAACTTTATTTATACTAATATATATATATACTCAATGTATACACATTTCAACAGCATTCTAATAAATGCGAATACATTTTTTGGGACACCCTGTGTGTGTGCGTATATATGGTGTGTGTGTATATATGGTGGATGGGTGCTACACGAGAATGCTGAGGATGGCTCTGAACATTAATCAGTATACACTGAGGATGAAAAACTCAGGGCTGTATGGGAGCATCCCAAAAGTCAGCTCAAAAGTGACACAGAGGAGACTGAGGTTGGCTGGACATGCTCACCGACATCCAGAGTTGACATTGCATTCAGTGCTCCTTTGGGAGCCCCTACATGGACACACTAGAAGAGGAAGACCAAGGTTAACATATGTTGATGCCCTAAGGACAGACACTGGTCTGTTGGAAATGCAGGATATGGCAGCGATAATGAGGGACAGAGACCGCTGGAGAGAACTCGTCCATGGATCTCGGGAATTTTACCCGCCTTAGATAGATAGATATATATATATATATATATATATAAATACACAGAATGTCCCCCAAAAATGTATACACATTTATTAATTTATTAGAATGCTGTTGAAGTGTGTATGTATTTTGGGGGACATTTTAGATATATATGTGGATTGGCAGTATCGGTAGAGGGTCGGACGCCATGCTTTGACGCATAGAGTTACGGCCCTTGCCATTCTGAGTTCAAATCCCGCCGAGGTTAACTTTGCCTTTCATCCTTACGGGGTCAATAAAATAAAGTACCAGTAATGCACTGGGTAATTGCTGGCCTTGTGCCTAAAGTAGAAACAATTATATATATATATATATATATAGTGACGAAACATAAGTCAATTGCATGAACTCATAATCCTTTATTTACTGCTATATATATTTCAATGATAGCCATTGAATGGCTATGACCTCATCAAGCAGTTAGTCAGTTCTTAGATATGCCAGCTCTGTGTTTATGGTGTTGATGGTATCAGAGCCTTGGGACATATATATATATATATACACAGATATACACAGGGTGTGGTAAAAATACCTCCCACATTTTAAAGGTTGGCCATGTAAAATATGGGAGGTTGTTCTGTCATACTCTGTATGTGTATGTTTATATGTGTGTGTGTGTGTGTGTTTATATGTGTGTGTGTGTGTGTTTATATATGTGTGTGTGTATGTATATATATGTGTTTATGTATATATATATATATGTGTATGTGTGTGTATATATATATATGTATGTCTATATATATATGTGTGTATGTATGGATGTGTATATATATGTATAATAGAAAGAGAGAGATAAAGAGATAAAAAGGAGAGGGGAGAGAGAAGGAGAGGGATGAGAGAGAAAGAGAGAGAGAGAGAGGCAATGTAAGAAAGTCAAGTGATATTTAGTAAAATAATACGTGTATCTATGTGATTTGATAAAGTGAAGTGTGTGTGTGAAGTGTGTGTGGTGTGGTGTGGTGTGGTGTGGTGGTGTGGTGTGGTGGTGTGGTGAGGTGGTGTGGTGTGGTGTGGTGGTGTGGTGTAGTGGTGTGGTGTAGTGGTGTGGTATTTAGGTGTAGAGTTGTGTGTGGTGTGTGTGTGAGTGTGTACTATATATACACTTGTGTGACATATGGTGGGTATGTACTATCATATTTATATATACACTGGAGTGGTGTGCTTCAATATATACACTGGAGTGCTGTATGTCTATACTATATATACACTGGTGTGGTGTATGTGTATGTGTGTAATGTATATACACTAGTGTGGTGTGTGTATACTATATATACACTAGTGTGCTGTATGTCTGCACTATATATACACTGGAGAGGTGTGTGTATACTATATATACACTAGTGTGGTGTGTGTATACTATATATACACTAGTGTGGTGTGTGTATACTATATATACACTGGAGTGCTGTATGTGTATACTATATATACACCCGAGTGCTGTATGTCTCTGTGTGTACTATATATACATTATCAGAATTTCCTTCTGATAGTTTTTCAGGTAAACCAACACACTCACAGCATTACTATGAGTGATGGCGTGACTGAGACAATGGAATAAGTTTCAAATATCAGTCTTTTTGTAGGCAGCTCCCATTGTTTGAACCTTCTCTGAGGACATGCATAGAAATTATTATCAGACAGTATGAGATAATGAACTATATGATACAGATCTTATAGGCCACTTCCAGATCTTATAGGACACTTACAGATCTTATAGGCCACTTACAGATCTTATAGGCCACTTACAGATCTTATAGGCCACGTACATAATGTCTTGAAACACATGTAAGATTCACCAATATTTAATAAATGAATTATTGAGCATCAACAAATGTGCCTTAACCCTTTAGCATTTAAACCGACCACATCTGGCCAGAATTCTCTCACCTCTTTCTGTTCAAACCGGCCATAATTGGCTACTCATACTTATATTAAGGAATTGTTTTCAAAATAAATAATATCAAAATCTCATATTACATGAGATATTATGTGAGGTAAAGCCTTTACTGTGACAATACAATAGTATATATAGAGTAATGTAAATGTTATGTGAGATATTATGTGAGGTAAAGCCTTTACTGTGAAAATACAATAGTATATATAGAGTAATGTAAATGTTATGTGAGATATTATGTGAGGTAAAGCCATTACTGTGACAATACAATAGTATATATAGAGTAATGTAAATGTTATGTGAGATATTATGTGAGGTAAAGCCATTACTGTGACAATACAATAGTATATATAGAGTAATGTAAATGTTATGTGAGATATTATGTGAGGTAAAGCCATTACTGTGACAATACAATAGTATATATAGAGTAATGTAAATGTTATGTGAGATATTATGTGAGGTAAAGCCATTACTGTGACAATACAATAGTATATATAGAGTAATGTAAATGTTATGTGAGATATTATGTGAGGTAAAGCCTTTACTGTGAAAATACAATAGTATATATAGAGTAATGTGAATGCTAATGGATTAATGTTCTTTTGTCTATTAACCGCTTTCATTCTCACACTCGATAAAAGTACCAGTCAAATACTGGGGTAGAATCTTCCTCTATATCTCTTTCTCCCTATCACTCTCTTTTTCTCTGGAAGTAATCAGCTGTGTCCACACCTGGAAAAGAAATGGGTACCACCAGATTTAAAAAATTGCCCGTGACACCCTGCATGTAACTATGGTGCCTCTATGACTCCACCTGGAGTTACAGGTTTATATATACCTTCATAGGTAATCTTTCATTTCAACATCACTGACATCTGTGTGTATATATATACACACACACACACATACATATTTACATGCAAACACACACACACGCACATACATATATATATATATATATATATATATATATATAGTCCTATACGAGCGAGATATGGTCACCCGACCAATCTTGCCTGAAGTGGGACAATTCCCATCTAACCCATGCTAGCGTGGAAGATAGACGTTAAACGATGATGATGATATATATATATCTGATTCAACTCGGAATAACATATATATATATATATATATATATATATATATATATATGTGTATATATATATATAATTATCTAATAAACAACATAAGACAATTATTCCATTTACCAAAGGTTTCACGAAGACAGACAAGTTCAATAAAGATGTCTGAAGTTGCTCATCAGAATGAAAATTTAATATGTATATGTATATATATATATATATATATGTATATAGAAAGATTTGAATGGATACAGTTTAGTTGAAAGGAATTTATTGACACGTGTTTCTATAACAGTTACATAACCTGAAAACAGCTGCTATCTACAAAGTATTATGCAGACAATCAATATTTCAATGTTATTATTTACTGTCATTTCATCAGAATAATATTACTGAGGACCTGTTTGGTTTTTATAGAGAATATTAGGAGAGAGGGGTAATATTTATATTACAACACAACGGAAAATACTGTATATATATATATATATATATATATATATATATATATATATATATACATACATATATACATGTGTGTGTTTGTGTGTATTATCAATGGATTATTGACAGGTGTGAGAAAGAGTACTCAATACAAAGGTAGAATTTAAATATTCATTTATTATGGCTAAGTGGTGAACCTTGTTACTCTGGAGTTTCACCTGTTCACTAAGAGGATCATCAAACAAGACTCCTGTCTGATGTTCCTTTGAGTACACAGATGAAACTCCAAACTAATAACACTCACCGCTTAGCAGACCTGTCAACTCTCCCCGTCCGCCAGGGAGATCTCCAACCCACTTTCTTGATGATTTCTTTTGAACGAAACAGTTCTAGTCGTGTAGAAACCTTTTCTGTATTAAATATTGTATATATAATATAACTGTGTAAAAATTGCCTCCTGTGTTTTGTTTGTTCATTTATCAACTATATATATATATATATAGATATGTGCCAAGGCTCTGATACAATCAACACCATAAACACAGAGCTGGCATGTCTAAGAACTGAATAACTGCCTGATGAGGTCATAGCCACTCAATGGCTATCATCAAAATATATATAGCAGTAAATAAAGGATTATGAGTTCAAGCAATTGACTTATGTTTCGTCACTATATATATATATATATATATATATATATATATATATATGTTGATTTAACACTTCACTGCTCGCAAGTGTTTTTTAAGCTTCATATCATGTCTCCCTATTTTATCTGATGAGAACGCAAATATCATCCCATGATGATATTTGTTTTTGAAATGCGCATAATAAAATACATGGAACTCTTTTAACCATCTTTTGATCTTATACTATATATATATATATATATATATATTCCTAACGATCGACTTTCATCAAATGGGACAGAGAAAACAATGTTTCCGTTGGTCTTTCCACTTGCTAATACTATCTATCGGTCGCAACTCCAGGTAGAAGGAGCAACGTGAAATAAAGTGTCTTGCTCAAGGACATAATGCATCACCTGGTCCAGGAATCGAACTCACAACCTTACGATTGCGAATCCAATTCCTTAACCACTCAGCCACACGCCTTCACTATATATATATATAATAAGGAGTTCACACGCCTTCATTATATATATATAATAAGGAGTTGACGGACCCAGCATATTTATCAATGTCAGGACCAGTTGTATCTCAGCGTACTCAATAGGTAATGTAGGATACATTCCCAGAGTATACACATAGTTATTCGCTTCAATACAACACACATAAACGGGTGCCTATAATAGTTCGATTCGTTTGCAATTATGCAAACAAGCCTCATTTTATATATATATGGAGGCACATGGCTTAGTGGTTAGAGCATTGGCCTTGCAATCGAAAGGTTGTGAGTTCAATTCTCAGACCGGGTGATGTCTTGTCTCCTTGAGCAAGACACTTTATTTCACATTGCTCCAGTTTACTCAGCTGTAGAAATGAGATGATAGAGACTGGGGTCCCTATCATTCCACTGCAAAGTGGTCGTGGAGGTGCCACGGCAAAAAAGCACCCAGCACTCACTGTAAATGAGGTTGGTGTTAGGAAGGGCATCCAGCTGTAGAAATCAAGCCAGAATCAGTTCCCGTCCCACCCTCGCAAGCAGGGAAAAAGCGGACGTAAAATGAAATGATGATGATGATGAATGATGATATATATAAAATGAGGCTTGTTTGCATAATTGCATATATATATATATTATTATTATTATTATTATTATTTCAAATCCCGTCGATGAGTTCAAATCCCGTTGAGGTTAACTTTGCCTTTCTTCCTTACGGGGTCGATAAAATAAAGTACCAGTAATGCACTGGTTAATTGCTGGCCTGGTGTCAAAAGTAGAAACAATTAGTAGCGGTTGCATCTCAGCATACTCAATCGGTAATGTTAAGTAAATTCTCAGAGCAGACACACACACGTGTATATATGTGTGTGTGTGTGTGTATATATATATATATATATATATATACATATATATATATATATATATACATATATATATATATATATATATATTCATTTGTATTAAGGCTAAATAGTGACTCTTGTTACTCTGGAGTTTCGTCTGTTTATCACAGGGTCATTAGATATGAACATTACGTGTCTGTTGACACTCATAAACAGACGAAACTCCAGAGTAACATGACTCTATTTAGCCGTGATATAAATGGATATTAACACTCTACTTCGGTATTGAGTACACGGAAATATATATATATATCCAATGTGTTTAAAATGCTGCAATACTTAAAACTGAACGAGCACTCAATACTTGAGGGCAGAGAGTAAATTTTATGTACAAAATATAAAAATAAGACAATAACAGTTTAGTGACCCCACCTGACTTTATTTCTTCATAACTTTCTTAATAATGTAAATTTAGTTAAGATATATTTTCGAAAGTGTAAATTACGATTTTGTTGATAAAGATTTTAAAAGGTTGTCGTTTCCACTCACAGAAATTACCAAAAGTTGTCAGTGTTGCTAAATCGAAGGATTACCTATGAAAGTATATATAAACCTTCAACTCCAGGTGGAAACGTAGGAGCGACATAGTGACATACGTGGGTGTTTTTTAAACCTGTTGTTACCCATTTCTTGTCAAGGTGCGAGCCCATCCAGGGTAGATAGAGAGAGAGAGAGAAGGAGACAGGAAAATATATAGAGGAAGTATCGACCCCAGTACTTGACTCGTACTTTTTTTTATCGACATCGAAAGTCTGAATGTCAAAGTTAACCTCGGCGGGATTTTAACTCGAGGGCAGAAAGGCGGAACAAATACCGCAAAGCATTCTATCCGACTCTGCCAATTCGTTACCTTTACCTATAAATATATAGTATATATATCTATATATGTGAATATAAAGTCCCTTACCAATTGCTCCACCAAATGTCTTCACTCGGAAATCTTCCAAGGTTTTCGGATAAGCGTCAAACTGCCGTAACCGGGTGATAATATTTGTGTTTTCCATTGGAGTTTGTAAGTATTATATATACATATGTATATATATATATTGTATATTGAGATAAATATATATATATAGAGAGAGAGAGGGTTTGGAGTATTTCTAGTATTTAATTATTGAAAAAAAAATAACAGATGTTCAATTAAATAGATTACTTCATTGTATTACAGAGCTTCAACGTATGTAGGTATAAAATATACATGCTAAGTGCCCCGTCTCTCTTATATATACAGACATATATATAAATATATATACAGACAGAAGTTGACAATATCTATCGGGGTTTGTTTTTTCCGCCGTTGATATTATTTAAAAAAAAGAAAGACTATAATAGGATAAACAACCGGCTTAACGGAAGAAAAAAAATAAATATCGCAGCTAGACTGGTTAGGGTTTTAGAGAATGAGAGAGAAAATTATAGGAAACGGTGTAGCATGAAAATAATATCCCCTGTGTAAATTCATACAAAAAGGTTTTAATACTGAATGTTAATCAACTTTTATATAGATTATTTGGAGGAGGAAAAGAGTAAACACGTACGTCACAGATTTGTAAAAATTAACTTAGGAAAATTAACAAAAAAAGACAAAACAACGAACAAAACGAAAACAATTTTTAAGGGGATATCTTAAAAATTTGTTTATATTTGGGGAGGTTCTATATTTTTCTGGCAATATTAGGACAGCTTGACACTCCCAAAATATAATAATATATGTTCCGACACACGATTTCATATCAAAATCCTTGCAAAACAAATACATCGACGCCTTAAAAAATTATTTTTTGAAAGTAGAAATACAAACGAAAGACACGGAACTCCAGATTCTTCAGTCATTAAGATGAACTTTGGCAGTTTCAAGCCCTACCAAACGGTAAGTCCATCTCAACGGCTGAAGACTCTGGAGTTATGTGTCTTTCGTTTGTATTTTTATTATCAAAAAATAATTTTTTAAGGTTTCCCCCCTTCAAAACCTTAAAAAATAATTTTTTTAAGGTTACTCCTTCAAAAAAGTTTTTCGTTTTGCTTTGTTTTCGTTCTTTCTGTTGCCCTCTGTTGGTTTTCATAACTTTTATATACCTACATAGAAAAACATCAAGTAATCTGGTGATTTCTGTAAGTACATAAATATAACTTTTTTTTTTTTTCACTTTATCAACTTAATCGTAATGTACGCCATGGAAAAGGTATCTACAAAATAAATATTGGTTTCTGATTTAGACACAAGACCAGCAATTTTGGGGGGAGGGGGAGTCGATTAAATCAACCCTAGTGCATTACTAGGATTTGAGCTCAGATCGTAAAGTGCCGTAATTTTGTGCCATAAAGCATGCTGCTCGACGCTCCACCGATTATCAAGGAAGTTATGAGGGAACAAAATCGGTAAGAGGAGTTCGTTATGTTGATAAAATGTTAAACAAATTGTAATTTTCATTCACGGAAATTACTGGAAGTTGTCTGTGACCTTAAAACATAGGAATAAACATTATATCTATAATCTATAATGAATATGATTTATAAAAGTGACAAATTAATAAAGATTGAAAGTTGTTGTTTGTTTTGTTGTTTTTTTATATAAGACTCAATTACACGCTACTACAGGTTCCCCTCTCTTTTTGAGGCACGACAAGATACTGAATGTATCGCCAAGAATGATAGCGTCGCTGAGGCCCTGGTAATAGCGAAGCGCCCTCATTAAGAGCATCAACTGATATTTCAGTAAAGCCTGCCACTAACAATGACAAAAACCTCGTAATTATCGGTACAACCCCTCGAATTCCACAGGCTGAACAGAAACTAAATCCTGAATTACTTGAAAATCGGTGGCTGATGATAAATATATATATATATATATATATATATATATATATATATATACACACAATATATATATATATATATATATATATATACACGTCAACCCATTCACACACGTCATCACATTTACATATCACATTCTGATATATATCTACACACACATCATACACACTATATAGAAAGACAGGCACACACACCACTCTCGGATTACATCAATAGACCATATACAAATATACGCACACTCTCACAAATATACACACACTCTCACAAATATACACCCAGCTATATATATATATATATATATACATACACATATATTACACACACACATGGCAACACATCACACTCAAATATACACATACACACACGTGTCAATACACCATACTCACACACACACACTTGAACACACCACACTCAGATATACCCTCACGTCATACACACACACACACGTTTATAAACTCAAGTAATTTATGGTCGAAGGGAAGTAATTTGTAATGAAATCAAAAGCTTGTGTTGCAGAATGCTATATCAGGTTTATATGATCAAAGATGTTCCAAACATGACCATCCCATCAGTTATTCAGACATAGTGTATCTAGGCCCAGTGCCGGATTTCGGACAAATGAAGCCCTGTGCTAGTTAAATTATGAGGCTCCTTACTTGGGCCCTGAAGGAGGTAAAAAAATATTTGGGGCAGGAAGATGGGCCCCACTGGATAATTGGACCCTGTGCATAAGTACACCTTAGGTCAATGGTAAATCTGGCACTGTCTAGGGCAGAGATCCTTAAAGTGGGCGCCGTCCGTCTGTCTTCCAGACGGACGGACGGATGGTGATGATGGTGGTGGTGAAGATGATGATGAATTTAATTCCAAATATTTAAACTTTTGTTTTTTCACCTGCACGCAGTACACCCTGTGAAGTGTTAGTCTTGGAGCCGCCCCCCCCCCCCCCCCCCCGTGATAAAATGCACCTGGTCCACTCTTGTAAAGTGGTAGAGTTTTGTCACAAAACAAATCACACACAGCACTCTTTGTAAAGTGGTTGGCATTGGGAGACGAGTGGAGGCGCATGGCTTAGTGGTTAGAGCATTGGGCTTGCAATCGAAAGGTTGAGTTCAATTCTCGGATCGGGTGATGTTGTTTCCTTGAGCAAGACACTTTATTTCACGTTGCTCCAGTTTACTCAGCTGTAAAAATGAGATGATAGGACTGGGGTCCCTATCATTAAATTACCCAAGACACCTCCAACGAGATATACCTTGGTAGAGGCCAGCTAAACCTGCATAGAGGTGTGAACTGTAACAACAACATTGAGAGACGGCATCCCATTGTAGGAACCATGAACACTTGGTGAATACCCACAAAGTTATTAACCATCTCGCCAATTGCAACCCTGAGCACCTTTTTGATCTCCATGTGTCTAACACACGTGGACATGCCTACAAAGTCAGAAAACAGCACAGTTCCCATGACTTTCGTAGACATTTTTTCACTCTCAGAGTTGCTGAAGCATGGAACAAACTGCCTGCGTCAGTTGTTAGCTGTCGAGACACTGCATCCTTTAAGACACTCATGCTTCCCGAAATACGCCAAAACTACACCTGATGTACCCCTTCCATACACATGCACACATGTGTGTATCATGACCCATGCACTGTTCATTTTCCTGATGTTTGTACATTACCCTATGTACTATACATACACTTTTTGATGAGTTGTAGTGCACCTGAGCACTGTACACAATATTTCATTATTATTATTATTAACCTTGCCGTAATGTACTGGGTAATTGCTGGCCTTGTGCCTAAAGTAGAAACAATTATTATTAACCTTGCCAAATATGGATCATGTGAGGTCACTGTGACCTGCCTGGTCTTGGAATATAACAACCCAGGCTAACGTGGACAGAGGAGCGGACTTACAATTAAAATGATGATGATGATGGTGGGAATGGGATGAGGAAGTTGGGAGAAAGAGGAATTGAGAAAGTGGGGGGGGGCGAGATGCAGCCCAAGAAGGAGGACGAGGAGGTATGGGAGATGAAGTGAGGAAGAGGAGGGAAGTGAGGAGGAGGAGGGAGGAGACTAGATTTCCTGAATATATTAGAAATTTTCATTCTTTAAAAAAAGAGATAAAAGAAAGAAAACTTAAAAATAGATTTAAACTTTTTGTTTACTTTTGTTTTATCTCTGTACATAACCTACTTTTATAGTAGTGGTGGTGGTGGTAGTAGTGGTGGTGGTGGTAGTGGTGGTGGTGGTAGCAGTAGTGGTGGTGGTGGTGGTGGTAGTGGTAGTAGTAGTAGTAGTGGTGGTGGTGGTAGTAGTAGTGGTGGTGATAGTAGTAGTGGTGGTGATGGTAGTAGTAGTAGTAGTAGTATAGTAGTAGTAGTGGTGGTAGTAGTAATAGTAGTAGTAGTAGTAACGTACTGGGGGTGGCGGGGGTGGTAGTAGTAGTGGTGGTGGTAGTAGTAGTAGTGGTGATGGTGGTGGTGGTGGTGGTAGTAGTAGTAGTGGTGGTGGTGGTAGTGGTGGTGGTGGTGGTAGTAGTAGTAGTGGTGGTGGTGGTGGTGGTGGTAGTAGTAGTGGTGGTGGTGGTGGTAGTAGTAGTAGTAGTAGTGGTGGTAGTGGTGGTGGTGGTAGTAGTAGTAGTAGTAGTAGTAGTGGTGGTGGTGGTGATAGTAGTAGTGGTGGTAGCAGTGGTAGTGATGGTAGTAGTAGTAGTAGTAGTAGTAGTAGTATAGTATAGTAGTAGTAGTGGTGGTAGTAGTAGTAGTAGTAGTAACGTACTGGGGGTGGCGGGGGGTTGCTCTTCTCCCAAAATTTGCTGGCCTTGTGCCTAAATTAGAAATCAACACACAAGTAGACTAACAGTTCACCTGCACTGTGAAATGTGCAAAGCCGGATTTAATGGGAGACAAAGGGGCAATTACCCCGGGACCCCTACAATAGTGGACCCTACCAGCGACAGCTGTAGCAATTTATTTGTGTCCCCAGCTGTGTTTTTAGTTTTAAGATGGCCAGAATTTTTAAATTTAATTGTTTCTATTTTTGGCACAAGGCCGGCAATTATCCCAGTGCATTACTGGTACTTTATTTTATCGACCCCGTAAGGATGAAAGGCAAAGTTAACCTCAACGGGATTTCAACTCAGACCGTAAAGGGCCGTAACTCTTTGCTGCAAAGCATAGCGTCCGAATCTTTTAATTTAACACCTGTATATATAACTTTTCAATTCCAATTGCTTGCCCCAAGCTAACTTTGATATGTAAAATGGGGGGGGAGGGTATTCTAATTTTTTTTTTTTTATGTATTTGAGGGGCCCCACAAAACCTGAAGTGCCCCGGGCCAGATTTAGGACAAATGAGACCCTGTGCTAGTTAAGTTATGAGTCCCCTTACTTGGGCCCTGAAGTAAGGGGACTGATAAGGTAGACCTTCATAAGGGGATGCTTCCTCAACACATAAACACAAACACACGAACATCTGACCCACGGGGACCTGTGCTTAAGCACACCTAAACACAATGGTAAATCCGGCACTGCCCGGACCCCCCAAGGTCTAAGTCCAGTCCTGGAAGTGGGTCATTATCCGTTTCAAAAAGACAGTAAGGCTGGACGGAATAATAAGGCTACGTTGAATCAGTTCATGAGACGATCAATAAAAACCAGCCACTAAAATGTTACATTAACATTTATTGATAATATTGTTATTTATTTTTATTTTTGGTAGATTGGCAGTATCGGTAGAGTCGGACGCCATACTTTGCAGCATAGAAATACGTCCCTTTACAGTATCTGAGTTCAAATTTCGCCAAGGTTAACTTTGCCTTTCATCCTTACGGGGTCGATAAAATAAAGTACCAGTAATACACTGACTGCGGTAATTGCTGGCCTTGTGCCAAAAGTAGAAACAATTATTTTTTGGGGTGGATTGGCAATATCGGTAGAGCATCGGACAGCATGTTTTGTGGCATAGAGTTATGGCCCTTTACGTTCCGAGTCGTCGTCGTCGTCGTCCCCCCCCACACACACACCTCAATAGTTATATATTTTCTCCCCAAACTACCAAAACACACACCTATTTGTATATGTGCTACAATATATATATATATACATGTTATGTTGTATATACATATCGAAGTTGTCGATATTTGATAATAACAGCTAAATTACCGTATTTCCCGGAGTCGAAGATGCTCTTTTTTTCCTAAAATAAGTCTCAAAAATCTACCATGCGTCCTGGAGGCCGAAGGTTGTTTATTATTTTTTTCAAATTTTTGCTTGTCAAAATTAGGGTGCATCTTCAAGGACGAAGCATCTCCGGCGCCGAGAAATACAGTAACCACTACAACTAAATTGACCAAATTTGTCCCACCCCGCCCCACCTAATTCAGAAATGCTTCCATTACTCCTGTCTTGGGTCACAGATTTCTAAAATCAAATCTGTTTTTCTCTAGGGCGAACTGCTTCAGAGTATTTCGGCGACATACACACATACACTCTCAAATATTCAGTAGATATAGACTCACTCAGATGGTGGATGGGTGCTACACCAGAATGCTGAGGATGGCTCTGAACATTAATCAGTATACACTAAGGATAAAGAACTCAGAGCTGTATGGGAGACTCCCAAATGCCAGCTCAAAAGTGACACAGAGGAGACTGAGGTTAGCTGGACATGCTCACCGACATTCAGAGTTGACACTGCACTCAGTGCTCGTCTGGGAGCCCCTACACGGACACACTGGAGGAGGGAGACCGGGGATATTTATGTGTGTGTGTGTGTGTATATATATATATATATATATATACAGCTCGAAAGTGACGCAGAGGAGACTGAGATTAGCTGGACATGCTCACCGACATCCAGAGTTGACACTGCACTCAGTGCTCGTCTGGGAGCCCCTACACGGACACACTAGAAGAGGGAGACTGAGATTAGCTGGACATGCTCACCGACATCCAGAGTTGACACTGCACTCAGTGCTCCTGTGGGAGCCCTTACACGGACACACTAGAAGAGGGAGACCGGGGAGGGGGGAGACCGAAGGAAGACCGAGGTTGACATATGTTGATGCCCTAAGGACAGACACTGGCCTCTGGGAGACGCAGGACATGGCGGCGATGATGAAGGACAGAGATCGCTAGAGAGAACTCGTCCATGGACCTCGGGAATTTTATGCGCCCTAAAAAAAATAATCTTACAGTCAGCTCATGTCACAGCAAAGAAAGGACATCTATGATAGAGAGATGGCAGCTGTAGTCAGAGCGTTGTGTGTGTGTGTGTGTGTGTGTGTGTGTATGTGTGTGTCAGTGAGTCTGTGTGTGTCTGTCCGTCTCTCTGTCAGTGAGTGTGTGCGTCTATCAGTGTGTATGCATGTGTCTACCTGTCTGCCAGTGAGAGTGTGTGCGTCTATCAGTGTGTGTGCATGTGTCTACCTGTCTGCCAGTGAGAGTGTGTGCGTCTATCAGTGTGTGTGCATGTGTCTACCCGTCTGCCAGTGAGAGTGTGTGCGTCTATCAGTGTGTATGCATGTGTCTACCTGTCTGCCAGTGAGAGTGTGTGCGTCTATCAGTGTGTGTGCATGTGTCTACCTGTCTGCCAGTGAGAGTGTGTGCGTCTATCAGTGCGTATGCATGTGTCTACCTGTCTGCCAGTGAGAGTGTGTGCGTCTATCAGTGTGTATGCATGTGTCTACCTGTCTGCCAGTGAGAGTGTGTGCGTCTATCAGTGTGTGTGCATGTGTCTACCCGTCTGCCAGTGAGAGTGTGTGCGTCTATCAGTGTGTATACATGTGTCTACCTGTCTGCCAGTGAGAGTGTGTGCGTCTATCAGTGTGTGTGCATGTGTCTACCTGTCTGCCAGTGAGAGTGTGTGCGTCTATCAGTGTGTATGCATGTGTCTACCTGTCTGCCAGTGAGAGTGTGTGTGTCTATCAGTGTGTATGCATGTGTCTACCTGTCTGCCAGTGAGAGTGTGTGCGTCTATCAGTGTGTGTGCATGTGTCTACCTGTCTGCCAGTGAGAGTGTGTGCGTCTATCAGTGCGTATGCATGTGTCTACCTGTCTGCCAGTGAGAGTGTGTGCGTCTATCAGTGTGTATGCATGTGTCTACCTGTCTGCCAGTGAGAGTGTGTGCGTCTATCAGTGTGTGTGCATGTGTCTACCTGTCTGCCAGTGAGAGTGTGTGCGTCTATCAGTGCGTATGCATGTGTCTACCTGTCTGCCAGTGAGAGTGTGTGCGTCTATCAGTGTGTATGCATGTGTCTACCTGTCTGCCAGTGAGAGTGTGTGCGTCTATCAGTGTGTATGCATGTGTCTACCTGTCTGCCAGTGAGAGTGTGTGCGTCTATCAGTGTGTGTGCATGTGTCTACCTGTCTGCCAGTGAGAGTGTGTGCGTCTATCAGTGTGTATGCATGTGTCTACCTGTCTGCCAGTGAGAGTGTGTGCGTCTATCAGTGTGTGTGCATGTGTCTACCTGTCTGCCAGTGAGAGTGTGTGTGTCTATCAGTGTGTGTGCATGTGTCTACCCGTCTGCCAGTGAGAGTGTGTGCGTCTATCAGTGTGTATGCATGTGTCTACCTGTCTGCCAGTGAGAGTGTGTGCGTCTATCAGTGTGTATGCATGTGTCTACCTGTCTGCCAGTGAGAGTGTGTGCGTCTATCAGTGTGTATGCATGTGTCTACCTGTCTGCCAGTGAGAGTGTGTGCGTCTATCAGTGTGTGTGCATGTGTCTACCTGTCTGCCAGTGAGAGTGTGTGCGTCTATCAGTGTGTATGCATGTGTCTACCTGTCTGCCAGTGAGAGTGTGTGCGTCTATCAGTGTGTGTGCATGTGTCTACCTGTCTGCCAGTGAGAGTGTGTGTGTCTATCAGTGTGTGTGCATGTGTCTACCCGTCTGCCAGTGAGAGTGTGTGCGTCTATCAGTGTGTATGCATGTGTCTACCTGTCTGCCAGTGAGAGTGTGTGCGTCTATCAGTGTGTATGCATGTGTCTACCTGTCTGCCAGTGAGTGTGTGTGCGTCTGTCAATGTGTGTGTGTATGTATGTGTCTATCTGTCTGTCAGTCAGCGTGTGTGTGTGAGTGCATGTGTCTATCTGTGTCTACGTGCATGCGCGTGTGATAGTTGCGGTAGCGTTGGTAGTGATTGTGGTGGAGATAGTAGTAGTAGTAGTGGTAGTAGTAGTAGTAGTTGTAGTGGAGATAGTAGTAGTAGTAGTAGTAGTAGTAGTAGTAGTAGTAGTAGTAGTAGTAGTAGTAGTAGTAGTGGTGGTGGTGGTAGTGATTGTGGTGGAGATAGTAGTAGTAGTAGTAGTAGTGGTAGTAGTAGTAGTAGTAGTAGTGGTGGTGGTAGTGATTGTGGTGGAGATAGTAGTAGTAGTAGTAGTAGTAGTAGTAGTGCTAGTAGTAGTAGTAGTAGTAGTGGTGGTAGTAGTGATTGTGGTGGAGATAGTAGTAGTAGTGGTAGTAGTTGTAGTGGAGATAGTAGTAGTACTGCTACATCTCTGGTTGTACGATCATCGAACTAACATTTAAAGCAAAGATCCGATTTTGATTTAAGTTCGACCACAACAACAACAACAACAACATAACTGTAAACAATGGTGATGGACTTTCACTGGCGAGGGAAAGAGGTAAATAATTTCACAATATTTTACACTATTTCTTCATTTAATTTCTTTTAAAATATATTTTTTGTTAGTGTAAAAATGAATAGATTGGTCGTTTTTATTTGTGTTTGCGTTTGTTACAAAGAATCCGAACTTTTATCGGGGGCGCTTTATAACTTAACCAGGCTTAAGGTCAGGGCCGTGATTGTCTAATTATCGTATTTCATACACCACTACTGAAAGTTAACCCTCATACAATGTGTGACCCGTTTAGAATTAATATACCTACCAGCTTCTCCCAAATACACACTGTAATCTAAGTATCGTATTTTGCACACACACACACACACACACACACACACACACACACACACACACACACACACACACACACACACACAAACACACCCCCTACGAAAAGCTAACCCTAATACAATGTGAACCCGTTTACCGTAAATGTACCCAGCCTCTTTCTCCCAGATAAAATTATTATTGGCAGAATCGGTAAAGGGTCGAACGCCATGCTTTGCAGCACAGAGTTACGTCCCTTTACGGTCTGAGTTCAAATCCCGCCGAGGTTAACTTTGCCTTTCATCCTTACGGGGGTCGATAAAATAAAGTACCAGTAATGTACTGGGGTAATTGCTGGCCTTGTGCCAAAGGTAGAAACAATATATTTGTGTATTAAAGGCGATGGCTTGGCAGAGTCAGAAGAGCGTCAGACAATGTTTTGTCGTATTTAGTTACGAGTATCTCCAGCAGCAGCAGCAGCGGCGGTGGTGGTGGTGGTGGAGGTAGTAGTAGTAGTGGTGGTGGTGGTGGTGGTGGTATTGGTCATGGTAGTAGTAGTAGTGGTGGTGGTGGTCATGGTAGTAGTAGTAGTGGTGGTGGTATTGGTCATGGTAGTAGTAGTAGTGGTGGTGGTGGTGGTATTGGTCATGGTAGTAGTAGTAGTAGTAGTGGTGGTGGTAGTAGTAGTGGTGGCGGTGGTGGTATTGGTCATGGTAGTAGTAGTAGTAGTAGTGGTGGTGGTAGTAGTAGTGGTGGCGGTGGTGGTATTGGTCATGGTAGTAGTAGTAGTAGTGGTGGTGGTAGTAGTAGTGGTGGCGGTGGTGGTATTGGTCATGGGTGTAGTAGTAGTAGTAGTAGTGGTGGTGGTAGTAGTAGTGGTGGCGGTGGTGGTATTGGTCATGGGTGTAATAGTAGTAGTAGTAGTGGTGGTGGTAGTAGTAGTGGTGGCGGTGGTGGTATTGGTCATGGTAGTAGTAGTAGTAGTGGAGGTGGTGGTGGTGGTAGTAGTTGTTGTTTTTCTTTTTTTTAATAATTTTTTTTCCTTAATATTAATATTTATTTTCCCATGTTTTAGGTCTGGCAGTCCCTAGGTTTACCTATGTCGACATCGTCTGACGAGGCCTGCAAGATGTTTGATGCTACACTGTGTCAGGTAAACACACAAACTGTTTCATTATGTATATTGTGGTGGCGAAGTATTTGGTTTCAAGGTTTCTGATATGAGATCAGGTGCTGAAACAAATATTGTTATATCTGGGGAGAGTCATGTCCTCATATTGCCAGAAATAGAAACTCAGCGATAATTACTGAAAATACAGTTGAAATCTGAGTTCAAATCCTGCCAAGGTTAATTTCGTTGACAGGGTTTCATTGATCAGGCAAATAATTACTGAAGATGCCACAGTTCAAATCCTGCCAAGGTTAGCTTTGCCTTTCGTCCTTCTGGGCTTGATAAATATAAAGTAGCAGTAATACCCTGGGGTTAATTTTGTCGACAGGGTTTCAATGGTCTGGCAGTCCATCTGCTGTTGACATCCTCTGTGTAGAGGGCCCAGCTTACTGTAGTTGAGGTGGTGTAAATATGCACTGAGATTATGGTATCTGCAGATATTCCTTAATGGTAAACAGATGTGGCCACTCTTTGTCAGGCAGCGCTTTCTACGGGATTCTTGTGTCGATGGCTGGATGACCTTCCTAACACCAACCAGTTTACAGAATGTACTGAGAGTATGGTTTCTCTCGCTGGATGCCCTTCCTAACACCAACCACTTTACAGTGGGTAAAGGGAGCATGGTTTCTCTCGCTGGAAGCCCTTCCTAACACCAACCACTTTACAGTGGGTAAAGGGAGCATGATTTTTATGGTCGGTTGCCCATCCTAACACCAGCCACTTTACAGAATATACTGAAAGCATGGGTTCTCTAGCTGGATGCCCTTCCTAACACCAACCACTTTACAGTTGGTAATAGGAGCATGGTTTCTCTTGCTGGATGTCCTTCCTAACACCAACCACTTTACAGTTGGTAATAGGAGCATGGTTTCTCTTGCTGGATGTCCTTCCTAACACCAACCACTTTACAGTGAATACTGGGAGCATGGTTTCTATGGCTGGATGCCAATCCTTGTACTAACCATTTTACAGTGTCTACAGGGAGCATTTTATCAGGACACAGGCCCTGCTATATAACTAAGTGAACTAAGATTCTTTGTGACACCAACACTACCGTATGTAGCAAATTATAATTATAATACATGTCACCTATTTCATTATAATTCACCAATTCTTTCCTGGCAGTATGTCAGCTGGTATGACGTCCAATCTGTCGGTGGTTTTGAAGGATCAATTGAGAAAATGATGTCAGCTGATGAACAATTTGGTGAGTCTCCCCTGTATTAGATACTAGAATTTTTTTCAACACTCCTTCCAGCGAGTCCTCTCAGAAGTAACTGTCTCCAAGGTGATCTGGCTGGATTCCCAAGCAAGACCAGCCAAGGTCATGGATGTTATCCAACCATCTTGCACGGTGTCTACCCCTGGGTCTCCTGCCAGTTGGTTTTGCCTGTAAAATCTCTCCAGGGATTCTATCCTGAGACATTTCTAACCACAGGCCCATAGAGTATCGGAGCTGTGATCTCTCAATTCGAAGAAGTAGCGGCTCTACCTGGAGTGACTCTCTGATCTCCGAGCTACGCACTTTATCAAGTAATGTTACTCCAAAGACCCTTCGGAGGAATCCATAGTACTGGAGCTGTGATCTCTCAATTCGAAGAAGTAGCGGCTCTACCTGGAGTGACTCTCTGATCTCCAAACTACACACTTTATCAAGTAATGTTACTCCAAAGACCCTTCGGAGGAACCCCATTTCCGCTGCTTCTTTTATAAAATGTCTTTCCTATTTTATCTAGTGATGGGTCATGTGATCAAGAATGGTCTGGAGATCCTGGGAACTGGTCGCAGCAGCAGGTTTGACAAAGAACTGTTTACCAACATGGAACACCTGAAAGGGATGGCTGATAAACCCTCTGTTACACCTTGGGAGAAACAACATGTTGATGCTCTTTACCTCTGGTCTAAAGGGTAGGTAATGGTGGTGGTGGTGAGGGTGAGGTAGGTGATGGTGGTGATGGTGGGATGGAGTGAGGTAGGTAATGGTGGTGGGGGTGAGGTTGGTGATGGTGGGGGTGGGGTAGGTAATGATGGTGGGGTGGTGGGGAGTGATGATGGTGGGGTGAGGTAGGTAATGGAGGGTAGCTAATGATGGTGGTGGTGGGGTGGGGTAGGTAATGATGGTGGTTGTGGTGGTGGTGGTAGTAGCAGTAGAGTAGTAGTAGTAGCAGTGGTGGTGGTAGTAGCAGTAGTAGTAGTGGTAGTGGTAGTAGTGGTAGTAGCAGTAGTGGTAGTAGTAGTAGTAGTAATGGTGGTGATAGAGTGACAGCAGCAGAAGTAGTAGTAGTAGTAGTAGTAGTAGTAGTAGCAGTAGTGGTGGTAGTAGCAGTGGTAGTAGTAGTAGTAGCAGTGGTGGTGGTAGTAGCAGCAGTGGTAGTAGTAGTAGTAGTAGTGATGGTGGTGGTAGTAGTAGTAGTAGTAGTGGTGGTGGTAGTAGTAGTGGTGACAATGATGATGACAATATAGAACATCCAATTTCTCCCCAATCCAATTGTAAATATTCTCCCGTTCCCATCCATTATCCAGGAAAATGGTGGAAGCCTGCTCCGTCTGGGAGAACATTCTAGAAGACAGACCAAAAGACATCTTAGCCCTGAAGTTTGCCCACGACTCCTACTTCTATCTGGGTCTCCGGCCCCAGATGAGGGACTCTGTGGCACGAGTGTTACCATATTGGGAATCCAGCATCCCTTTGTATGGGTAAGTTGTGTCTGTTGTTGTTGTTGGTGGTGGTGGTGGTGATGATGGTTGTGGTGGTGGTGGTGATGATGGTTGTGGTGGTGTTGGTGGTGGTGGTGGCAGTGGTGGTGGTGGTGTTGGTGGTGCTGGTGCTGGTGATGGTGGTGATGATGATGGTGGTGTTGGTGTTGGTGGTGGTGGTGGTGGTGGCAGTGGTGATGGTGGTGGTGGTGTTGTTGATGGTGATGATGATGTTGGTGGTGGTGTTGGTGATGTTTGTGGTGGTAGTGGCATTGTTATTGTTGGTGGTGCAGTGCTTGGGTTGTTGTTGTTGGTGGTGGTGGTGGTGTATTTGTTGTATCAATTAAAGAAACAATTACAAAGTAATTATACTCCACAGATACCTCCATGGTATGTTGGCATTTGGTCAGGAAGAAACAAACCTTTACGACCAAGCTGAAAAATCAGCCTTAAAGGTAACCAATTCTTGTAATTCTGTATTGGTAAACCCCTAACCCTAACCAATTCTTGTAATTCTGTATTGGTAAACCCCTAACCCTAACCAATTCTTGTAATTCTGTATTGGTAAACCCCTAACCCTAACCAATTCTTGTAATTCTTTAAACCATTAACCTTAATCTTTACCCTAATCCTAACCCCAATCAATTCTTACAGTTCTTTATTGGTAAACTCCTAATCCTAACCACAACGTTAACTCTAATCTTAATACTAACCCTGACCTTAATCTTAACCTTAACCCTAACCCTAACCCTAACCCTAACCCTAACCATTATTTTTGCAGGCTCTCTGAGTTTAAATCTTGCCAAGGTTAACTTTGCCTTTCATCCTTAGAGGGTCAATAAAATAAAGTATCAGTAATGTACTGGGGTCGACTTAATTGACTTAAAGTACCAGTAATTCACTGGTGTCGATTTAATTGACTTAAAGTACCAGTAATGTACTGGATCGATTTAATTGACTTTCCCCAACTCACATAAATTGTTGGCCCTGTGCCTAAATCAGGAACCCTTATTTTTGCAGGCTCTGGAGATCAATAAAAGTGATGCCTGGGCTACCCATGCTATTGCTCATGTCAACGAGATGTTAGGGCGACAGAAACAAGGGACCAACTTTCTTGAAACAACAGAGAATGACTGGTCGGTAAGTATTGGGGTTATTCTAGAGTGTGTAGATTTATCAACACACCCACCACAGTGTGTTTATATGTGTGTGTGTGTTTCTTTCCAATTCAACTTCATTCATCGACAACAACCCTGAGCACTTTTTTGAATTCTATGTGTCTAACACCCATGGGCATGCCTACAAAGTCAGAAAACAGCTCAGTTCCCATGACTTTCGGAAACATTTTTTCACGCTCAGAGTTGCTGAAGCATGGAACAAACTACCTGCATCAGTTGTTAGCTGTCGAGACACTGCATCCTTTAAAACCTCCATGGAACAAACTACCTGCATCAGTTGCTAGCTGTCAAGACACTGCATCCTTTAAAACCTCCATGGAACAAACTACCTGCATCAGTTGTTAGCTGTCGAGACACTGCATCCTTTCAAACCTCCATGGAACAAACTACCTGCATCAGTTGCTAGCTGTCAAGACACTGCATCCTTTAAAACCTCCATGGAACAAACTACCTGCATCAGTTGTTAGCTGTCGAGACACTGCATCCTTTAAAACCTCCATGGAACAAACTACCTGCATCAGTTGCTAGCTGTCAAGACACTGCATCCTTTAAAACCTCCATGGAACAAACTACCTGCATCAGTTGTTAGCTGTCGAGACACTGCATCCTTTCAAACCTCCATGGAACAAACTACCTGCATCAGTTGCTAGCTGTCAAGACACTGCATCCTTTAAAACCTCCATGGAACAAACTACCTGCATCAGTTGTTAGCTGTCGAGACAATGCATCCTTTAAAACCTCCATGGAACAAACTACCTGCATCAGTTGTTAGCTGTCGAGACACTGCATCCTTTAAAACCTCCATGGAACAAACTACCTGCATCAGTTGTTAGCTGTCGGGACTCTACATCCTTTAAAACCTCCAGGCTTCCTGAAATTCACCAACACTACACCTGATATCCCCCTCCATACACACACACAGACATGTATATCATGACTCATACACTGTTCACTTTCCTGTCATTTGTACATTATTCTATGTACTATACACGCACCTTTGATGAGTTGTAGTGCACCTGAGCACTGTACACAATAATTTTATTATTATCATTATTATTATTCTCTGTTGTCTTCTATTTTACTATGTAAAGATCTGTGGAATGCTGGCCTGTCACAACTACTGGCACTGGGCCCTTTATTTTATAGAACAGGTAAGTACTTGGACCCTGTTTCATTACTGGTACTCGACTACATATTATAGTGTTGTTATTTAAGTCTAAAAGATAAAATATAAAATAAACTGTTATCATTTGTCTTAATTAGGGCGATTGATTGACAATATACTCGGTAGAGCATCAGACACGATCTGAGTTCAAATCCCACCGAGGTTAGCTTTGTCTTTCATCCTTACGAGGGTCAATAAAATAAAGTAGCAGTAATACACTGGGGTCGATTTAATGAAACTGGTAGGGGGGGGGGGGGGGGGGGGGGCAATGGATTATCAATGTTGGTAGAGTGTTGGATAACATGCTTTGTATGTTATAGGGTCGATAAAAGATAGTTATAGGGTCGATAAAATGAAGTACCAGTAATGCACTGGAATCAATTTAATCGACTTTTCTCCTCCCCCTTCAAATTGCTGGCCTTGTGCCTAAAGTAGATACAATCATTTGTCTTCTTCTTCTGTCTATTTCAGGGACAATACGAACAAGCCCTCACTATATATGACAAGGAAGTAAGTTTGGTATTTTGGTGTTACTAGTTACTATCTGAGTTGGTGTGGTGTGGTGTAGTGTGATGTAATTTTGTATAATGTGGTGTAGTGTAATGTGGTGCGGTGCGGTGTAATGTGGTGTTGTGTAAAGTGTAGTATGGAATGGTGTAGTGTAATGTGGTGTAGTGTGGTGTGATGTAGTGTAGTGTAGTGTAGTGTAGTGTGGTGTGGTGTAGTGTAGTGTGGTGTAGTGTAGTGTAGTGTGGTGTAGTGTGGTGTAGTGTAGTGTGGTGTAGTGTGGTGTGGTGTGGTGTAGTGTAGTGTAGTGTAGTGTAATGTGGTGTAGTGTAGTGTAGTGTGGTGTAGTGTGGTGTAGTGTAGTGTAGTGTAGTGTAGTGTAGTGTAGTGTAGTGTAGTGTAGTGTAGTGTAGTGTGGTGTGGTGTAGTGTAGTGTGGTGTAGTGTAGTGTAGTGTGGTGTAGTGTGGTGTAGTGTAGTGTGGTGTAGTGTGGTGTGGTGTGGTGTAGTGTAGTGTAGTGTAATGTGGTGTAGTGTAATGTGATATAATGTGGTGTTGGTAGAGTATTCCAGCTATTGGAACAACAGAACAGTCAGATACTTAAACCAACATCCAAGTGGCTGAGTATTCCACAAACATGTGTATGTATGAAGATTGAGGCATGTCTGACAAGTTTGGCCCTTCTTATAATTCATGAGTGGACTGGAGTAACATGAGATAAAGTGTCTTGCTTAAGGACACAATAATCGTGAGCTAAACACCCTAACCACTAAGCCATCTACCTACACAATGTTATGGGGGTCCAACATAAGGTGATAATAAAGTCGTCATTGTTGTCGTTTCAGGTTGCTGTTCGTTCTAAGAATTCTGGAGCCATGCTGGATTTGGTGGACAATGCCTCTCTCTTGTACCGTCTCCAGTTAGAAGGTACGTATATAACATACCAATCCTGGACTGAACTCCAAATATTTAATACATTCAATGCCCTTGCCACATGCCCATAGTATCGGGGCTGTGATCTCTCAATTAGGAGAAGTAGCAGCTCTACCTTGAGTGACTCTCTGATCTCTGAGCTACAAATCTGTCCAGTGATTCTTTCTTGAGACATTCTAACCACATGTCCATAGTATCAGAGCTGTGATCTCTCAATTCGGAGAAGTAGCAGCTCTACCTTGAGTGACTCTCTGATCTCTGAGCTACAAATCTGTCCAGTGATTCTTTCTTGAGACATTCTAACCACATGCCCATAGTATCGGGGCTGTGATCTCTCAATTAGGAGAAGTAGCAGCTCTACCTTGAGTGACTCTCTGATCTCTGA
>OZ024762.1:10843930-10893930 GCA_964016885.1 Eledone cirrhosa
GTGACATGTCCTTCATATTGTCCATCAGACCACATGCTGTGACATGTCCTTCATATTGTCCATCAGACCACATGTTGTGACATGTCCTTGATATTGTCCATCAGACCACATGTTGTGACATGTCCTTGATATTGTCCATCAGACCACCTGCTGTGACATGTCCTTCATATTGTCCATCAGACCACATGCTGTGACATGTCCTTCATATTGTCCATCAGACCACATGTTGTGACATGTCCTTCATATTGTCCATCAGACCACATGCTGTGACATGTCCTTCATATTGTCCATCAGACCACATGTTGTGACATGTCCTTGATATTGTCCATCAGACCACATGCTGTGACATGTCCTTCATATTGTCCATCAGACCACATGCTGTGACATGTCCTTCATATTGTCCATCAGACCACATGCTGTGACATGTCCTTCATATTGTCCATCAGACCACATGCTGTGACATGTCCTTCATATTGTCCATCAGACCACATGCTGTGACATGTCCTTCATATTGTCCATCAGACCACATGCTGTGACATGTCCTTGATATTGTCCATCAGACCACATGCTGTGACATGTCCTTCATATTGTCCATCAGACCACATGCTGTGACATGTCCTTCATATTGTCCATCAGACCACATGCTGTGACATGTCCTTCATATTGTCCATCAGACCACATGCTGTGACATGTCCTTCATATTGTCCATCAGACCACATGCTGTGACATGTCCTTCATATTGTCCATCAGACCACATGTTGTGACATGTCCTTGATATTGTCCATCAGACCACATGCTGTGACATGTCCTTCATATTGTCCATCAGACCACATGCTGTGACATGTCCTTCATATTGTCCATCAGACCACATGCTGTGACATGTCCTTCATATTGTCCATCAGACCACATGCTGTGACATGTCCTTCATATTGTCCATCAGACCACATGCTGTGACATGTCCTTCATATTGTCCATCAGACCACATGCTGTGACATGTCCTTCATATTGTCCATCAGACCACCTGCTGTGACATGTCCTTGATATTGTCCATCAGACCACATGCTGTGACATGTCCTTCATATTGTCCATCAGACCACATGTTGTGACATGTCCTTCATATTGTCCATCAGACCACATGCTGTGACATGTCCTTCATATTGTCCATCAGACCACATGCTGTGACATGTCCTTCATATTGTCCATCAGACCACCTGCTGTGACATGTCCTTCATATTGTCCATCAGACCACATGTTGTGACATGTCCTTGATATTGTCCATCAGACCACATGCTGTGACATGTCCTTCATATTGTCCATCAGACCACATGCTGTGACATGTCCTTCATATTGTCCATCAGACCACATGCTGTGACATGTCCTTCATATTGTCCATCTGACCAGATGCTGTGACATCTTTCATGTCATGTCCTGTCCATATTATCATCCATCTGACCATCGACAACATAGACCATGTTTAACCAGCTGGTTTCTGCCATTCCCAGGGTTGTAGAAATCCTAAGCAGTGGACACTGGTACTTTCTTTATTGATCCTGAAAAGATGAAAGGTCGAGTTGATCTTGGTGGGATTTGAACTCAGAATGTACAGACCTGGAACAAACAAGTCTCTAACAACTGCCAAAACCTTGATACTACGGGCCTCCATCAGTTTCAATGACGCCTCTTTCAGTTCTTCTGTCAACGGAACAGCCTGCTCGTGAATTTAACATGCAGCAAGTGACTGAGCATTCCACAGACATAAGCACCTGTAACATAACGATCAGGGAGAGTCTGCGTGACAAGGCTGGCCCATTGTATTACTGGTACAGATCATCTGACAAGCTTCTTCGAGAGTACCCGAAGCTATGGTACACAACACATGCTCAAGATGCCATTCAATTGAACTTAACCTGGGACCTAAGGACCTCAAAGTAAACCTCTAAACCAGGAGCATGCAACAGGTGGCCCGCAAACCACAATCCGGCCCGCCAGACCTATCAGAGTGGCCCGTGATGACCATTTAAAATGTTTACCTTGTAGGCTTATTTAGAATTTTATTCGTAACCGTAATACAATTTTCTGTTAGTTGACCAATACTAAAGGGCTTCACTGATAGGGTTATGTGTGTTATAATTTCCCAGTTCCATATTATGGAAAGAAGTTGTGGTGAATCCTTGGAATAGTGCTTAATAAATATGAATGGCTCTAATAGTTGTTCCAATGTTCAAAAGTGGCCCGCCAACGGAATATGTTGCTAGATGTTCTGATGACCATTTTTAATTTTTACCTTGTAGACATATTTAAACATTTTTTTCGTAACCATAATACAATTTTCTGTTAGTTGACCAATACCAAATACCAAGTCTCACATTAATAAAACTAAATTATATTTTATTTGTCTTTATTGTTTAAAAATATATTCACAATGTATTTATGACTCAATTCACTGGTTTTCATTAGCTGACATATTTTTGACAGTGACTGGCCCTAATAGTTGTTCCAATGTTCAAAAGTGGCCCTCCAATGGAATATGTTGCATACCCCTGTTATAAACCATATGGCCATGCTGTAGCCACACAACAACAGTGATTTCCATAATTTTTTGTTTGTCTGTCTTTTTGCAGGAATTTGATCTACGAGAGGAAATCATTGAAAGAGAACGCACCTTTGACTGATCGGTTAATGGCAAACTGGCTGTCACTTCATCCAGAATAATCTACACACACACATACACACACACATACATACATACACACATACACATATATATATATATATGATGCCAATATAATATCAAAGTTTAGCGAAAAAGGAGAATATCTATGCGGTACTAATGAGGAATCTGCAGATACTCCACCCTGACTATACCTTCAGATTTATACCTGTGATTATTGGAGTACTAGGATATGTTAAAGGGTTAAAGATAAATTTTATCTTATTTTATCTAACTAATTCTATATTCTTATATTTTATATTGTTATTTTTATAAATTTTAAAATTATTTTCTATTATTCCTCACATATTCCTCACATATTACAGCAGATTGGCAATAATCGATAGAGCATCAGTCACTATGCTTTGTGGCACAGAGCTATGGACCTTTCCGTTCTCAGTTCAACCTGCCATTGAGGTTAACTTTGCTATTCCTCCTTACAGGGTTGATAAATAAAGTACCAGTAATACACTGGTGTCGATTTAATCGACTTTCCCCCTCCCCCAAAATTGCTGGTCTTGGGCCTAATCCAAAAACAATTATTACTAATCCTTTCATCCTTATGGGGTCAATAGATAAAATACCAGTGATACACTGAGGTCTATTTAATTGACTTTCCCCTCCCACTAAAGAATTGTTGGCCTTGTGCCTAAATTAGAAACCATTATTCATCAGATATTGTATTAACATATCATACCTGTGATAGTGTTTCCCATATTCTATTTTATAGCAGCCATGTTTTATGGCTGTATTCAGTTATGGTGCCAGGAAGAAAGAGATTTGTTTCCTTTCTTATACTGATAATAGGGCTTTTACTGTTTATGTGACCCCTTTAACCTCTTCAGTGCCACAGACGTGATAACTTGTCCTAAGATGTTTGAACTCGTTTCCAACAGGTCATAACTTCAAAGTTATAAACTCGTTTCAAACAGTTCATAACTTCAAAGCTAGATGGCGTTACTAGTTTATTGATGTGACCTTTGTCAATAATTCAGATATGTGTTATTAATAAATGTTTGTTTAAAAAAATAGTTATTTCACTGAAAACCCAGCACTGCAACTGTAGCTGTGTAAAATATACGCAGCAGTCAACAGGTTAAAGTTTTTACCAATCAATCTAAATCATATAATGTCATCATAACATTATTTTACAATAATTCGGTGGATTGGCAGTATCAGTAGAGGGTTGTACGCCATGCTGTGAAGCATAGAGTTACGGCCCTTTATGATCTGAGTTCAAATCCCACCGAGGTTAACTTTGCCTTTCATCCTTACGGGGTCAATAAAATGAAGTATCAATCATGCACTGGGGTTGATTTAATCGACTTTCCCCTCCCCAAAATTGCTGGCCTTGTGCCTACATACGAAACCATTATTTTACAATTATGCCTGAAGAGTGGCTCTCCATATGACCAACTTTACCTATCAACCAAAATGAAATATGAAAAGAACAGAAATGTACATCAGATAATAAAATATGGAAATATGATCTTGTCTTTCATCATCATCATCATTTTACGTCCGCTTTTACCTGCTTGCAAGAGTGGGACGGGTCCTATTCAGCACGGTCCTTCGTCACCTCCTCCGTGAGCTTCAGCGATCTGAGGTCAGCCCTCACCACATAGCTTTACAGTGGGAAAGGGAAATATAGAAAAAAAAAGGAAGGAGAGAAAGATCGGGAAGGGATGGCAAGAGCTGTGGTGTCGAAGAAGAGAGGGGAGGGTGAAGATGATTGGGCCTAGGGCAAGAGGGAAGAAGTGCTGGGCCCCGCTGACAAGACGGCAAAAGCTTCCCCCCGGACGATGGCCAGTGACACCCGCTGCAACAGCCACCCAACCCCGCGAGGCTTCCTCCTCAGACGGGCCGCCGGCGCTCTGATCTTGTGGAGGAGCTCGGCAGTACAGGGGTCCAAGTACTCCTGAGGTCTCGACGGCGACCGTTGCGGAGAGGAAGCGGCCTGACAAACCCCGGTATTTGTTTAGTTTACGTTTTTCTACGAGGCGGGCTGCGATGCCGGGGTTTGTGGCCGAAGGGACTAAGTTGGAGGCGGAGAACGTGTCGCAACAGGTGGCATCTGAGATGAGGGATCTACCTGCTTCGAATATTTTTTGTGTTTATATATTTTCATTCTATAACAAGTTTTTATTAAGTGCTCTATACATTATTTGATGCTCGTTTTTTACGGCCAGCGTCTACGTGGATTCGAACGCTGGTTTACACACACATTATATATATTAAATTATCAGTTTTTCGAATATTAATAAGGATTTCTTTATTGGCCACAAGGGCTGACATCAAGAAAAACATTACAGACGGCACAGGACGGTACGATGTGGGTTTTGTGCGTGTAAATATTTTTATTATTTATATAAGAAAAGAAAAAAAAGACATAGAAACATATATATATATATATAAACAGTAAAAATGAAAATTGAAACAATGAAAAATTCCCCAATAAGGGGAAAACCTCCGAGGGTTACTCGTGGCAAAAACCACACAAAAGACCACGGCCACCCTGACCACCAGGGCAAGCGCCCTCTCTCAATTTTTCCAAACAAGCCTCATTTTTAAAGCCATGTCAGTAGAATGAACCCTTCATTCTTGATCTTGTGTTGGCATGCCAACACAAGAGCAAGAATTACTCAATTGCAAACGAATCGAATGTTATTATTAATATTCGAAAAACTCAGATTACATTTATTGTATTCAGCCATGTAGAGCGAAAAACATTTTTTTTTTCTTATATAATTATCTATGTACGGTCTCGTAGCTCCTGATAGAGTTGTAGGGGCGTCGTGTTGATGTTGACATACAGCGTTTCTTGGGTATTTTAAGCCTGGTGGAGCCCATCTCTGAGTAGAGCGAATTTCTTCCAGAGAAAGATAGAGAGAGAGAGAGAGGGGGGGGGGGGGAATGAGAAAGCGATATAGAGGAAGAATCGATCCCAGTACTTATGTACTTATGTTTATCGACCTCGAAAGGATGAAAGGCAAAGTTGACCTCGGCGGGATTTGAACTCAGAGAGCAGAAAGCTGGCAGCAATACCATAAAGTATTCTATTGACATTCTAATATATTGTTTCCCAAAGTGGGCGGTGCTTTGATATCGGGCGGCGGTTGGGGGCGAGTGTAGTATTAAAAAAAAAGAAGAAAAAAAAGCTATCTATTGTTTACATTTTAAACAATAGATAGCTTGTTTTTTTCTTTTTTTTACAAATATATTGCATATGTATATTAAGCATTTATATAGACATCTCTAATATAGACATATAGACATCTATAATAAAGACATCTAGACATCTATAATATAGACATTTAAACATCTATAATAAAGACATAGACATCTATAATATAAACATCTATAATATAGACATATAAACATCTATAATATAGACATATAAACATCTATAATATAGACATTTAAACATCTATAATAAAGACATTTAAACATCTATAATAAAGACATAGACATCTATAATATAGACATCTAGACATCTATAATAAAGACATCTAGACATCTATAATAAAGACATATAGACATCTATAATAAAGACATATAGACATCTATAATAAAGACATATAGACATCTATAATAAAGACATATAGACATCTATAATAAAGACATATAGACATCTATAATAAAGACATTTAGACATCTATAATAAAGACATTTAGACATCTATAATAAAGACATATAGACATCTATGAGACTGTGTAGATTCTAGACAATCTCATAGATGTCTTTATTCTTATTGGCAAAATCACATTCCTTTTACATCTATGTTACTAATGATAAACTAACATCATCACCATCATTGTTTAATGTCTACTTTCTCTGCTAGTAAGGTTTGGATGTGTCATCACAGACTGATGGGGGGGGGGCGTTGAGGGTTTTACGTGGCCGTGAGGGGGGTGGGTGTGGCTAAAAAGGTTTGAGAACCTCTGTTCTAACACCTACATAACTATTTATATCTATATATAATATTTTAAAAAAAACTGCAACTACCGACATCCTTTCGAGAAAACTTGGATCAACTACATCTATGCAATGGCGTACACTTTACAGTCAGGAAGATGACGAACCATCTAGTAGAGATAACTATTCTTGGAGGCAATCATCAAGGAGAAAATTCATTTATTCCCAAGATTTGAGCTGCCGTTCAAATTTCAAGACTTCAGTTCCGTTAGAGCCAGTTTTGCTATGACTATAAATAAAGCTGAGGGTCAGAGTCTCAAAGTCGTAGGATTAAATATGAAAGAATCAGTTTTTACTCATGGACAGTTATATATCACGTGACAGCTGGCTCAACGTGTCGGGGCGTATTTCGTCCATGTTTTTTTTTTTTTACAGAAAAATTATTTTCAAAAATAAAGCTAAAATATTTCGGCCGAAAGCCTAAATATTATGAGGTTTCTCTTCTCCAAGGCAAAGACGGATGCTTTATGTCCCCTAATCAACAAAAAAAATCAGCAAAATACCAATTAAAACAACTTAAATCTACGAACCTTTTGGAGCCCAGAATTGTACGTCTTACGTTTTCGTCACCAATAGTAATTAATAACGGTTTATGATTTAGGCACAAGGCCAACAATTTGGGAGGAGGGAAAGTCGATTAAATCGATCTCAGTTCATTACTGGTACTTTATTTTATCGACAAATGAAAGGATGAACGGCAAAGTTAACATTGGCGGGATTTGAACTCAGAACGCAAAGAGCCGTAACTCTATGCCACAATGCATGGTGTCCGACACTCCACCGATTCTGCTAATCAACCACCATACAACCTCTTTCGCCATGGCCACAAGACATATACAAATGGCTTTGCTTTCTTGACTAAAAGAAGGTGGCGGGACAATTTTCACAATGGACTCGGCTGATAGCCGGATTTGTCCTAAATGCGACAGCAGGTGTTGGACATAAACCCACAAGTCAGCAATGCTCGAACATTGGACGACTGTATGCAGGACGGCACTTCCATGCCTCTAGAGTTTATCTCGAACTGGCAAAGCTCCTAGGTAGCACTGCCAGTCCAGGGATTTCTGGAAATTACCCATTGATCCTGAACTGAAAGTCCACTCGAAAAGACGGGCTAGTTGAATTTCATCGATGCCTTGAGTTACCCCAAGAACGCCGTCGCTTTCATCCGCTATTAACCCTCTATAGAACGGCATTTTCAATTTGGAGTTTCCACCGATCATACTGCCCGATTAACGGAGGGACTGTGAGCGCCTGAAGACATTCCAGTTTCCAAGCGCTCCCCCCTCACTCTCCGCTTGATGCAGGACTGCAGCTTCGCTAAGGAGACGAGCTGGGAGAAACATGCGCCTGGTGAACAGCGGCCACACCTGTCCACCGCTAACGAAAAGATGGAGATGTCAAAGCCTCAACGCATCATCAGCTACGGCATTTCCAATTTTCCATACATCGAGTGTTGACAGCCGATGGACCATCGGAACACGTCCCTTCCACAAACGGAAGAGCAAACGCTCCAGTGCATTCCGACGAGGTTTAGGACAAGGCACGGTGGTCAGCCGGTCGGAGATGACGGGCGCGATGTATGCGTTCGCCACCTCTTCCCTACTTTTCAGGGACAACTTACTCTCGGCCCATTTCTGAGTGAAATTGGCTACTCCGTTCGGCACCTCGTACCAGTTTTTGTCCACCTAAAGTTCCGGACAGAACCAGACCCCCCAGCAATTTAACAGATTCCTCTATCCAGCGTCCGACGACATGGATCTGCCTCTCTGGGTGCCGAGATGCAGGCCCACCATATTTTCCTGGTTAACTGTCGCTCTTGTCAGTATTTCGTATTCCCCCAGAGCAGTGCCGTTCACCTTTATGTGTTTGGTTCTCGGCACTACAACGATGACGTCGTCGGCATAAGTTGACAGACCCCCCCCCCCCGTGTCTTAGGTCGCCCGGGAAGCCCCTCCAAGACTCTAATTTGTGCAGTAGTGGCTCGAGAGTCAATCCATACAACAGGGGACAGCCTTGGCGGACTGAGCACATGATGTTCAATGGTTCCTAGAGGCCACCCCAATTTCGTCTCTGTAAACCTAGATTTCGTCATCGTAAACTCCAATTTCGTCATCATCAACTCCAATTTCGTCATCATCAACTCCAATTTCGTCTCTGTAAACTTAGATTTCGCCATCGTCAACTCCAATTTCGTCTCTGTAAACATAGATTTCGCCATCGTCAACTCCAATTTCGTCTCTGTAAACATAGATTTCGTCATCATCAACTCCAATTTCGTCTCTGTAAACATAGATTTCGCCATCGTCAACTCCAATTTCGTCTCTGTAAACTTAGATTTCGCCATCGTCAACTCCAATTTCGTCTCTGTAAACTTAGATTTCGCCATCGTCAACTCCAATTTCGTCTCTGTAAACATAGATTTCGTCATCATCAACTCCAATTTCGTCTCTGTAAACATAGATTTCGCCATCGTCAACTCCAATTTCGTCTCTGTAAACATAGATTTCGCCATCGTCAACTCCAATTTCGTCTCTGTAAACTTAGATTTCGCCATCGTCAACTCCAATTTCGTCTCTGTAAACATAGATTTCGCCATCGTCAACTCCAATTTCGTCTCTGTAAACTTAGATTTCGCCATCGTCAACTCCTATTTCCTCTCTGTAAACCTAGATTTCGTCATCGTCAACTCCAAATTCGGCATCGTAAACTTTGATTTCATCATTGTTAATTATATACATACACACACACACATCATCATCATATATATATATATATATATATATATATACTAGACAAAATGTAAGCCATTGAGAAAGCAAGAAAACACAAAAATATTATTATTTCGTTTATTAGATTTGTTTAGAAATATTAAGTATAACACATTTAAATAAATATTTACAAAGCATATACAATGAGGTGATTGTTTTGTATATATTACAGTCTTTGTATGTATGTGTATATATTACAAGTCATGTGTGTATGATTGTGTATGTGTATATATATATATATATATAGGGCATATGTGTGTGTGTGTATATATATATGGGATGTATTTATATGTATATATATTTATATGTATGTATATATATATATGGGATGCATGTATATATATATATATAGGACATGTATGCATGTGTATATATATATATATATATATATATATATATATATATATAGGACATGTATGCATGTGTGTGTATGTATATATATATATTTATATGGGATGTATGTATATACACACAGAGCATCTGTGTATGTATATATTATATGGCATGTGTGTGTATGTATGTATATTAACACCATATAATGTCCATTTTCCTGCTAGCAAGGGTTGGATGGGTCATTATAAACCAAGTCAATACTCCAGCAAAGTTGCTGATCTCGCAGTTGGGTCAAGATCTAGAACCTTCCTTATATTCTCACCCTCTATTGAGTGCATTTTATAGAGGTACCAGCTCTAGGAAGGTTGTGTCTTTGACACAGCTGAAAGGTCCTTGCAATCCTTTCATTGGCAGGTTTTCTCCTGTCAGGTGCCCTTCCTATCACCAACCACCAGAGAGGTTGTTATGCCTCGGGTTGGAAGTGACCCTGATGGAGGGGTTTGAGTATAGCTAAGGAGTGATAGTGACGGGGTGAAGGACACAAGAAAGGGTTAGGTCGGGTCACATTTTAAGCCGGTAAGCCGGTTTTCTCCAGTACAGCATGCTACTAGAACCTTAATTGTCAGCTCTGGTATAAGGTCCAGCCTTACTAACACATCCCATGTCTTTCTGAATCAGTCTCTTCCACAAAACCAATCAGCTGAAATTTCTCTGGACTTTAACCCTTTAGCATTTAAAATGGGCGTATCCGGCCAGAATTCTCTCACCTCTTCCTGTTTAAACTGGCTGCTCATACTTATGCTAAAGTATTGTTCTCAAAATAAATAATATCAAAATATCATTAGATTCGATAGTATGTGAAATAAAGTGTTACAGTATATAAAGAGTAATGTAAATGCTAAAAAGATATACATCTGCCATCTTCCATGTGTATCACATGTCGATACCAGTACAGTCTTCTGTTACACACCACCCCCAATTCCTCTTATGCCTTGATTTTTCTCTCAGATTACTTATGCTATGTTGTCCATGCACACTAAACATTACACATCCATCGAAGCATACTTGCTTCCTTTCTTTCTCAGCACTGCTGCAATCAAGCCACATGTTTCACTGCCATGTAGCAATGCAGTTCACATGCAGACATACCTTCTAGCCATCACTCTTTGAGAGAAGCCCTTTGTTGTCAGCAAGGGTAACAGTTCTCTAAACTTCTTCCAGCCTCTTCTTACTCTAGCTACCACACTTCCAGAGAATGGTTGTTTTTATCATGGCACTAAAATGACCACCTAACAGATTGAACTGGGTGCTTTTTTAATCATGTCACCAGCATGACCCACTTAGAGAGGACTGGGCACTTTTTGTCATGTCACTAGTACAACAAACCATGTTTCACGGTGGTCTGGGTGCTTTTTGTCATGTCACCAGCATGACCACCCAGTACTCACTGTAAATGAGGTTGGCGCTAGGAAGGGCATCGAGCTGTAAAAACCAAGCCAAAATTGGTTCTGTATGAGGAAGATATGGCATTGCTCACAACAGGATAACGCGTCTAACCCATACCAGCATGGAAAAAATGGACGTAAAACAGTGATGACGATGACGATGATATATATCATCTGGACCTCGCTGGCCATGATGAACCTGGTGGAAGAGTGCCCCTCTGGACTCCTGGATGCAAAGAGACGACTTGGTCGGCCGCATATCATTTTGAAATCAATCAACGGGACGGACACAAGCCTCACGGGACAAGATCTTCCTGCTACAACGCTTGACCGTGGACTCTGTAGCTTGAAATCTGTCAACGCCTCAAGGCATCAAATGACTCAACAACAAGAATATATATCATTTATTGCCTGTGTTACCTGCTAGCACATAGTTTGGACTACACACACATATATATGTGTGTGTGTGTGTATATATATATATATGTGTATGTGTATAGAGATCTGACAAATAGGACAAACAAAACTCAATATATGGGATGTATATTTTATTATAGCTGTGAAACTAAACCAATGACTCGAGGGTCAGGAATTTTATGCATTCATATATACATATATATATATATGAATGGGGGCACATGGCTTAGTGGTTAGAGGATTGGGCTTGCAATCGAAAGGTTGTGAGTTCAATTCTCAGACCGGGTGATGTGTTGTTTCCTTGAGCAAGACACTTTATTTCACATTGTTCCAGTTTACTCAGCTGTAGAAATGAGATGATAGGGACTGGGGTCCCTATCATTCCACTGCAAAGTGGTCGTGGAGGTTGCACGGCAAAAAAAGCACCCCCCACTCACTGTGAGGTGGACGTGTAGGCGTGTCACGGTGTTAAAAAAAAAAAAAATTAAAAAAATAAAGCACCCAGCACTCACTGTAAATGAGGTTGGTGTTAGGAAGGGCATCCAGCTGTAGAAATCAAGCCAGAATCAGTTCCCGTCCCACCCTTGCAAGCAGGGAAAAGTGGACGTAAAATGATGATGATGATGATGGTGATGATATATATATATATATATATATATCAAACATTATAAACACTAATTTGAGATCCAAAAGAAATAAGTTCACTGTTTTATATTCTTTCAATAGTGTTTCAATGTACGATACCCAATGTTAGCTATCGATATCAATATACATACACCTATATATATATGTGTGAGTGAGTGTATATGTAGTTAAACCCTTGCTAGCATGGAAAACAGCTGTTCAATGATATATATATATACTTTTATAAATATATACACAGGAAGTCCCACAAAATGTATACACACTTCAACAGCATTCTAATAAATGTGTATACATTTTCTTGGGACACCTTGTATATAACAAAGAAAAAGGTGGACTACAGTTGTTTGTGCTATCAACTGCTGCTCCACTGCATTCCACGGAACAATGAAATCCCTCACTGGGATTTGAACTCCTGGCGTAGAGGTGTGAAGCTAAATACTGAAACATATTTAGTTTCACACCCTGTACCTACCCTGCATGTCTTCGAACAACTGTGTATGTGAGTGTATATACCATACATACACCAGCAAAGGCCATGCACACATTCATATATATATATATATGTACATATATATATATATACACACATATATATATACACATATATATATACACATATATATATATATACATATATATATATATATGTACACATATATATACATACATATATATATATATATGTACACATATATATACATATATGTACACGTATATATACATATATGTACACGTATATATACATACATATATATATATATATGTACACATATATATACATATATGTACACATATATATACATACATATATATATATATATGTACACATATATATACATATATGTACACATATATATACATACATATATATATATATATATATATGTACACATATATATACATATATGTACACATATATATACATACATATATATATATATATATGTACACATATATATACATACATATATATATATGTACACATATACATACACATCTATATATATGTACACATATATATATATATGTACACATATATATACATGTACACACATATATACATACATACATATATATATGTACACATATATATATATACACATATATATATGTACACACATATATATATATGTACACATATATATATATATGTACACATATATATACATATGTATATATATATATATATATGTGTGTGTGTACACATATATACATACATATGTGTGTATATATATACATACATATGTATATATATATATATATATGTATGTACACATATGCATACATATATGTATATTCATATATATATGTACACAGGGTGTCCAGAAAATATGTATACACACTTCAACAGCATCCTCATAGATGTACATACATATTTTTTTTTTTTGGGGTGGTCACCCTATATGTGTGTGCCTTTGAATGTGTGAATGACAGAAGCCACTGGTGTCCACTGGTCAAGGTGCCATTCCATACCATTCAGGCTTCTTGGTACCACACCCACCACCACCACCACCATCACAACACCTACCACCACCAATGCCACATTAACATCAGATATTCTTGAAGAGAACTTCCATGTTCCCCTGAGAAGGATTTCACTGGTAGGCGGCCATTTTCCTCACTTTACCCAAATCCGTCATCATACCACGAAGAGATTTCTTCAACATAGGTAAGTCTGAGGTCAGCGGTGTAGAAATCCTCTCCTTGTCTTCAAGTCCTGCAATGGAAGAAAATACATTATTATTGTTTGTTGTTGTTGTTGTTATCCTAAAGATCTAAAATCTGTCTAAACCCTTTAGGAAGAAAGAAGACAACTAAGGTACCAGTCATATAATGTGGTTGAAAGAAGAAACTTGCCCAAGGTACCAGCTACACATTGAGATTAAAACTGAATCTGAAACCACACTACTATAAAAGCTAAAGTTATGATACGTACTGTCAATCTGCTCGCCAATGGAATCAAGTCTGTGGTTGATCTCCTGTTGTGTTTGCATGACATACTGCAGTAGATTTGTCTGGTACTCCTGGAATGGATCAACAGATACCGCCTCGGAACCTTCCACTGTATTTCCCCCACCTCTGGCACCTTCAACCCCTTCCACAATGGACTCTTCTGAACCACATATTGACGTCGGCTGAAATATAGATATGGAAATAAATGGAATTAAACTATCCTATTTCACACCAAATACTGACAACAGCAACAACAACAGTGACAACAACAACAACAACAACAGTGACAATAACAACAGCAACAGCAGTGACAATAACAACAATGACAGCAACAACAACAGCAAAGATGGTGATATTCATATATTTCGTCAAGTTCTGAAAGTATTTACAGTAAAATAGCAAAATAAGCAAGAGAATTATATTAGTAATACTACCCTTACAACTGTTAGTCAATTATATTAGTAATACTAACCTTACAACTGTTAGTCAATTATATTAGTAATACTACCCTTACAACTGTTAGTCAATTATATTAGTAATACTAACCTTATAACTGTTAGTCAATTAAATTAGTAATACTAACCTTACAACTGTTAGTCAATTATATTAGTAATACTAACCTTACAACTGTTAGTCGATTATATTAGTAATACTAACCTTATAACTGTTAGTCAATTAAATTAGTAATACTAACCTTACAACTGTTAGTCAATTATATTAGTAATACTAACCTTACAACTGTTAGTCAATTATATTAGTAATACTAACCTTACAACTGTTAGTCAATTATATTAGTAATACTACCCTTACAACTGTTAGTCAATTATATTAGTAATACTACCCTTACAACTGTTAGTCGATTATATTAGTAATACTAACCTTACAACTGTTAGTCAATTATATTAGTAATACTAACCTTATAACTGTTAGTCAATTATATTAGTAATACTAACCTTACAACTGTTAGTCAATTATATTAGTAATACTAACCTTACAACTGTTAGTCAATTATATTAGTAATACTACCCTTACAACTGTTAGTCAATTATATTAGTAATACTAACCTTACAACTGTTAGTCAATTATATTAGTAATACTAATCTTACAACTGTTAGTCAATTATATTAGTAATACTAACCTTACAACTGTTGTTGTTCTTGTTGTTGTTTACTGTGGATTTTAATTGAGGATCTTTTGTGTTTTCCCAAACAAATGGACCTTTATTCACCTCCCCAGACCTTTTAGAGCCTGATTCACACTGATTTAGACCATCCTTGGGAATATTAGATATTTTCCCACCGTTGGGTAGTTGACTGGATTTTGATGATGATAAAGAGGAAGACTGAGGTAATAATGACGATGACAATTCACTGTCTTTTGACCGACTTCCAGCCTCAAGATCTGCACCTGATAGGAAAAAACATAATCACCATTATTCGCTATCTTTACCTGCAGCAGAATGTGCACTAACATCACTTAGGTCCTTCCAAAGTTTCATATTTTGTATGGCTTTGTTTGGTGTCACGACAAAAAACACCTAGTTACACTGGAAATGTGGTTGGCATTAGGAAGGGCATCCAGCTGTAGAAACTTAGCCAGAAACAGTCCTATTGAGCAAGACACGGTCACCTGACCTCGGCCGAATAACTGTGTGTAACTAGTAGTAGAAAGGAAGAGCAGTGCTCAAGGAATACTAACCCGAGTGATTTTTATCTGATAGGCTGTTATTAGGGGTCACTGGAGGGGCACCACCACTGGCTGTAGTAGAGGGACCACCTTTTCCCTGCTCTGACCCGGGCCCTGAATCATCAGCCTCAGAATCTTGTTGGTCAGCTAAGATCTCGGCAGGTAGCTGAGGATCAATCGATACGGGGTCAACAAAACTTGACTCCCTTATGAAGCTGGATAGGATAGGTTTAGTATGGAGAGGCTGAGGCTCCATATAGGACTGGTCAGTTGTGTTGTTGCTGCTGCTCTTGTGAGCTGACCAGTTTTTGGTCCACAACTTTAAGCCCTCCTTATCACTCGATCTGCAAATGGAAACAAATACACAAATAATAATAATTTTGGATTTAGGCACAAGGGCCAACAATTAGGGATTAAGGGTTTCGAAAGAATTGATTATTGACCACCAAAGGATGAAAGCATCTTGACAATAAGCAGGATTTATCATTTTATTTTCAATTTACTCACCCCAAGCAAGGCAATAAAGGAGTGGGGAGGTGGAAAAAATCTGAAAAATTAATCAATGGGGGTTATTCAAGACCCAAGAGTAAAATATCAGACTGTTGGTGCAGTAAATGGTGAAGACGTTTACCTCAATACAACTTAGTCTTGGTTCCAATCTCGTGGTAAGTCTGCAGGTGTGTCTTACACCATTTTGTGGGAGCAATCAAAGCCTTGTTTGTGAAATACACACACACACACACATATATATATAGTCAGCCCGAAAGTAGCACAGAGGAGACAAAGCTTAGCTGGACATGCCCCACCAATATTTCAGAGTTGATACTACTCTCAGTGCTCCTGTGGAAACCCTCCACGGACACACGAGAAGAGGGAGACCGTTGGAGAGAACTCGTCCACGGATCTCGGGAGTTTTACCCACCCTAGATAGATAGAGATATATATATACACATAGACATATACACCACACACATATATATACACACACGTATATATATATATAATGGAGGCACATGGCTTAGGGGTTAGAGCATTGGCCTTGCAATCAAAAGGTTGTGAGTTCAATTCTCAGACCGGGTGATGTGTTGTTTCCATGAGCAAGACACTTTATTTCACATTGCTCCAGTTTACTCAGCTGTAGAAATGAGATGATAGAACTGGGGTCCGTATCATTCCACTGTAAAGTGGACGTGTAGGCGCCACGGAAAAAAAGGCACCCAGCACTCACTGTAAATGAGATTGGTGTTAGGAAGGGCATCCATCTGTAGAAATCATGCCAGAATCAGTTCCCGTCCCACCCTTGCAAGCAGGGAAAATCGGACGTAAAATGAAACGAAACGACGATACATACACACACCTATAAAATAAAATTTGCAATAAACAAATTAACTCACAGAGACAGCTTGATCTGTCGTTTAATACCATAAAGTACGTCAATGATATTGTGTAAGTCACCGACTAGACTGTTGGTAGCAAGGATTCTGTTGATGGTTTCACTTTCATCATTGCTAGTATCAACAAAACTGAAGCCAGGTAATTGACCAAGTTTCAACCAATCTTGGTCATAGATATACTTGGCACTAGGACGAAGACCTGATATAGAGAACAATGTGATAGATGTATGAAACAGGAGCATATAATAATAATAATAATAATAATAATAATAATAATAATTGTTTCTACCATAGGCACAAGGCCAGCAATTTGAAGGGGAAGGGGAAAGTCAATTAAATCAACCCCAGTGCATTACTAGTACTTTATTTTATCGACTCCCGTAAGGATGAAAGACAAAGCTAACCTCGGTGGGATGTAAAGGGCCATGTCTATAAGCTGCAAAGTTGTCTGGTGCCCTTCTGACACTGCTAATCTACTGCCCTAATCCTCTAACCCTTTAGCATTTACATTACTCTATATATACTATTGTATTTTTACAGTAAAGGCTTTATCTCACATAATATCTCACATAACATTTACATTACTCTATATTTACTATTGTATTTTCACAGTAAAGACTTTACCTCACATAATATCTCACATAACATTTACATTACTCTATATTTACTACTGTATTTTCACAGTAAAGACTTTACCTCACATAATATCTCACATAACATTTACATTACTCTATATTTACTATTGTATTTTCACAGTAAAGGATTTATCTCACATAACATTTACATCACTCTATATATACTATTGTATTTTCACAGTAAAGGCTTTACCTTACATAATAACTCACATAACATTTACATTACTCTATATATACTATTGTATTTTCACAGTAAAGGCTTTACCTCACATAATATCTCACATAACATTTACATTACTCTATATATACTATTGTATTTTCACAGTAAAGGCTTTATCTCACATAATATCTCACATAACATTTACATTACTCTATATTTACTATTGTATTTTCACAGTAAAGACTTTACCTCACATAATATCTCACATAACATTTACATTACTCTATATTTACTATTGTATTTTCACAGTAAAGGATTTATCTCACATAACATTTACATCACTCTATATATACTATTGTATTTTCACAGTAAAGGCTTTACCTCACATATCTCACATAACATTTACATTACTCTATATATACTATTGTATTGTCACAGTAAAGGCTTTACCTCACATAATATCTCACATAACATTTACATTACTCTATATATACTATTGTATTGTCACAGTAAAGGCTTTACCTCACATAATATCTCACATAACATTTACATTACTCTATATATACTATTGTATTGTCACAGTAAAGGCTTTACCTCACATAATATCTCACATAACATTTACATTACTCTATATATACTATTGTATTTTCACAGTAAAGGCTTTACCTCACATAATATCTCACATAACATTTACATTACTCTATATATACTATTGTATTGTCACAGTAAAGGCTTTACCTCACATAATATCTCACATAACATTTACATTACTCTATATATACTATTGTATTGTCACAGTAAAGGCTTTACCTCACATAATATCTCACATAACATTTACATTACTTTATATATACTATTGTATTGTCACAGTAAAGGCTTTACCTCACATAATATCTCACATAACATTTACATTACTCTATATATACTATTGTATTGTCACAGTAAAGGCTTTACCTCACATAATATCTCACAACATTTACATTACTCTATATATACTATTGTATTGTCACAGTAAAGGCTTTACCTCACATAATATCTCACATAACATTTACATTACTCTATATATACTATTGTATTGTCACAGTAAAGGCTTTACCTCACATAATATCTCACATAACATTTACATTACTCTATATATACTATTGTATTGTCACAGTAAAGGCTTTACCTCACATAATATCTCACATAACATTTACATTACTCTATATATACTATTGTATTGTCACAGTAAAGGCTTTACCTCACATAATATCTCACATAACATTTACATTACTCTATATATACTATTGTATTGTCACAGTAAAGGCTTTACCTCACATAATATCTCACAACATTTACATTACTCTATATATACTATTGTATTGTCACAGTAAAGGCTTTACCTCACATAATATCTCACATAACATTTACATTACTCTATATATACTATTGTATTGTCACAGTAAAGGCTTTACCTCACATAATATCTCACATAACATTTACATTACTCTATATATACTATTGTATTGTCACAGTAAAGGCTTTACCTCACATAATATCTCACATAACATTTACATTACTTTATATATACTATTGTATTTTCACAGTAAAGGCTTTACCTCACATAACATTTACATTACTCTATATATACTATTGTATTTTCACAGTAAAGGCTTTACCACACATAATATTGAATTAACATCAGAATTAGTGGCCAGTTACAGCCGGTTTGAACAGAAAAAGGTGAGAAAATTCTGGCAGGTCCGGCCAGTTTAAATGCTGAAGGGTTAACATTTACATTACTCTATAGTTAGTATTGTATTTTCTCAGTAAAAGCTTTATCTCACATAATATCGAAGCTATGAGATTTTGATGTTATTTATTTTGAGAACAATAACTTAACATCAGTATGAGTGGTCAGTTATGGCTGGTTTGAACAGAAAGCGGTGAGAGAATTCTGGCCGGATATGGCCGGTTTGAATGCTAAAGGGTTAATGAGAATTTTTTCTAACATTGGCAACATGCCACACAGTGGGTTCAAACCTGGAATATTGTGATTATGAAGTATACTTCTTAATCATTTGGCCATGCTGGAGCCCCAGTACTATCATGAAATAAATCATCACCATCATCACCATCGTTTAACGTCTATCTTCCACGCTAGCATGGGTTAGATGGGAATTGTGCCACTCAAGGCAAGATTAATCGGGTGACCGTGTCTCGCTCATATAGGACTGAAGTATCTTCGTGAAAAACAAAAAAACACAATGCATTACTTGGTCCAGGAATGAACCCATGACCTTATGACCTTGAGCCGAACACCCTAACCTCTAACCTAGAGCCAAACACCCTAACCTCTAGGCCAAGAGCCGAACACCCTAACCTCTAGGCCAAGAGCCGAACACCCTAACCTCTAGCCAAGAGCCAAACACCCTAACCTCTAGGCCAAGAGCCGAACACCCTAACCTCTAGGCCAAGAGCCGAACACCCTAACCTCTAGCCAAACACCCTAACCTCTAGCCAAGAGCCAAACACCCTAACCTCTAGCCAAGAGCCAAACACCCTAACCTCTAGGCCAAGAGCCGAACACCCTAACCTCTAGGCCAAGAGCCAAACACCCTAACCTCTAGCCAAGAGCCAAACACCCTAACCTCTAGGCCAAGAGCCGAACACCCTAACCTCTAGGCCAAGAGCCAAACACCCTAACCTCTAGCCAAGAGCCGAACACCCTAACCTCTAGCCAAGAGCCGAACACCCTAACCTCTAGTAAAGAGTCGAACACCCTAACCTCTAGCCAAGAGCCGAACACCCTAACCTCTAGCCAAGAGTCAAACACCCTAACCTCTAGGCCAAGAGCCTTGGCAAGAGAAAGCATACAAAGAAATGTCAATAAAATTTCTTACCCCGTGGATTCTGACAGATGGAGCAGATGTACTTCTTGGGTAAAGTAGCTTCATCTAAATTCATACAGAAAGCATGTTGCCAACACATACAAACTTCACACTGCAACAGATAGAGACAAATAAAATAATACTTGTTAGTTTTACATCTATTTTCCACCCTGTAAGTTAGGTTGTACAGGGTGCTTTTATCATAGTACCAGCACTACCACTTTATAGAGTAGGCTGGGTGTATTTTATTGTGGTACCAGCACTACCACTTTATAGAGTAGGCTGGGTGTATTTTATTGTGGTACCAGCACTACCACTTTATAGAGTAGGCTGGGTGTATTTTATTGTGGTACCAGCACTACCACTTTATAGAGTAGGCTGGGTGTATTTTATTGACACCAACAATAATTGTTTCTACTTTAGGTACAAGGCCTGCAATTTGAAGGGGAAGGGAGAGTTGATTAAATCGAACCCAGTACATTACTGGTACTTTATTTTATCCTCAGAAGGATGAAAGGCCAAGTTGACCGTGGTAGGAATTTGAACTCAGAATGTAGAGCTGGCATCACATGAATATCATAACAGAGAAGGGATGGGCATGGTTAACTCACCTGGATCATAAGTCCCTTTTCTTCTACTTGGTTACAAACACAATGAATCACTTCGCTGCTTGTGTCTTCCTCTTCATACTCAGTAAAATCTTCTACTACAGATTCCATCACTGGAGGCCTTTCAATATCTGTAAATAAGAACAGGTTTTATCAATAACCACATTGATAAAACAGGGAGCCCATTTCATTAAAACACCCCAGAAGCCTATTATGAGATACAACCTAGTAGGATGCCAAGTAAATCTTGTTAGATGTAAGCTGTAACAACATGATAGGACTGGGAGCCCCTATTATTAAAAACACCCAATAAACCTCTTACAAGACACAACCTCATGGGATGCCAGCTAAACCTGCATAGGCGAGAGCTCTAACAAGACTGGGGGGCCCTATAATTAAAATACTCCAGAAACCTATGAGATGCAACTTTGTAATAGGCTAACAAAACCTACATATGTATAAGCTGTAACAACTTGAGAGGACTGGAGCTCCAACCATCAAAACTTGCCATGAGATACAAGCTCACAGGAGTTCAACTAAACCTGTATAGGCATGAGCAATAGTATCTACACCACTACAATTATTAACATAAGCTTGTCCTAATCAATTTAGTTACAAACAATTACACAAAACTATACTTCTCCTCATTTACATTATTCTATATATACTATTGTATTTTCATGGTAAAGCCTTTACCCCACATAATATTGAAGCTATGGGATTTTGATGTTATTTATTTTGAGAACAATACCTTAATGTAGTGGCTGGTCAAAGCTAGTTTGAACAGAAAGAGGTGAGAGAGTTCTGGCCAGATATGGCCAGTTTAAATGCTAAAGGATTAATCTTTTCCAGACCATAATTCTAAAGAAATACACTATTTCAATTAATTAATGACTCTTATATAAAATTATATTGGAAGATTTTAATTTAAAATGGGAAGTTTGGATTCATAGAGCAGAGCTGGTTTTGGCCATGTTGGTATCAAAAGAGTTAAAGGAGCCCTCAAAAATGTGCAACTTGGTTTTATTGTACTGTGGCCAGTTTTGGCCAGGTTGGTATCAAAAGGGTTAATGCTTTATAACTTACTTTTACTTCTTCTCTTGGTGCCATGTTTCCTCTCTTTGACAGCAGTGGGTGGGGATATGATTTCACTTCCAGCTGAAACAGTAAAAACCAGGGTGGAGTGAGACTGAGAGAAGAGGAAGAATCTAAACAAATTCATCTATGACAATTCTATCGATAAAACTTGTCTCTAATAATTCATATATAAAAAAGATTATATACCCTAACCTTAACATAGATAATAGATAATTATAGCAGAATACTAGTTCCAATCTTTTTAAATACCAAGGTCAATTTCTTTTAAAAGAATTTTTCCAGAAGGGATTTGCTAAATTATTAATTATTTCATTACGAAGATAAATTAACATATGGTTCCTATATAAAATCATGTTGGAAAATTCAAATTTACACAGAACCACTTTAACATGGGTGGTTTTGTTTCATAGAATCAGCGTCAGTCATGGTTGAATTGGTATTAAAAGAGTTAAATTGGACCCTTTTTAAAATGGGCTGTTTTGTTTCATAGAACCAGAGCCAGTTAGGCAGGGCTGGAATCAAAAGGGTTGAATAGGATCCCTTTTAAAATAGGCAGTTCTGTTTCATAGAACCAGAGCCTGTTTCTGCCGGGTTGCTATCAAAAGGGTTTATGGAGGAACCTCTTTAAAATGGATGGCTTTGTTTCATAGGATCAACTAAGTAGCAAAAAAGTCATGGAGAAAATCTTGGCCATTGTGGAAGAAGCGGGAAGAGAGAAGGGGTTGTCAAAAACAAAACAAAACTGTCCACACCAACAAGGGGGTTTACACAAGAAATATATAAATAAGTAATTAAATATAACAAAATCTGTAGCACATATTATAAAAGTGAATTTTTGAAGTGAGGTGTGGTGATTTACCATCTAATGGATGTAAAGGTTTGATGTCATCCTGAGAGAGAGAGGAACTATCCAGGGCTGAGAAACCATTCAGAGTTCTGTGGCGCGAGGAGGATGCCAAATGAGAAGATGTATACCTCCGCTTTGGAGGCACAGCTTCACACTTGGACTTTTGTGGATGATCAGTACTGGTGGTGGTACCTAGATGGTGGCAGATATTGGGAAGAGAGAGAAAACAATAGAGAGAGACAGAGAGAAAGGAGAGAAGTAAAGAAAATATAAAGACAGAAAGGACAAAGGTAGAGAAAATGTAGAGAGAGAGAGAGAGAGAGAGATACAATAATCAAGAGTGAAGTTAAATCTACAATTCAGGGGCCCCTGAAGATCAAGTCATGTTGGTTGCCTTCTGTATGAACTAAGAAGTACAACTGGTCTATCTGCTATGTTAACCTTTTACATATCAACCTGGTCAAAACAAGTTCTGTTCTGTAAAACGAGACACCCAGAGACAGTCTCAGGTGGGCTATCAAAAAAGGTTAACCTTTTCATTACCATATTTCTAATAAAAGACACTGTCTATGTCATTAACCCTTTCATTACCATATTTCTAATGAAAGACACTGTCTATGTCATTAACCCTTTCATTACCATATTTCTAATGAAAGACACTGTCTATGTCATTAACCCTTTCATTACCATATTTCTAATGAAAGACACTGTCTATGTCATTAACCCTTCCATTACCATATTTCTAATGAAAGACACTGTCTATGTCATTAACCCTTTCATTACCATATTTCTAATGAAAGACACTATTTCAATAATCCATGATGAATTTTGAGGGATTTACTACAATTATTATTTCATTACTAAGATAGTACAATTATTATTTCATTACTAAGATAGTAATTTAAAAGTTGGTATCAAAAGGGTTAAATAGAAACCCCTTAAAATGGGTGGCTTGGTTGGCTTCATAGAACCAGAGCCAGTTTTGACCATATTGGTATTAAAAAGGTTAAATAGAAACTCCCCTTAAAATGGGTGGTTTTGTTTTATAGAACCAGGGCCATTTTTGGCTGGGTTGATATCAAAAGGGTTAAATGGAAACCCTTTAAAATAGGTAGCTTTGTTTCATAGAACCAGAGCCAATTTTGATTGGAAAGGGACCCTGTTGTAAATAACTTGCCAAACAAAGTGTCGGGAGGGTTTTTCAGCTGTGTCAAAGGCATAACTAATTCCCTAGGGTTGCTTCTTGTGGGAACTTATATAAGTGAGAGGTAGACCCCCACCCCCGCCCAACCTGTCTGAGCATGAGAATATATGTCAGATGCAGGTCCCTAGCCCATCGTAGAGGTCAATGAAAACCCAGCCAACCCTTGCTAGCAGGGAAGACAGATGTTAAATGATGATCATGAAGATGAATCAAAAATGAAAGTTGGCCATACCTGAAGTTTTGTGACGTTTCGATGTCACCGTCACAGGGGGACTCAACATAGCCTTGTTGTCCTCCATGTGATAATATTTGATGTGGTACTGCAGTCTGTGATCCTTGCGGAAGCTTTTGTTGCAGTTCTCAAACATACATTTGTATGGGTTGTGATCATACTGGATAGTAAACTCCTGGCTGGCTACTACAACAACAACAACAACAACAAATATTGAGATCATATGGAATAGTAAACAACTAGGCTGGCTACTGTAACAACAATATTGCAATAGAAATAATAATTGTTTCTACTTTTGGCACAAGGCCAGCAATTATCCCCAGAGCATTACTGGTACTTTATTTTATCGACCCCGTAAGGATGAAAGGCAAAGTTAACCTCGGTGGGATTTGAACTCAGACCGTAAAGGGACGTAACTATGCTGGAAAGCATGGTGTCCGACCCTCTACCGATACTGCCAACTCACTGCCTTAATAATGGTTTCTGATTTAGGTACAAGGCCAACAACTTGAGGCAAGGGGAAAATTAATTAAATCGCCCCCAGTGCATTACTAGTACTTTTATTTTATCAACAGTTAGGGACCCACACTAGCATGCAATCATTAGTTCTCTCTATTCTGTATTTCCCATCACCATTACCTTTTTTTATGTCAACTTTTCCAAGTTATCATGGGTGGGGCCGGACTTTTTGAGGCAATATTTTCCAGCTGGAGGCTCTTCCTGGCACCGACCCTCTTAGCCACTTTTTACATGCAGGGATACAGTGTACCTAATCTAAACTAGATACACATGTAGGTTGTGATTTGAGGGATCTTTCTTTTATTTCTAGCTAAGGCCGGGGACCAGAGAGAAGCTTCCCCAGCCAGTAGGCAGAAGTAGTTGTAAAATATAGCTCTGCTAACCTTTCCCAGTGAGTTTCATCTTCTTGCGAGGGAGAGCTTCCTCTCCAGGGGGTAGGGGTTCTTTCTTCACCACAAACTCAGGAACTTCAGAAGATTTTGACAAACCTCGTTTTCTGGAGGCCCTGTGAGAACCTGAGGACAAAAAGAGAAAAAAAAAAAAAAGAGCAATGAATATACTAGGTGGGGGTGATGAGGGAGACACAGGGAGCGGGAACTGAACTACAGAGACTGACAGACAGAAAGAAAGCTACTCATACACACACACATTAACCTTTTAACATTTACATTACTCTATATATACTATTGTATTTTCACAGTAAAGACTTTACCTCACATAATATCTCACATAACATTCACATTACTCTATATATACTATTGTATTTTCACAGTAAAGGCTTTAACTCACATAATATCTCACATAACATTCACATTACTCTATATATACTATTGTATTTTCACAGTAAAGGCTTTACCTCACATAATATTGAATCTATGAGATTTTGATATTATTGATTTTGAGAATAATACCTTAACATCGGTATTAGTGGCCAGTTACAGCCAGTTTGATAAAGCCAGTTTAAATTATAAAGGTTTAAATAAGGATGATGATACGTGGGTAAGAAGTAGCAAGAAATCCAAATGGAGAGAAGCTGCAGTAGAGGAAGACCAAGCTAATCTTAAATTGCTGAAACTCAGAGAAGAGCTGACAAAGGAATGCAACAGGTGGAAGAACTTAAGAGTGGAACATTGTTGTTTTCATGTCCACTTTCCCTTCTAGCAAGGGTTGGACGGGTCCTTACAGACAAAGTCAATAACTGAAGTGGAGCCACTGATCTCCGAGGAAGGCCAGGCATCAGTGTCTTGCTTATGGATGGTGTTACGTTCCGTCGAGTGCTTAGGAATGGTTGTCGTGCCTTTGACACAACTGAGGGACCTCCTTTGTCTGGCAAGATTTCTACAGCTGGGTGCTCTTGCTATCACCAACCACATTACAGAGCGTGCTGGGGGCATTTGTGTAAATCACCAACACTAGGAGATAGAGAGAGGGATTGAGGGAGATAGAGAAGGAAAGAGATTGAAGGAGGAGAGAGAGAGAGAGAAAGAGATTGAAGAAGAGAGAGAGAGAAAGAGATTGAAGGAGAAGAGAGAAAGAGAGAGAGAAGGAGATTGAAGGAGAAGAGAGAAAGAGAGAGAGAAGGAGATTGAAGGAGAAGAGAGAAAGAGAGAGAGAAGGAGATTGAAGGAGAAGAGAGAAAGAGATTGAAGGAGAAGAGAGAAAGAGATTGAAGAAGAGAGAGAGAAAGAGATTGAAGAAGAGAGAGAGAAAGAGATTGAAGGAGAAGAGAGAAAGAGATTGAAGAAGAGAGAGAGAGAGAAAGAGATTGAAGGAGAAGAGAGAAAGAGATTGAAGGAGAAGAGAGAAAGAGATTGAAGAAGAGAGAAAGAGATTGAAGAAGAGAGAGAGAGAGAAAGAGATTGAAGGAGAAGAGAGAAAGAGATTGAAGGAGAAGAGAGAAAGAGATTGAAGAAGAAGAGAGAAAGAGATTGAAGGAGAAGAGAGAGAGAAAGAGATAACAATAAGAATAATCACCTTTAAGAGCCTTACCCGGTCGGGTCCGCACCTTTCTCCCTAAGGCAGGCTTCGTTGAAGAAGGGGACACCACTGGACCTCCGAAGACAGTTGTGGTTGACGTCAACATATTGACGTAGGCAGTGGATGGCGTAACTGTGCTTGAGAGTGGTGCCATACCTGGACGTGAGTTCGGAAGAAATCCAATGGTGAGAGCCTTCTCCAGTTCCTTCATCTCACCCACGGGGCGTTCACTTTTCACTTGGCCCAGCAGCCCACCGGCCACTGACATCTCTGTCTTTGGTTCCTTCAAGAACCTAACAGATTGGGGAACAGAAGTCTGCAGGGGTTTGCGGTCTCCAGGTAACCTTTTATCGGGTTTCCTCTCTCCAAAAGTCCGTTTGTCTTCAAGAACCTTCGTCTCCCGGAATGCTGTTCTTTTATCGATGCCAGCTTTCTTCTCAGAAATGAGTCTCTTCTCCATTTTCTTCTCAGAGGCCAACATCCTCTTTTCAACTGTTTTTTCATCTTTGTCGACCTAACAGACAAAAGTAATAAATATACAAACATTAGACAACATCAACAACAACAACTTCTGTTGTTTTAGTAAAAAGGGTAAAGTCCCCCGTCGGTCACAAATGACCATGGGATTTGTACCTAGAAAGTTCCCCTCCGAGGCACAAGTCCAGGCAAGATGTGTTTGTGGAAGACCAGCAGTCACCCATGCATACCGGTCTCCTCTCTCCATACCACCGATGTTGTCCAAGGGAAAGGCAATGGCTGATACAGTTTGACACCAGTGATGTCACAACTCATATACACACTAGGTACAGTATATGTATACACTATATATGATGTCCAAGGGAAAGGCAATGGCTGATACAGTTTGACACCAGTGATGTCACAACTCATATACACACTAGGTACAGTATATGTATACACTATATATGATGTCCAAGGGAAAGGCAATGGCTGATACAGTTTGGCACCAGTGATGTCACAACTCATTTCTACAGCTGAGTGAATTGGAGCAACGTGTAATAAAGTGTCTTCTTCAAGAACACAACGCAAAGACCAGTCTGAGAATCGAACAGATAATCTCACAATTGTAAGCCTGACACTCTAACCACTCGGCCATGCACCTTCACGACTGGTTTAATAACAACTGGTTAACACTGTGTAATAAGTATGGAAAATGAACGTTAAGTGATGGGGATGATAAGTGGAGTAGAAATCTGACTCCTTTACAACTCCAAGCCAAATACCCTAACCACTAAGCCACACACCTCCACTACAGCGTATACATAAAACTGTTGAAATTACTAACCTTGTCGATGGGTTCAGTTTTCAGCATGGAAGGTTTCGTCTTGGCCGTTACTTTCTTCGCAGGCCCAGGAGGGGACTTCCGGGTGGCATCTCTTTTGGCAAGAAACGCTCCAGCAACAATTAGTTTCTGTCGACGCTTGTTAGGAAATAAGTTTGGCTTCTTTTCTTTTGGTTTCGGTGCTGCTTCTGGTGTGGGATCTCTCTTCTTTTCCTTCTCTTCTTCAATAGACAGATTGTATATTAGCGTGGAAGATGGACATTAAACGATCATGATATATATATATATATATATGTATATGTGTGTATATATATACATATATAGTTGAAAATAAACAAACAAAACACAGGAGCCAATTTTACGCATCAACATTTCAGACAGAAGTCCTTCATCAGGAAAGTTCGGATAAGGGGTGAACAGAAACTCCAAGGAGTCGTAAGGGAGGTTAAGGAAGGAGATTTTAAAAAAAATATATATATATATGGTCATATTTGGAAGTATGGCCATTTAAATATAACAATCTATATGTGAGTAATGTTTTATTTACACCTAATTTGTAGTTAAATCTACATATTTTTTGCCATATATGTATATATGTATTAAATGCTAGTAGGTTTCTCAATATGTTACATTATTGATGCTCCGAACAAAATTTTATTGAGCCTTCTACTAAGAAACATTATCGATAGATATTTTATATGTGCTGAAACTCATGGAAGAGATGACGAAGGACCGTGACAAGTGGAGAGATGCTGTGCTGAATAGGACCCGTCCAACCCTTGCAAGCAGGGAAAAGCGAACGTAAAATGATGATGATGATTAAACCCAAAGTTATATATATATATATATATATATATATAATCATCATCGTCCAACCCATGCTAGCATGGGTTGGACGGCTTGGTCTCATTTGATGCAAGATTGGTCAGGCGCCTGTATCTCACTTGTCCAGAACTGTTTCTGGCAGGTTTCCTACGGCTGGATGCCCTTCCAAACGGCAACCACATTTACAGTGGACTGGGTCCTTTTTACCGTGTCTTCTACATGACCACTTTACAGTGTGAACTGGGTGCTTTTTGCCATATGACCTACACGACCACTTTATATAAATAAAGAGTGCTATAAAATAACTTAAGACCCTTAAAAGATGGGAAAAAGAAGTTGTCATCGGATGCTACAATGTAGTTTGCATGAAGCTTTAAGAGATATGTAATAAATGGTATATGTATGTGAAAAGTAAACAGTAAACAACACAGCAATTGCTACAGTACAATGAAAATTACATTAGTTTAACCCAGGATATATATATATATATATATATTATATATATATATATATATATATATATATATATATATATATATATATATATATATATAGAGGCACATGGCTTAGTGGTTAGAGCATTGGCCTTGCAATCGAAAAGTTGTGAGTTCAATTCTCAGACCAGGTGATGTGTTGTTTCCTTAAGCAAGACACTTTATTTCACATTGCCCCAGTTTACTCAGCTGTAGAAATGAGATGATAGGGACTGGGGTCTTTATCATTCCACTGCAAAGTGGTCATGGAGGTGCCATGGCAAAAAAGCACCCAGCACTCACTGTAAATGAGGTTGGTGTTAGGAAGGGCATCCAGCTGTAGAAATCATGCCAGAATCAGTTCCCGTCCTACCCTTGCAAGCAGGGAAAAGCGGACGTAAAATGAAATGATGATGATGATATATATAGTCCCCCTCCCCAGAGCTGAGAGGGTTCTACAGTTGAGTTTATGACCAACAACTTCTCTAGTGATGGTGCCACAAAAATGTACCTGGTACAAAGAGGTGAGAGAATTCTGGCCAGTAACGTTAGGTTTAAACATCTATATACATACCAATGACATTGACTTGCAGTTTCACTGGCTTTGCAAGCTCATCAGTCAGTTCATTCATTTTGGGCAGTTCACTGGTGTTGACAGGCTCTATCTTAGGGGCAGCTTCTGGTGAATTAGGGGCTGTGAAGCGGAAAAAATTAGGGAACAGTTGAAAAGAAATATCAGCCCTTCTAAGAGGAAAATAGCAATGTGTAACATGTTAGAGACCAACCACAGTAATAGAGTTCATATATAATATCACTGTTTATGATTTTCAAATAATCAAGTATTTCTAAGGATTTATTAATGTAGCTTTCTCATTAAACTAGTGTTTGTAACATAACTTAAATGTTCATACATAAAATTATGATGGAAGGTTTTTAGACAAATATAAACACTTTAACCCTTTTGTTACCATATTTCTAATGAAATATACTGCCCACAGTTCTCAAGCAGTTTTGAAAATAATAAAAAATTTCTAGGGTTTTATTAATATAACTAATTTTCTCTCTAGTCTTTAGAGCATAACTTAAAAGTCCTAGCATAAAATTATGAGGAAAAGTTTTTATAAGACTTTAACCCTTTCGTGACCAATCTGGCCAAAACCACCCAAAGGTTTCCAATTTAAATTAAAATCTTCCAACATAATTTTATATAAGAACCTTACATTAAGTTACTATTTTAGTAATGAAATAATTAATAATTTTAGTAAACCCCTTAAAATTCTTCATTAATTAATTAAAATAGAGTGTATTTCATTAGAAATGTGGTGATGAAAGGGTTAAAACAGTTTTGTATTGTAGAACCAAAGCCGGTTTCAGGCAGGTCGGTATTTGTTAGAAATATAATTAAAAAAAGGGTTAAAATTAAGATTTAAAACAAAAATAAAAAAAATTACTTTTTATTCTATCAATAGGTTCATCAATGACTGTAGTATCACTGGAACCAGGAGTAGACGGTGTAGTTGTTGACTCAGGTGGTTCGTCAAGTATTGTTGTGTCAGCTGAACTAGGTGTAGATGGGGTAGTTGTTGACTGAGTAGGTTCGTCAACTACTGTTGTGTCAGCTGAGACAGGTGTAGATGGCGTAGTTGTTGACTCAGCCGGAACAGAATTCTCTTTCTTCACACAATCTGAAGATTTCAACTCTGGAAAGACAAGAAAATTCACATCAACTTAGTTGTAATGGTCAGTTCTCACTGGACACAGCTATGATTAAACCTTTAGCATTTAAACCAGCCATATCTGGCCAGTATATATAGAGTAATGTCAATGCTAAAGGGTTAAAGGTCTTTCATCCACGACCATCCATTTTCTTTTAAAGAAATTGCACCCTGTACACACTGTAAAGTGGTTGGTGATAAGAAGAGCATTTGGCTATAGAAAGCGAACGGTTGGAAGGACTCTTCAGTTATGTCAAGGACACGACAAACTCCCTAGTGTTGGTGCCATGATAAAATATACCTAGTACTCTGTAAAGTAGCTGGTGATAGGAAGGACATCCAACTGTAGAAACCTGCAAGATATGGCAGACAGCACATCTGGGGGAACAGTAACTGATGAAATACTAACGTGGTGTGACAACCTATCCAACACTTGCATGGAAAAATGGACACATGATGATGATGGTCTTTTATATACACCAAGTCTGAACACAAAGGAACCAAACTTCCACTGTCACTGCCTCCATCTCTCCCCATCTCTCACTCATGAGAGCAAATGGTGGTGATGATAATAAGAAGGGCAACCCTCCATAAATACCCTACCAAAAGATAGAATTTATGAGCAACAGATGGTTCTCCAACCCATCTAAGAGTGCTGTAACTCAGAATAAAGACTGATTAGGACCATAAGAACCCATCAACCCATGCCAACATAAAAAACAGACATGAAACAATGATGATGATATATTGTTTTTGTTTTGTCTTATTTTACCTGTAGAATCCTTAACTAGAGCTGTTTTGGTTTTCTTGGGCTGTTTGTTGGCTGAGGAGGTTAATGAGGTTGAGGAGGTTGAGGTATTGTCATTATCAGAAGCAGATGTTCGAGGACTAATGGGTTTCTCCTCACTTGCCACTTTCTTGTCATCACTTTTATTGTTGCTCTTCTGATTGTTTTTCTTCTCGTCGTCGTCTTCGTCGCTGGTGCTCTGTGAATCGGCCTCGCTTGGCACTGCAACAGGTATCGGATCCATTCTCTGAAAAACATGTAATAGGGAGTTGTCATCACATCACAGTATTGTGGCCATGATTCAGCTCATCCCTACCTTATGTTGACTGGGTGGCTCAGCCCTGCCTTACAAGGGTATCTATACCCAAGATGTTACGTTAAAAGTGGTGTTAAGATCACACAGTATTTTGGCCATGTTTTAGTTCAGCATTGTCTTAAAATGGGTCTTGTCCCCACTTTGCAGTATTTTGCCATGTTATAGCTCAGCACTGCCTTAAAATGGGTCTTGTCCCCACATCACAGTAGTTTGGCCATGTTATAGCTCAGCACTGCATTAAAAGGGGTCTTGTCCCCACATCACAGTAGTTTGGCCATGTTATAGCTCAGCACTGCCTTAAAATGGGTCTTGTCCCCACATCACAGTAGTTTGGCCATGTTATAGCTCAGCACTGCCTTAAAATGGGTCTTGTCCCCACATCACAGTAGTTTGGCCATGTTATAGCTCAGCACTGCATTAAAAGGGGTCTTGTCCCCACATCACAGTAGTTTGGCCATGTTATAGCTCAGCACTGCCTTAAAATGGGTCTTGTCCCCACATCACAGTAGTTTGGCCATGTTATAGCTCAGCACTGCCTTAAAATGGGTCTTGTCCCCACATCACAGTAGTTTGGCCATGTTATAGCTCAGCACTGCATTAAAAGGGGTCTTGTCCCCACATCACAGTAGTTTGGCCATGTTATAGCTCAGCACTGCCTTAAAATGGGTCTTGTCCCCACATCACAGTAGTTTGGCCATGTTATAGCTCAGCACTGCATTAAAAGGGGTCTTGTCCCCACATCACAGTAGTTTGGCCATGTTATAGCTCAGCACTGCCTTAAAATGGGTCTTGTCCCCACATCACAGTAGTTTGGCCATGTTATAGCTCAGCACTGCATTAAAAGGGGTCTTGTCCCCACATCACAGTAGTTTGGCCATGTTATAGCTCAGCACTGCATTAAAAGGGGTCTTGTCCCCACATCACAGTAGTTTGGCCATGTTATAGCTCAGCACTGCCTTAAAATGGGTCTTGTCCCCACATCACAGTAGTTTGGCCATGTTATAGCTCAGCACTGCCTTAAAATGGGTCTTGTCCCCACATCACAGTAGTTTGGCCATGTTATAGCTCAGCACTGCCTTAAAATGGGTCTTGTCCCCACATCACAGTAGTTTGGCCATGTTATAGCTCAGCACTGCATTAAAAGGGGTCTTGTCCCCACATCACAGTAGTTTGGCCATGTTATAGCTCAGCACTGCCTTAAAATGGGTCTTGTCCCCACATCACAGTAGTTTGGCCATGTTATAGCTCAGCACTGCATTAAAAGGGGTCTTGTCCCCACATCACAGTAGTTTGGCCATGTTATAGCTCAGCACTGCCTTAAAATGGGTCTTGTCCCCACATCACAGTAGTTTGGCCATGTTATAGCTCAGCACTGCCTTAAAATGGGTCTTGTCCCCACATCACAGTAGTTTGGCCATGTTATAGCTCAGCACTGCCTTAAAATGGGTCTTGTCCCCACATCACAGTAGTTTGGCCATGTTATAGCTCAGCACTGCATTAAAAGGGGTCTTGTCCCCACATCACAGTAGTTTGGCCATGTTATAGCTCAGCACTGCCTTACAAGGGTATCCATAGTTGAGGCAAGATGTTGTAAGGGGTGTCATGATCACATTAGTATTGTGGCCATTTTGCAGCTCACCATTGGCTTATAAAGGTATATATAGTCAAGAGATTATGTTGAAAGAGGTTTTATGATCACATTACAGTACTGTGGCCATGTTATAGCTCATCACTGCTTTAAAAGGAGATTATGTTGTGATCACATGACAATATTGTGGTTATGGTATAGCACAGCCCTACCTTAAAAGGAGTGTTATGATCACATGACAGGATGGTGGCCATGGTATAGCTCAGCCCTGCCTTAAAAGGAGTGTTATGATCACATGACAGCATTGTGGCCATATTTAGGTCAGCCCTGCCTTACGTTGAAAGGGTGGCTCAGTACTGCCTTACAAAGGTTATCTGTAGTCAATACATTATGTTGAAAGCGAGTGTTAAGATCACATCACAATAGTGTAGACATATAGCTAGCCCTGTCCCTACAAGGGGTGTTAACATCACATCACAGTGTGGACAGATAGCTAGCCCTGCCCCTACAAGGGGTGTTAACATCACATCAGTGTGGACAGATAGCTAGCCCTGCCCCTACAAGGGGTGTTAAGATCACATCACAATAGTGTAGACATATAGCTAGCCCTGTCTCTACAAGGGGTGTTAACATCACATCAGTGTGGACAGATAGCTAGCCCTGCCTCTACAAGGGGTGTTAACATCACATCAGTGTGGACAGATAGCTAGCCCTGCCCCTACAAGGGGTGTTAACATCACATCAGTGTGGACAGATAGCTAGCCCTGCCCTACAAGGGGTGTTAACATCAAATCACAGTGTGGACATATTGCTTAGCCTTGCCCTTACAAAGGGTGTTATGATCACGACAGTATTGTAGCCATATCATAGCTTAGCTAGCCCTGCCTTAAAAGAGGTGCTATGCTATGATCACATGACAGTATTGTGGCCATGTTATAGTTCAGCCCTGCCTTACAAAGGAATCTATAGTCAATCGTAGTGACCTCACTACTTCTGAAGTAGGCACTTATTTTAGCAACCTCTTAACGATGAAAGGAAGTCAACCTGGGACACACACACACGATATATAGGGGCGCGTGTATACTATATATATATTCACACATAGAATGTATGACACATACGTACGTAGTTAATATAAGACGCATACGTACGTACGTATATATGCATACAGATAAACACGCACAAATCGAAAACCTGTATAAAACATACATTACGGGAGCTAATACAACATGAAAAATAATGTTTGCGGCGATGTGGGAGGGGAAATAAAATATATAAGGCCATAGAAAATCCACAAGAAACCTGTGGGCTAAAAATAATAAAAAGTATATAAATAGGAAAGGATTTGTAGCGTGTATGTGTGTGTGTATATATACACAGGGTGTACCAAAAAATGTTGTCACACTTCAACAGCACTCTAATAAATATCGCCTTTACAGGTAATCAAAGTGTGTATACATTTTTTGGGGAACACCCCGTATATTTGTATAGATATTACCGATCATAGTTGCTATTTGAAAAAAAAAAGCAAAAAAAAACAAGTTGCTTAAGATTTTTAAGGCGATTTAACTGTTTTATGTTAAAGTAAAGATATTGCCCTGTACACTATATATACACATACATACACACAGGCGTACATGCATATATAGTAACACAGAATCGTAAGCAGACAAAATTTTAGGTAGAGAAAAAGGCAAGCGATTTGAGGGCGTTTATCGCCTGTTCAATCGGTTGTTTGTTATATACAGACATGTATATAGATCTATAATATATAAAAACATGACACATTTACACATTTACAAGAGCCGAATAGTTGCCTGAATCGGTTCGGCCGCCTTCCTTTTAAAATATAAAATAAAATAAAGTCTTAGCTTGTTACTTTTTTGAGTTGTTTGAAAGAGAAAATTATTTTTTGCTCATGTTGCCAGCGGCCGCCGTCGAGACGAACATTTTAGACAAGCCGTACTTTTGGGAGGGCCTGTTTGTTACTGTTGCGGTTTTGTTTACCCACCTAAGCAATGCAGCAACCAGCTACTACCAGTGGGGATCGAACACGGGCCGACAAAGAGACCGGCGGCAGTGTGAAAAGCCAGCTACTACACAACAAACCAGCATGATGGTAAGAAGACGAAACATTTAACTCCTCTTGTTCAGAGAAGTTAAAGAAGAAGAGAAGACAGGCAGCGCCACCTAGTGGCAAGAAGTTGCCATGACATTTTAATGGGAATAACAAATAAAAATAAGGGAGTTATCCCCCGAAAAAAGAGTTATTTCCCCTGTTTTTTTTTCTGGGGCTTTTAAGTCAACACGTCGGTGGTGGTGAGAAGGGGGGGAGAGAGAGAGAGAGAGGGGGAGGGAGAGAAAGAGAGAGCTTAATTAGTGTATTTTTACATTATTTGCCATCTAATAATTATCTCTCCATATATAAGAAACTATCATAATTACTATTATTGTTGTTTATTAATATAATTGTTGGTGTTTGTGCAGACACCGCTTTATTTTTGCTTGCCAGTATACATATTCCTAGTATTAAAGTTCGATTTGTCTCAAGCCATGACAGTAAACGCCATTAAAATATTAGGTTAGACGGAGATATATAACACACTGTCTTTTAGAAATATCCTTCGTGCTTTAGTCTACTACCACCACCATCTCCACTAGCATCACGATCACCATTACCACCGCCACCGTTTATAGGGGTTTGACTAAATATGGGCAGTTGTTTCGAGAAAGACAGTCTTTGCTTAGCATGAGCTCAGCCTTGATTGGACCGATATATGAAGAAAGGCACGGGTTTTAGTGGTTAGGGCAGTAGTTATTTACCTTTATATATCTATGGCATCCCTTGATTCTAGTTTTAACCAACCCATAGTCATAACACAGTGTGATGTGTGTGGTGTGTACATAACACAAGACTAATACACTCATGCCATTAAGCTAGCGTTGTTCACAGTACATATCTCTATATTAAAACACACCCAAACACAGATAAAGGTCACCAACAGAATAAACAATTTAAATAACAATAATTTCTAACATATGCACAATGTTTAGCGATTTCGAGGGTGACAGGGGAGTGCCGATTACATCGATACCAATAGGCGACTGGTACTGTATATTATCGCTCCCAAAAGTTGACACTTCGCGGGATTTGCACTCTGAACGTAAAGGGCAAAAAAAAATCTAAATACAACGAGACAAGAGACATTTTACCTTACTTCAGACCTGTCAACTGTCCCCGTCCGACGGGGAGATCTCCCACCCACTTTAGGTTGGGTGAGACGACCTCCCTCGTGAAAATGGCTATAGCCTTCATTGTGTAAAATCTCCCCAAATTTTGCCTCCTTTCTCCCTCGTTTGGGTTTTTAGAGGTTGGCAGGTCTGTTACTTTCTAATGAATTTGGTTTCTGATTTAGGCACGAGGCCAACAGTTACCCAGTGCATTACTGGTACTTTATTTTATCGACCCCGTAAGGATGAAAGGCAAAGTCAACCTCGGCGGGATTTGAACTCAGATCGTAAAGGGACAATACTATGTTGGAAAGCATGGCGTCCGACCCTCTACCGATACTGCCAATCCACTAATAATAATGGTTTCTGATTTAGGCACAAGGCCAACAATTTTGGGGTGAAGGGAAAGTCGATTAAATCGACCCCAGTGGTACTTTATTTTATCGACCCCGTAAGAATGAAAGCAAAGCTAACCCATACGTGATTTGAACTCAATGCAAAAAGAAGGAACTATATGCTGCAAAGCATGGTGTCTGACGCTCTACCAATTCTGCCAAATCCACCACCCTCCTCCTCCTAATAATAATTGTTTCTATTTTTAGCACAAAGCCAGCATTGTTTGCTTGGGGGTGGAGAGGGAGTCTATCAACACTAGGATAATAGACCAAGTCGACCTTGGCGGAATTTGAATAATAATAAAAAACATTTTTTTTATTTTTAACTACAAAGATTTATATAAACACTGAGGACAGTACATAACAATACAATGGAGGTTTGTATGGGAAATTTGAAAAAAAAATAAAATGACGAAAACAAAAACAAAATGTGTAACAATCAAATAAAAAGGAAGAAAATTTCCTAGTATTGCAAACTTCCAAGGCAAAGCATAGAAATTTCCACAAAATTTCCCAATATTTCACAGATTTCCATGGCAAATCATTGAAAATTACACATTTTCTAGTATTACAGAAAACTTCCAAGGCAAAGAATGGAACATTTCACAGTATTGCAGAGATTTCTAAGGTAAAGAATGGAAAATTCCACAAAAAGCTATGGTCACCCTTTCTCCCAGCAGAGTGAACTTCACAATGGACTTAGCTGATACCTGGATCCATTACACACAATAACAAATGATGTAAGGATATGATATACATGTAAGTGGGTGGTGGTATTGAAGAGTTCTCCGACCCTCAGACCATTTCAAATGTATATATGTAAGGATATGATATACATGTGATCCATTGAGGGTTCTGTTTGACTCAGATATTTTCAAATGTTTATATATAAGATATAATATACAAGTGGGTCATTGAGGTATTCTCTGTGGGCCTCAGTCCTTTTCAAATGTTTACTTGTAAGATACGATACACAGATGAATCAAAGACAAAAGTGAAAAATTGAAAAGTGGGTCATACAGTTTCTAATCCCTGGCATAAATAAACAAATACAACAAAATTGTTTTTAAATTCAAAAATAAAAAATCTTAAATATTCTTTCTTACCTGTACATCAACAAATCTTACCTGAACCCTAGTTAAATTTCTTTACCTTGTTGATGTTACAGCAATGACATTTATCTAGATTATAAAGGATGACATGTGAAAGCACATAGTTTAGTGGTTAGGTTGTTTGGCTCATGATGGTAAGGTGAAGGGCTCAACTCCCAGTGGTGTGTTGTGTCCTTAAACAAGGCACTTTATTCCACATTGCTCCAGTCCACTCTGTCCTTGAACAAGACACTTTATTCCACATTGTTCCAGTCCACTCTGTCCTTGAACAAGACACTTTATTCCACATTGTTCCAGTCCACTCTGTCCTTGAACAAGACAATTTATTCCACATTGCTCCAGTCCACACTGCTGGCACAAATGAGTTAGTTGTACCTCTAACTCCAATGACCAACTTAGTCGCTCACTGTGTCACGCTGAATCTCCCAGAGAATTACGTTTAGGACACACCTCTCTGTAGAATGCTCAGCCACTTCTTAATATCCCGAACAGGCTGTACCATTGATCAAGCAACTGGAACACTTGTCAAAACTGACAGAGGTACAACAACAACAAAGGATGATACTTGACTAAGATAATCTAGTCTAGAGATCTTACAAGAGTAGCCCTCATGACAGTAGCATGCAAAGAGGAGGCTGGGGAGTACAATGGCCCCTGGTGACGGAGGGTATCAAAATAAAGAGTCACACAGGTTTCTCCATTCAACACAGCGAGAGCACAAACCCCATTCAAAATATGCACCCTATTTTCGGCCCAAATAAAAATAAAAAATGGCTGAGAAATTTATCAAGTTGAGATTTGATGCTTCTGCTCAGACGAAGTTAGGTATGACATGTATGATTGTGTTCTGACAAGAAACTACATCTTGGGAACCGGACTTAGCTCAATAAATATAGGTGGTTTTAACCCTTTAGCATTTACATTACTCTATATTTACTATTATATTTTCACGGTAAAGGATTTATCTTATATATTTATCTCACATAATATCGAATCTATGAGATTTTGATATTATTTACTTTGAGAACAAAACCTTAACATCAGTATAAGTGGCTGGTTATAGCCAGTTTGAACAGAAAGAGGTGAGAGAATTCAGGCTGGATATGGCCGGTTTAAATTAACTTGAATGAAGTGTTTATTTCATCCCTATTTTAACCCCTTAGCATTTAAACCGGCCGTATCCTGCCAGAATTCTCTCACCCCTTCCTCTTCAAACTCGTGGTAACCGGCTACTCAAACTGACGTTAAGTTATTGATCTCAAAATAAATATAAAAATCTCGTAGATTTAATATTATGTAAGATAATGCCTTTACCATGAAAATCCAACAGTATATATAGAGTCATCAGTTAAATATTTTGTAATGTCCTCCTTGCTCACTTTTCCCAGTACTAGGCTCTATACAAGTAAGGATCGATAAAATAGGTACCAAACTAAGATAAAAACTTAGGGTAGATATAATCATCTAAAACCCCAGAAAAGCAGTGCCCCAGCATGGCCACATCCCAATGACTGAAAGAATAAAAGAATTTAAAATAAACACACAAAGATAAAGTTAATATTGTGTAAAACTTTAATTATTCAATAATTAACTTCTATTATATATATATATATATATATATATATATATATACATATATATTTATTTATATATATATATATATATATATTGTGAACGCACGTGGCTTAGTGGTTAGAGAATTGGATTCGCAGTTGTGATGTTATGAGATCAATTCCAGGATCGGTGATGCGTTATGTCCTTGAGCAAGACACTTTATTTCACTCTGCTCCTTCTACCTGGAGTTGCGACCGACAGAGTGTATTAGCAATTGGAAAGACCAATGGAAACATTGTTTCCTCGGTCCGATTTGACGAAAGTCGATCGAATGTCGATATATATATATATATATCATCATCATCATCATTTTACGTCCGCTTTTCCCTGCTTGCAAGGGTGGGACGGGTCTTATTCAGCACAGCATCTCTCCACTCGTCACGGTCCCTCGTCATCTCCACCGTGAGCTTCAATGATCTGAGGTCTGTTCTCACCACCTCCGCCCATGTTTTTCGTGGTCTACCTCTACCACGTCTTCCTTCAACTGGCATTTCCTGGCACTTCTTCACCCATCGGTCATCCTCCATGCGCATCACATGTCCATACCACCTCAGTCTCCTCTCCCGTACACTACATTCTATCCCTCTCAGACACAGTTTCTCTCTCAACACATTTATGCTGGGTCGTTCACGCACATTTACACTGCACATCCAACGGAGCATGCTTGCCTCATTTCTCTCCAGCCGTCGCATATCCTCTGCGGTTGCTGCCCATGTCTCACTACCATGCAACATCGCGCTCCTCACACAGGCATCATACAACCGGCCTTTCGTACGCAGGGAGAAACCCTTCTTCGTCAACAGAGGAAGCAGCTCCCTAAATATGTATAAGGAATTAGTATTGGTGCTCTGAAATAGTGATGTATATATAAATGTATGTGTAGTATACTTGATAATACACTGTATATCTATTTTTAAATATTATGAAGACCATTCGCTATGAATTTTAAAGTAGTGACTACGTCAAATACTTAGTCTCAGCCAAGAGCCAGGTGGTAGTGTTAAACAGAGTGGACTCTACTTGACACTGTCAGGCAGTCATGTTAAGCCAGGTGACAGATAGTTAGCCCAAACTGTTTATTGAAAAGAAAAGAAAAGAAAAACTAAAAAAAAAACAGGAAAGCTGAAAAAATATAGAGTTTAGGTATTTTTTACAAACCTTGACATCTGGAGGTAATGTTTGGACATTGGAAGATTGCACCAGCTTTTGGAAGCCATCATAAAACAAGACTTCATAACCAACTGAAAAATTACAGAAAATACAGAAGTGATAAGATGGATGTACTGAAAAGAATTTGGTCATATTTAAAACATTCAATGGATAATATGAGGCGTATGGCTGAGTGGTTAGAGAATTGGATTCACAATCTTGAGGTTGTGAGTTCGATTCCTGGACCGAGTGATGCGTTATGTCCTTGAGCAAGACACTTTATTTCATGTTGCTCCTTCTACCTGGAGTTGCGACCGATAGATAGTACTAGCAACTGGAAAGACCAATGGAAACATTGTTTCCTCGGTCCGATTTGACGAAAGTCGATTGATCCTTTATGGATAATGTCATCATATATGTGTCTGAGTGTTTATATACGATCATATATGTGTCTGAGTGTTTATATACGATCATGTTGTGGGTTCGATTGATGGACTGGGTTGCACGTTGTGTTCTTGAGTAAAACACACTCAGCCGCTACACACCATGGAAACCGAAATAAGCACCAACATGGTAAGCCCCTGGGCTTGAAACAGACTTTAATCCTGCGATGGACTGGTGTCCTGTCCAGGGAGAGTCTTGTACTCTCAATCGCTTCATGCCACAGAAACCAGGATAAGTACTAGCTTAATGAGGCCCCTGCCCTGTACTCAAGACTGACTAACTTTTAACCATAACATACCCAATGACTGATGCATCATCATCATCATCATCACCATCATCATCATTTAACGTCCATCTTCCACGCTAGCATGGGTTACACGGTTTTGTTCCATTTGATGCGGGAATGGTCGGAAGACCATGACTTGCTCGCACGGAAATGTCTCTGGTAGGTTTTTTACAGCTGGATGCCCTTCCTAACACCAACCACGTTTACAGTGTGGACTGGGAACCTTTTCACTGTGTCCCCTACACAGCCACCTTACAGTGTCATCATCATCATCATCATCATCAACGTTTAACGTCCGTGTTCCACGCTTGCATGGGTTTGGACGGGGGTAGTCCCACTTGAGGCAAGAGTGATTGTCTTGCTCGCATAGGACTGTCTGGCGGGTTTTCTACAGTTGGATGCCCTTCCTAACACCAACCACATTTACAGTGTGGGTCTGGGAGGTTTTTACCGTGTTGCCTACACGGCCACATTACAGCGTGGACTGTGATACTCATTAATTGCTACAAAGGCAAAGGTGATGCTCTAGAGGTGAGCAACTACAGGGAATAAAACTAATGGATCAAGTTATAAAAATGAAGCAAAGAAAGGAAGGAGCACCGCAGATGCTCTCTCTTCCTAAAGAGATAACATGATAAACACACACAGTACACTCTGTGAAGTGGTTGGTGATAGGAAGGGCTTTCAGCCACAGAAACCATGACAAACTTTATAGTGCTGGTGCCACGATAAAATGTACTTGGTACAGCACAGGAACGCATGTGAGAACTGCCCCACCCCACCCCCAGCCCTTCTCAGAGGTCAGTAGCTCCATTTGAGTAGTAACTTAGACTGTGATAGAGAGTTGAAGACCTGGTCAAACTTTGCTAGTAGGGAAAATGGATGTTAAATGATGATAGTGACGAAGATGATGACAATAATTGTTTCTACTTTCGGCACAAGGCCAGCAATTATCCCAGTGCATTACTGGTACTTTAATTTATCCACCCCGTGAGGATGAAGGGCTAAGTTAACCTCGGCGGGATTTGAACTCAAACTGGAAAGGGACGTAACTCTATGCTGGAAAGCATGGTGCCTGACTCTCTACCGATACTGCCAATCCATCGCCCTTGCTGATGATGATGATGATGATGATGATAATAATAATGATGACAACAACGATGATGGTGACAAGATGATAATGATAGTGACAATGGTGGAAACAATGATGACAATGATGAAGGTGACAACGATAATAAATAATAATTTATGATGACAACGATAATAAATAATAATGAAATTATTGTGTACAGTGCTCAGGTGCACTACAACTCATCAAATGTGCATGTATGGTACATAGAATAATATACAAATGTCAGGGAAGTGAACAGTGTATGAGTCATGATATATATAGACACACATATATACACACACATGTGAGTGTGTATGGAGGGGGAATATCAGGTGTAGTGTAATGATGATAATGTAACTTACCAGATAACTTCACAGCAACAACTTTAGCTGGGTAGAATTTAGAATCTGACCACTTAGCCAATACATGCTCCCCAACTTTGTAGGACTGAAAGAGTTAAAATGGAGAAGTGGTTTAGTTCTTGACAGTCGATAATTGAAATGAAAAAAAAAATTGAAATTTATAGCTCACACCTATGTAGGTTTAGCTGGCCCCTACATGGTGATACTCACAGGATGTTTTAATAGGGACTCCAGTCCTTGCATGTTGGTACAGCTCAAAGAGATTGATAGATAGAGAGAGAGAAAGAGCAAGAGAGAGAGAGAGTGAGAGAGTAAGCAAGAGGGCTAGAAAGGGAGAGTGAGAGAGAGAACAAGATAGAGAGAGATAGAACAAGATAGAGAGAGATAGAACAAGATAGACAGAGACAGAACAAGATAGAGAGAACAAGATAGAGAGATAGAGAGAGAGAGAACAAGATAGATAGATAGAGAGAGATAGAACAAGATAGATAGATAGAGAGAGAGAAATAGAACAAGATAGACAGAGACAGAACAAGATAGAGAGATAGAGAGAACAAGATATATAGAGAGAGAGAACAAGATAGAGAGAGAACAAGATAGAGAGAGAAAAAGATAGAGAGAGAGAAAGAACAAGATAGAGAGAGAAAGAACAAGATAGAGAGAACAAGATAGAGAGTGATATAGAGAACAAGATAGAGAGATAGAGAACAAGATAGAGAGAGAGAGAACAAGATAGAGAGAGAGAAAGAACAAGATAAAGAGAGAGAGAACAAGATAGAGAGTGATATAGAGAACAAGATAGAGAGAGAGAGTGATATAGAGAACAAGATAGAGAGAGAGAGAAAGAACAAGATAGAGAACAAGATAGAGAGATAGAGAACAAGATAGAGAGAGAGAGAGAGAACAAGATAGAGAGATAGAGAGAGATAGATAGAACAAGATAGAGAGATAGAGAGAGAGAGAACAAGATAGAGAGAGAGAGAACAAGAGAGAGAGAGAGAGAGAACAAGAGAGAGAGAGAGAGAGAACAAGAGAGAGAGAGAGAGAGAACAAGAGAGAGAGAGAGAGAGAACAAGAGAGAGAGATAGAAAGAGCAAGATAGAGAGTGAGAGAGAAATACTTACAGTCATTTGCCTCTTTTTTTCCTTCCTCTCCGAACGTCGAGTTGCCGGCCTCAGACGTTCACATTTCATGTCCACCCATTCATCGTACCGTTGGTTCCAACCTTCAAAGTGGATTAAAACTTGCAATTTCTCTTCTTGAATACTCACAATTTTGGCAGGATACCTGTAATAGGGTGGGACATTATATATATATAATGTGTAGGCAACACGGTAAAAACCTCCCAGTCCCACACTGTAAATGTGGTTGGTGTTAGGAAGGGCATCCAGCTGTAGAAAACCCGCCAGACAGTCCACGCTGTAATGTGGCCGTGTAGGCAACACGGTAAAAACCTCCCAGTCCCACACTGTAAATGTGGTTGGTGTTAGGAAGGGCATCCAGCTGTAGAAAACACGCCAGACAGTCCACGCTGTAATGTGGCCGTGTAGGCAACACGGTAAAAACCTCCCAGTCCCACACTGTAAATGTGGTTGGTGTTAGGAAGGGCATCCAGCTGTAGAAAACACGCCAGACAGTCCACGCTGTAATGTGGCCGTGTAAGCAACACGGTAAAAACCTCCCAGTCCCACACTGTAAATGTGGTTGGTGTTAGGAAGGGCATCCAGCTGTAAAAAACCCGCCAGACAGTCCACGCTGTAATGTGGCCGTGTAGGCAACACGGTAAAAACCTCCCAGTCCCACACTGTAAATGTGGTTGGTGTTAGGAAGGGCATCCAGCTGTAAAAAACCCGCCAGACAGTCCACGCTGTAATGTGGCCGTGTAAGCAACACGGTAAAAACCTCCCAGTCCCACACTGTAAATGTGGTTGGTGTTAGGAAGGGCATCCAGCTGTAAAAAACCCGCCAGACAGTCCACGCTGTAATGTGGCCGTGTAGGCAACACGGTAAAAACCTCCCAGTCCCACACTGTAAATGTGGTTGGTGTTAGGAAGGGCATCCAGCTGTAAAAAACCCGCCAGACAGTCCACGCTGTAATGTGGCCGTGTAAGCAACACGGTAAAAACCTCCCAGTCCCACACTGTAAATGTGGTTGGTGTTAGGAAGGGCATCCAGCTGTAAAAAACCCGCCAGACAGTCCACGCTGTAATGTGGCCGTGTAGGCAACACGGTAAAAACCTCCCAGTCCCACACTGTAAATGTGGTTGGTGTTAGGAAGGGCATCCAGCTGTAAAAAACCCGCCAGACAGTCCACGCTGTAATGTGGCCGTGTAGGCAACACGGTAAAAACCTCCCAGTCCCACACTGTAAATGTGGTTGGTGTTAGGAAGGGCATCCAGCTGTAGAAAACCCGCCAGACAGTCCTATGCGAGCAAGACAACCACTCTTGCCTCAAGTGGGAAAACTCCCGTCCAAACCCATGCAAGCGTGGAACATGGACGTTAAACGATGATGATGATGATGATATATATATATATATAAATTAAATAAAAATGGCATAAACTTTACAATACAATGGGAGGAAACATAATAGTACCACTGATGATGTCGCAGATGTGTGACGAAAGAACTTTGATAGATTATATATATATATATATATATATATTTATATCTGTACTTTTAACTGTTGGTCAATCAATGATAAACATTGATTGCCAGATAAATTAACTCTGGAGATATAAAAGATACAGAAGCGAAAACCAACCCAAACCAAACTGTGTTCTGTTATTATTATTTCTGGCAATACGTGTGTATATATATATATATATATATATATACACACATACATACATGTAAGCATGTATCTATTAATATAATATGCAGTGTGTATTTGTCTGTCACACACTAGAGATAACTGAAGATGGAAGGGGTGATTACATCAACTGAGGAAGGAAGGAGTGATTACGACAACTGAGGAAAAAAAGGGAGGTGAGAAACTATAGAAGTCCAGCATTCTAAGATTAATCACAGCTGTGCGTTTGTATCACTTGTGAGTGAGCACAAAGGAACCAACCAACCAACACCTCTTTTTTTTTATATTATATGGATTGACAGTATCGGTAGAGGGTCGGACGCCATGCTTTCCAGCATAGTTACGTCCCTTTACGATCTGAGTTCAAATCCCGCCGAGGTTGACTTTGCCTTTCATCCTTACGGGGTCGATAAAATAAAGTACCAGTAATGCACTGGGTAATTGCTGGCCTTGTGCCTAAAGTAGAAACAATTATCTATAGATATTACAATTAGCCATCATTTCTGACGGCACGGGTCTAGCTAGTATATATATATATATATATATATATATATTTCGTTTCTGAAGTTGTTTAGCAAGATTCTTTATCTGAAAACATGTGTTGAACGTGTTATTGGCAACATGACCCTCCCAAAGTATAACGATATATATATATATATTTAAGAAAATAACAGATTAAAGTTTAAGCAAAGAATTGCTGCTTTCCCCCTTAACGGGATCTTCTGAAACTAACAAAGTCAAACGCAGAAGTGAATATTTCAAAAAACGTTGCAACCGGAGGAAGACAGGAAGACGATACTTTGGTTCGTGGAAACGCTCCCTGGCAAAGAACGGGAAAAAACGAATATAATACGTCATTATTTAGAGCAATATATATATATATATATATATATATATATATAAAATAAAGTTAAATAAAAGTCAAATGATTAAAATTTAGCTTCGTTTATTACTGCTATATATATTTCAGTGACAGCCATCTTTGGCTGTGACCTCTTCAGGCAGTTTGTTGTTACATATGTTGTTACATATGTACTTGTCTATACCATACTAATTCAAACTGCCTGAAGAGGTCACAGCCAAAGATGGCTGTCACTGAAATATATATAGCAGTAATAAACGAAGCTAAATTTTAATCATTTGACTTTTATTTAACTTTATTTTACACTACTCCGGAGTAACCAAACCAACCTGCGCACTTCGTCGAGTGCTCCAGCCTGCATACTGAGGTGTTGGTATACAACCAACATAAACTCTAAATCTATATATATATATATATATATATATAGTGAAATAAAACAAGGACGATTGGTTACTCCTTCATTACGATTATTGTGAAGGAGTAACCAATCGTCCTTGTTATTTTATTTCACTATAATACACACCTCGACACTGAAGTGAACCTAAACATCGAGTGCTCACCTGAGTGAACCTACAGTAACTCCAAGTTACACTCCCTGGATATATATATATATATATATATATTTATGCATGCATATATGTAGAGTATTCCTACCATTTATGGATGAAATCCATAGCTTCCAATCTCTCACCAATTCTCCAGATAATGCCAGGACGGCAAGGAAGTCTTCGAGACCGACTTGTTGCAACAGAATAGCTACTTTCAGAAGTGCTGCTGTTGTTACTACCATTGCTGCTGCTGTTGCTGTTGTTGTTGTTGTTGTTGCTGCTGCTGCTGCTGCTGCCGCCACTGTTAGCAACCTTCTTTTTCTTGGACATCCCATTCTTGTCTTTGACAACATCAGTAGAAACGGTCCTGGAGACAGACTGCCTGGTAATCCGTACTCCCGCCTGTTCATCTTTGTCATCCATGTTTCCATTACCTTCTTCACTCCCTCCACCGTCGTCATCGTCATCGCCCTGAAAGAAGGAATCCAGAAAAGAGAGACATCGTTGGGTCAAAAAGCCGAGAAGATTCTTCAACTTCAATTCTTAACACCCAGTATTACATACAATGACATTAGCAAGATATGACTACGTGACATCTTAACACCTAGTATTACATACAATGACATTAGCAAGATATGACTACATGACATCTTAACACCCAGTATTACATACAATGACATTAGCAAGATATGACTACATGACATCTTAACAACCCCCCAGTACTACATACAACCACATTAGTAAGATGTGAATGGCTAGCAACACCCACTGCAACAGACACCCCTACCTCACAGACACCCCACCTCAGACAGGCTGCTGATGTTCTGATTTTAGAGAGGAGCTCAGCTGTATTGAGTGAGCACACCTGAGGTCTGGACGGTGACTGGTGTAAAGAGGAAGCAGCTGGACAATACAGAGTCTGAGCACACCTGAGGTCTGGACGGTGACTGGTGTAAAGAGGAAGCAGCTGGACAATACAGAGTCTGAGCACACCTGAGGTCTGGACGGTGACTGGTGTAAAGAGGAAGCAGCTGGACAATACAGAGTCTGAGCACACCTGAGGTCTGGACGGTGACTGGTGTAAAGAGGAAGCAGCTGGACAATACAGAGTCTGAGCACACCTGAGGTCTGGACGGTGACTGGTGTAAAGAGGAAGCAGCTGGACAATACAGAGTCTGAGCACACCTGAGGTCTGGACGGTGACTGGTGTAAAGAGGAAGCAGCTGGACAATACAGAGTCTGAGCACACCTGAGGTCTGGACGGTGACTGGTGTAAAGAGGAAGCAGCTGGACAATACAGAGTCTGAGCACACCTGAGGTCTCAATGGTGACTGGTGTAAAGAGGAAGCAGCTGGACAATACAGAGTCTGAGCACACCTGAGGTCTGGACGGTGACTGTTGTAAAGAGGAAGTAGCCGGACAATACAGGGTCTGAGCACACCTGAGGTCTGGACAGTGACTGGTGTAAAGAGGAAGCAGTCGGACAATACAGGGTCTGAGCACACCTGAGGTCTGGAGAGTGACTGGTGTAAAGAGGAAGCAGTCGGACAATACAGGGTCTGAGCACACCTGAATCTGGAGAGTGACTGGT
>OZ024762.1:10901430-10931430 GCA_964016885.1 Eledone cirrhosa
GTTTTTATATTTTTTACACGACTGTATGTAAAATCCCCGGCATGTCTTTGTATTGTCCCCTTTTCTTGTTGCGCCCTTGTGGCTAATAAAGAAATCTATCTATCTGATCATAGCTTGGTTTCGATCAGAGGATCAGAGGAGCCCATGAGGCGAAACAACATCCCACTACTGAATGGGGAGAAGATAAAGCCACGTTTTTCAATGTTATGGATAAGAAAATAGGCCAGACTGTTGTACCCGCTTAATAATAGGTTCAAATTAAGGGACACGTCCAGCAATTTGTGTGGGTGTATGAGGGGAAATCGATTAAATAGGACCCCTGATGGATGAAAGGCTAAGTTAACATCGGCCGAATTTAAACCCATAAAGAGGGTAATTATTAATAATAATTGTTTCTACTTTTGGCACAAGGCCAGCAATTATCCCAGTGTATTACTGGTACTTTATTTTATCGACACCGTAAGGATGAAAGGCAAAGTTAACCTCGGCGGGATTAGAATAATGGTTTCTGATCAAGGCACAAGGCCAGTAATTTTGGGGGAAGGAAAAGTCAATAAAATCGACGCCAGTGTATTACTGGTACTTTATTTTATTGACCCCCGTAAGGATGAAAGGCAAAGCTAGCTTCAGCAGGATTTGAACTAAGAACCCTCATTGCCGTCTCTATATTACAATTGTTACATCAACAGCATCATCATCGAATCAGTGATCAGACTATAATAATTCATTCACAAAATTTAATTTACCACCAAAATAAAATATTCTTTCTTCCTTATCAGAATAACGATATATAAACGTTGACTAATGATGAATGAGTGACACACAATCATAGCCGATGGGTTTCATATACCCGGGTGTGCGAGAAGAGAACTCAATACTATTGTTGAGGGTTTAATATACTAGGTGGACCATAACCCACCATAGTACTATGTAAAAATCGGGACCGCTGAGCCCCGGCCGTTTCAACAAATATATATATATATATATAAATATATATTAGCCTTAATAAAATGAATATATCCAAGGAAAACTTCAACCGTTAAGGTATGTTCCTTGGTTATGTCAACATTTATAAAACGCACTATTTTATCTGATGAAAGCGTACCAAAGTTTTTGGTACCCTTGAAATATATATAATAGAATAAATATGGTTTTATAAATATAGTTTCCATTTATTTAATATCATTGTATATATATATATATATATATATATATAAAGACTATATATATATATATATATAAAGACTTTTGATGTATTGAAGGCTTCTTTGTTTTACTTTCTTAATTTTTCGGCTCTGTTTAACTACATTGAGCTATACCTTTTACTGTCATTTCTATAATACGAAGAGGGTGTTTAACTCCAACACGCTCCAGTATTTTAACCCTTATATATATATATATATATATATATATATACACACACACACACACACACACACATTTTATTATGGCTAAATAGTGAGTTTTGTTAGTCTGGAGTTTCACCAAACATGAACTGGTCTGATGACCCTGTGATAAATAGGTGAAACTCCAGAGTAGCCTTAATAAAATGGAAATCAAAACTCTACTTCGGTTTGAGTTCTTTTCTCTCAGCCGTCAACCATAGTACACACATATACATACCTACACACACACATTTCTCTCACACACACATTTCTCTCTCACACACATTTCTCTCTCACACACACCGCTGCTGGTTTTAATGAATGGGGGTAAAGGTACTCAATATTAATATAGCGTGTTGAGTTACGAGCAGGAGAGAGAGATTTCTGGCTAATTTTCTTTAATAAAATAAAGTACCAGTAATGCACTGGAGTATTTACTGGCCTTGTGCCAAAAGTAGAAACAATTATTGCTAAAGAATAAAGGTACAATCACTGGAAGTGATAGAGGTTTATGGGAACATGTCAAACAGCAGATTTGACATTAGATGGCAATGTTCGACTGATATGTATATATATATACTTAGACATAGTCACAGATGCATATATATATTCTAATATTCTTTATATGATGGACTCTCTCGTCGATTCGACGTATGAGGGTTCAACACCATTTTCAGTATATATATATATATATATATATATATATATATATATATATACACACACACACACAATATTAGAAAAAAAATCAAGGTTACGAACCTATATTTATTCCATATTTCTACGTCCACTTCAACACAATTAATGTAAACACAGCTTGTTTTATCTTAACAAATAATTGTTAAGTACTATACTATAATCACACACACACATATATAAACACACACAGAATGTCCCAAAAAATGTATACACACTTTGATTACCTGTACAGGTAATATTTATTAGAATGCTGTTGAAGTTTGTATACATTTTGGGGGGACACCCTGTATATATGCATTTATAAATACGTATATATATATATATATACATATATATGATGTTTAATATAGAAATGGCTTCTACGGGACCAGAACTGTTTCAAAAGAAATCATCACAATATATATATATATATATATATATATACACACGTGTACATTCTATTTTATTCTTACTGTTTTGAGTCATTAGATTGTAGACATGCTAGAGCAAAACATTAAAACGATTTATTCAACCATATCGACATCATTACTTATATCTAAATAATGATTGATTTCTCTTATCGAATCGCTACGATACGGGACATAAACAGATACACATTTCTATATAGAAAAATGTGTATAGGAAGCACATTTCCTTCCAACACACAAAATATACGACGAGTTTCTATTATATATATATGTGAATATATATATATATAACCAAAGATTAATATGGTTCATTAATTACTCAATGAATATAGTTTTACAATAGATTAAAAGCACTCTACAATGAAGTTTTCTGGAGTTATTAATATTGTTTTAAAATATTAATAAATGAAGACATTCACATAATCAAAATAAATGTTTTATTATATATATTTCGAAGGAACTGTGCTGTTTTTTCAGTACGTCCTCGTCAGATAAAATACATGAATTGATGTATGACATATCTCAACTGCCTTGATGGTTCAACTGCCAATACTGGAATTGAACCATCAAGACAGTTGAGGTATGTCATACATCAATTCATGTATTTTATCTGACGAGGACGTACTGAAAAAAACAGCACAGTACCTTCGAAATATATATAATAAAACATATATTTTGATTATGTGAATGTCTTCATTTATTAATATTTTGAATAATATATATATATATTACATAATAAAAAAGGACTTCTTTCTTTCACTTTATAAATTCAGAACACGTTGGGTTTTTTTTAAAACGAATATATACAATGTATTTCCTGTAGTCCTGTCTATAACTTCAGACTGTCACACAATATATATATATCATCATCATCGTTTAACGTCTATCTTCCATGCTAGCATGGGTTAGACGGGAGTTGTCCTAATTTGAGGCAAGGTTGGTCGGGTGACCGTGTCTCGCTCACATAGGACTGCCTGGCAGGTTTTCTACGGCTTGATGCCCTTCCTAACACCAACCACATTTACAGTGTGGACTGGGAACTTTATATATATATATATATATATATATATTATATATATATATAAGTTTATACCGGGTTCAATCGGGGATAACCACAGTAAGTAAGGTACTCAATACATAGCAGAGTATAAATATTTAATATAGAAATGGCTTCTACTGGACTAGAACTGTTTCATTCGGGAGAAATCATCAGGGAGCTATAATTTCTATACTATATATATATATATATATATTTATTTATTAGTTATGTAATAAACAACATAAGGTAATTATTTCATTTACCAGTGGTTTCTTGAAAGCAAACAAATTTGCTTTCAGTCATCAGAAATATATATATATATATACACACACACTACACGGAAGAATGGAACAAAAGTACTATGTATTAACCCCCTCAAAATATAAATATCTGTTTAGTTCATTCTGTTTTGGGACGATATTAACTGTAATTTCGTCACAACAAACGTTGTGAAATTCTCATTAGATAACTTAAAGTAAACAAAAGAAGCAGTAACAAGCATGTATATATATATATATAAAACTTATAGCTATGTGACGATGTATGTGTCTCTCTCTCTCTTTATATATATATATATATATATATATATATATATATATATATATATATATATATAGGCACACATACATACATCGTTATATAGCAGAGTTTCATCATCACAAAAAGAATTATTTTTAATTTAGGCTAAAACAAAAAAGGGGTCAGCAAATTTGATGTGGGAGGGGGGAGGGGGGATAGCAAAAGTTGAATGAATCAACCCCAATACTTGACTGGTACTTCATTCCCTTAATAATATGGATGAATTTAACTAACGAGGAAGAACTTCTTCGTGGTCGCTCGCACTTGCAAGAAACACTAGCCAAATTATCCGAGAAACGACTTGATATATATATATAACGCACTTATAGTTTTGTCCTGTTTATCACTGGAACCCTTGGCATGACACTAGACACGGTTGGAATGTCCATGATCAAAGATCGGTCGAATAAAATTGGGATGGATATCACGGTTGACCTAGGGCTAAACGATGGAGGGGGGGGGGGGGTTATTTATCTTATTGGTCTTTTTTTTCTTCTTCCAAATACCTTGTATTAGATGAAAGCGTAATCATAATATAAATTGAATTACTTCACAACATATATATATATATATATAGATATATATATATATATATATATGTATGTGTGTGATTTCCTTCGAACGAAACAGTTCTAGTTCTGTAGAAGCCATTTCAGTATTAAATTTTGTTGTATACACTCTGCTAATGTATTGAGTACCTTAGTTGCTTGGGTTATCTCCGATTGAACCCGGGACCCATATATATATACATACATATATATATATAAAACACTTGTTTATATGAAACCGTCAGTAATATTTGTGGCGGCAGTTTATCCGATAGTGAGATTTGAACACAGAACAGGGAGAACTAAAGTACCTAGAAGGCCTACCTAACTAATTGTCATTATGGTTTAAAGACATTCCATGTGTTCGATTATTATTGAAAATCAATTAACGAAACTTAAAATTTCTTAGCTAAAAAAATAATAAATAAAATAAATCGCAAAAGAAACAAAAAGAAAATCAAATTTTAAATATCAGCGAAACTCCAGCACCTTGGAAACTAAGACACAAATATCTCTCTCTCTCTATATATATATATATATATACATACATATACACACATGGATATATATATATATACATACACATGGATATATAAATAAATACATATGTCCGTTACATTACATATACGCATATTATATATATATATATATATATATATAAAATACACAAGAATAATTATAACATTCTACGTAACATTAAATATATATATATATATATATATTTTTTATTTATTTATTTATTTATATATACATATACAGTTTGCAATACAAAACAGATAGACATATAGACACAAATAAACACATGATATATATATATAAAATATATCCTATCTATAAAACAGGGATTAAAGCTGCTATATAGGGAGGCCTTTCTAACAATCAGGCATGTGCTTGCAAGGTGGCGAAAACGAAAACACAAGAACTTACTTACCGCTTTGTTAGAAGCAGCCATTTTGAAATAGATTTGTTGATACTTAACCGCCGCTCCCCCTTTTTTTTTTCTTCTTTTTCTTTATTTTATTATTACTTTCTTTTTTGTTTTCTTTGTTTTTACTTTCGTTGACACAAGTCAGAATGCAAGGGATTTGTTTTCAGTTGGCTATTAGCCGAACCATTTATATTAGTAATAATAATTATATCAACTACTACGACCACTATTACTACTACTACTACTGCTGCTATTACTATTACTACTACTACTACTACTACTGCTGCTATTACTAGTACTATTACTATTGAGGCGGCGGCGGCAGCAGTTTGAAGCGACGAACGAATACGCGCGCGGAATAGTGGAGAGCACAGCCGAGAACCATCAATACAAGCATCATCACTATTGCCACTACTGCTGCTGCCACTACTGCTGCCGCCACCGCCACTGCTGCTCTGCCGCCACCACCATAATGTCAACGGTAGAATGAAGTGGAAGGGAGGGGGGGGGGGGGAAGGAGAGACAGAGAAAGATTATGTAATTAGCACAGTGCGTGTGTATTTCTCTCATTTCTTCATCCTCTCTCCCGCTCCCTCTCTCCCTCTCTCTCTCTCCATATATGTGTGTGTGTGTGTGTGTGTTTGAATATATATATATGTATGAGGGTGGGTGCAGTGTATATATATATATATATGTATGTATGTGGGTGGATGCAGTGTATATATATATATATATACATACACATACAATATATATAATGGTGTATATATTTTGGGGGACTATATATATATATATATATATATATATATATATATACATATACAATATATATGGTGTATATATATTTTTGGGACAATATATATATATATATATAGTGTCCCCCAAAATATATACACCATTCTAATAAATATTGCCTGTCCAGGTAATTAAAGTGTGTATACATTTTGGGGGGACACCCTGTATATATATATATATATATATATATATATATATATATATATATATATATATATATAACAAAGAGGGTGTGGAAAGATACTAGGTGGACCATAACGCACCAGAGTACTCAATACTTGGGGTAGTAGAGTGGGAAATAGGAAAAGATACAGGACCCCGACGGCAGAGCTCAGCTCTCCTGAATCTTTTCACACATACATATATATATTAATTCAAAATATTAACAAAAATAAACATTCATGTGATCAAGTATATTTTATTATACATATTTCAGAGGTACTGAGCTAACTTCAACAGTACGTCCTCATCAGATAAAATAAGATGATGCATAACATACCCTGACTTAGTAGATGGTTAAGATTCAGTCATGGTAGTGAGTAATATATGATAAAACTCAATATTTATATACCTTAAGATTGAGACATGAAAAAAATCTATTGTAAAACTCATTTTTTGTATTTATTCATTGAACCTTGTTTAACCTTTAAATAAATATATATATATATATATATATATATATATATATATGTATGTATGTATGTATGTATGTATGTGTGTATAAACTTAAGAAAATTAACAAAGGACAAGACAAAGAACAGAAACAAAACAAAACAAAAACCTCATTTTTTTAAGGGGAAACCTTAAAAAATTATTTTTTAAAAAATAAAAACACGAACGGAGAAAACAGAACTCTATGGTCATCGGCCGTTGAGATGGACTTGGGTGCTTTCGACCCATACCAAGAGTGCTGTTGGTCTACCCGGGGTCACAGCGTCTGACATAAGCCAAACGCTGTCCAGTGATGTAAGAGATACGATGCTGGACACGTCTTTCTGCCGCCTCAGGATATTTTATCCGATTTTCTTATGCTTTTGTCATTTATCACGGATTCTGCTTCAGAATTCCAATCTTTCAAATCCCCCATACGCCTCGATAGATCATTGTGTGTGTGTGTATATATATATATATATATATATATATATGTGTGTGTGTGTGTGTGTGTGTGTGTGTGTGTAGAAGTTCTATTTAAATTGTTGGGATACAAGCAAATATTTTTATAACTGATATAAAGCAGTCAACAAATTATTGGAGTAAAAATACGATATTAACAAATGGAAACTATATTTATAAAACCATATTTATTTCATTATACATATTTCAAGGACATCAAGTTAAATTTTGGTGTGCTTTCATCAGATAAAATATAATATAGAGCAGTTTTATAAATAAATATTGACATACCCTTAAAAAATGCGACCATTTCTGTTGGAAGCTCCCGGATACACACACACACACATATATATACACCTACCTACATTCATAAAAATATGTGTATATTTATATATATATATATATATATATATATATATATAAATATACACATATTTATATGAATGTAGGTAGGTGTATATATATATATATATATATATATATATAAATACACATATTTATGTGTATGTATGTAGGTGTATATATATATATATATATATATATATATAAATACACATATTTATGTGTATGTATGTAGGTGTATATATATATATATATACATATATATATATATATATAAATATACACATATTTATGTGTATGTATGTAGGTGTATATATATATATATATATATATATATAGAGAGAGAGAGAGAGAGAGAGAGAGAGAGAGAGAGAGAGAGAGAGAGAGAGAGAGAGAGAGAGAGAGAGAGAGAGATACAACTTGTACTGGCATTGATAAATATGCTGTGTCCGTCATCCCTTATTATATATATATATATATATATATATATATATACATTCTTCTTCGCCCACTTAATCCTGAGAGGGATGTAGGGTCACAGTCCTCAAACATTCCTTCCAACGGGTCCTGTTAGAAGCCACCGTCTCCAACTGATCCAGCTGGATCCCCAAGCGCGACCAGCTTGGCTCATGGATGTTATCCAACCATCTTGCTCGGGGTCTACCTCTGCATCTCTTGCCGTTTGGTTTTGCCCGTAAAATTTGTCCAGCGATTCTTTCCTGAGACATTCTAACCACATGCCCATAGTATCGGAGCTGTGATCTCTCAATTCCGAAAAGGAGCGGCTCTACCTGGAGTGACTCTCTGATCTCCGAGCTACACACTCTATCGAGTAACGTTACTCCAAAGACCCTTAGAGGAATCCCATTTCAGCTGCTTGTAATCGCCATCGTATTCTTTTGGTCATTACCTAAGATTCACGACCATAGGTAAGGGTTGGCATGAATACCGAATTGAAGAAAACGAGTTTCGGTTGCAACGTTTTTTGAAATATTTACTTCTGCGTTCACCGATTGACTTTTTTAGTTTCAGAAGATCCTTTAATAAATATATATATATATATAAATATATAAATATATATATATAAATATATATATATAAATATATATATATAAATATATATATATAAATATATATATATAAATATATATATATAAATATATATATATAAATATATAAATATATATATATAAATATATATATATAAATATATAAATATATATATATAAATATATATATATAAATATATATATATAAATATATAAATATAAATATATATATATAAATATATATATATATATATATAAATATATAAATATATATATATAAATATATATATATAAATATATATATATAAATATATAAATATATATATATAAATATATATATATAAATATATAAATATAAATATATATATATAAATATATATATATATATATAAATATATATATATATATATATAAATATATAAATATATATATATAAATATATAAATATATATATATAAATATATATATATAAATATATATATATAAATATATAAATATAAATATATATATATAAATATATATATATAAATATATATATATATATATATATATATATATATATATATATATATATATATATATATATATATTAAAATAACAGATTAAAGTTTAAGCAAAGAATCGCTGCTTTCACCCTTAACGGGATCTTATCAATATTTGCTCTACGGTTCTTATATATTTGATATATATTTATCCTTATCGAGCCCTCTTTGGATTTTAGTCTTCAAATTTATTATTATTACTATATATATATATATATATATATATATATATATATATATATATAAATATATATATATATATGTATACTTTGGTGTATGTGGTTTCTGTTGTCTCCTGTAAAAAATTACACATACCGTCTTAAACAGGCATGTCAAACATGCGGCCTGCACAAAGGTTTTATCTTCGTAAAATTAGTTGTAATATGCGCAATTAGTTGTCGTGTGTGACCCTCAGATATTACATATGTGACCCGCGTGGCCCTCGAGGGATCCTCAGTTTGACATACCTGGTCTAAAAGATTATTCCCAGTCATTCAATTCAAGATCGTGAGAATCCATTCTGAAACGAAGATTTCATTTCCTGCATCACAGTATGAGTAGAGACAACCTCAAAACAGGTAGGTAGGAAGGTAGATAGGTAGTGAAATAGATAGATAGGTATGTAAGTAGCTAAGGAGATAGGTAAGGTATGTAGTCGAACCTAATCATACAACGGTCCTTAGCCAAAATTAATTTCCCCTCAATGCAGGAAACAACGAGATTGTCCAAGACACATACCCCCTCCATGTTTGAATTGTACACTCTCAGATTTAGAAAGTGGAGTTTATAAAATAAAAATAAAAATCTCCTGAAATACGTTCGTTGCGTATAAGACCCCACCCCAAACGCACCTCGAAGCACCCCCCCCCCCCCCGTTTTCGAGCACACAATCCAAACACACGCTTGTTACTATGACAACAGCATAAAAAAATTCGAATCAAACACCTTAGGGTGAGAAAGTTACAGTGTCTCGTTCTCTGTAATGTCTGCCGGACACAGCAGATATAAATCTGCTCTGAAGAATCAAAAACCTAAGCTGGAGATCACACTCAACACTTGAAACCATCTACGGAGATTTGATTCCAATATCCCTCAGACTCAACACTTAAAACCATCTACGGAGATTTGATTCCAATATCCCTCACACTCAACACTTGAAACCATCTACGGAGATTTGATTCCAATATCCCTCACACTCAACACTTGAAACCATCTACGGAGATTTGATTCCAATATCCCTCACACTCAACACTTGAAACCATCTACGGAGATTTGATTCCAATATCCCTCAGACTCAACACTTAAAACCATCTACGGAGATTTGATTCCAATATCCCTCACACTCAACACTTGAAACCATCTACGGAGATTTGATTCCAATATCCCTCACACTCAACACTTGAAACCATCTACGGAGATTTGATTCCAATATCCCTCACACTCAACACTTGAAACCATCTACGGAGATTTGATTCCAATATCCCTCACACTCAACACTTGAAACCATCTACGGAGATTTGATTCCAATATCCCTCACACTCAACACTTGAAACCATCTACGGAGATTTGATTCCAATATCCCTCACACTCAACACTTGAAACCATCTACGGAGATTTGATTCCAATATCCCTCACACTCAACACTTGAAACCATCTACGGAGATTTGATTCCAATATCCCTCACACTCAACACTTGAAACCATCTACGGAGATTTGATTCCAATATCCCTCAGACTCAACACTTGAAACCATCTATGGAGATTTGATTCCAATATCCCTCAGACTCAACACTTGAAACCATCTACGGAGATTTGATTCCAATATCCCTCAGACTCAAGCAAAAAAAGACTACAGTTTTCTTGTCACTGTCATCGAGCCGACAAAGAAATCATTTCATCTCTCATTCCGTGGTGTCCCTCTCGATGTGTCTATTCACCAAAACTGACTTTTCCAGACACCATAGCTAAGTAGTCAGGGTTGGACATAAGGGATCCAGGGACAGCAAATGCACGACTGAACAGTGTGGAAAGGGATTGTCAAGAGAGTTTCGACTGCCCACAGAGGAGTCGAAGAATGATGATGGTGGTGATGATGATGATGATGATGGTGGTGATGATGATGATGATGGTGATGATGATGATGGTGGTGGTGGTGATGATGATGATGGTGGTGGTGGTGATGATGATGATGACGAATGTCCGCTGGTCACCTATTTTCTGTCCCTATTATCAATGTCGGTGGATTGGCAGTATCAGTAGAGGGTCTGACGCCATACTTTCCAGCATAGTAACGTCCCTTTACGGTCTGAGTTCAAATCCCGTCGAGGTTAACTTTGCCTTTCATCCTTACGGGGTCGATAAAATAAAGTACCAGTAATGCACTGGGTTAATTTCTGGCCTTGTGCTAAAAGTAGAAACAATTATCATTGTAGCGATCGTGTGTTTGGATTTCAACATTTCCACATTTCACACCACCCAAACGCCTCAATAAATAAATATAAATATATATATATATACAAAAAGTAAACGGAAACAAAATAGCAAACAACACAATACAATGAAGAAATATATTAGTTTAACGCTTTGACGCTTCATATGGTAGGAAAAAAGAGTCTTTACATCCATGAACTCGGCTTTTGATAGGAGCCTTTGGAATGTGTGTCTGAGGTCTAGGGGTAGGACTAGGGTGACAAGAAGAAGAAGAAGAAGAAGAAGGTCTTTACGTTTCAGGCACTAGTCCTTCATTGGAAGATAGAATGAGGAATACAAGATGAAATAAGGAAGAGAGGGAGTGTGTGTGTGTGTGTGTGTGTTTCGCCCATTATCACATGTAGGATATGATCGTCATTTTCTTCGGATTTTATTTTCATTTTAGGATTTGACAACTGATGCAAACCTGTCAACTCTCCCCCGCCCGACGGTGGGATCTTCTACCCACTTTGGGATGAGTGAGAGATGTCTTCTCTTGTGAAAATGGGTATAGCTTTCATTGTGTAAAATCTCCCGGTTTTGGGGGTACTATTTTTCATGGTACTCCTCGTTTGGATCAATAGAGGTTGGCAGGCCTGCTGATGGAATTATGAAATAAGGAAGGTAGGTGTAGGTCGGTGTTTGATTTATCGAAGGCTTGGGTACATTGTTGGGAGAACATGCGTGATTTAGCCCATGGTTGAGCCCCTGGCTGTATAGATGTAGGATTTATTCTGGGTGCATTTCATTTCAAAAGCAATCTTAGTTGTGCGTGTATGTCTAAGTTAAACAAGAATCTTAAAAAAAAATCTCCCCACCGAAGTTAACAAAGAACTTACTAGATCTACCAAAATTATAATATTAATTAAATTGTTTAGAACTACAAGTAAAGTCAATCTTTTCCTTTATATATATATATTAATTTAAAATATTAATAAAAATAAACATTCATGTGATCTAGTATATTTTATTAGACATATTTCAGAGGTACTGAGCTAACTTCAACAGTACGTCCTCATCGGATAAAATAAGATGATGCATGACATATCCTGACATAGTAGATGGTTAAGATTCAGTCATGGTAGACTATATACTCACTACCATGACTGTATCTTAACCATCTACTATGTCAGGGTATGTCATGCATCATCTTATTTTATCCGATGAGGACGTACTGTTGAAGTTAGCTCAGTACCTCTGAAATATGTCTAATAAAATATACTTGATCACATTAATGTCTATTTTTGTTAATATTTTGAATTAATATTAATAACTCTGGAAAACCAATTTTGTTGAGTGCTTCCAATCTATTGTAAAACTCATTCTTTGATTGATTCATTGAACCTTGTTTAACTTTTATATATATATATACAGGGTGTCCCAAAAATGTATACACTTTTATTACCTGTACAAGCAACATTTATTAGAATGCTGTTGAAGTGTGTATACATTTTTTAGGGGGGGGGGGGGGGCACCCTATATATATATATTCATTTATATTAAAGCTAAAAAGTGAGTCTTGTTACTCGAGTTTCGCCTGTTTATGACAGGGTCTTCAGACAAGAACTTGTCTGGTGACCCTGTGATAAACAGGTGAAACTCCTGAGTAACAAAGACTCACTTTTTAGCCTTAATATAAATGAATATTAAAACTCTATTTCGGTATTGAGTACTCCTTTCTCTCGGCCGTCAACCACTTACAACAGATATATATATATAACCAAAGATTAGTATGATTCGTTGATTACTCAACGAATATAATTTTACACTCAGCGGTGGGGTTTTCCTGGAGTTTTTAATATTATTCAAAATGTTAACAAATGAAAAATATTCTCATAATCAAAATATATACTTTATTATATATATTTCAAAGTACGTTTTCATCTGCCATAACTGGAATTGAATAATCAAGACCGTAGCGCTATGTCACATATCAAATCATATATTTTGTCTGATGAAAACGTACTTAAACACCTTTAAGTACCTTTGAAATATATATAATAAAGTTTTTGATTATGAGAATATTTTTCATTTGTTTACATTTTGAATAATATATATATATATATATATATATCTATATCTATATATATATATATATATGTGTGTTCTTGTAACAGCTAAACTCCGCCAGTTGCAGACTGCGCGTCACGGTGGATTGGCAGTATAGGTAGAGGGTCGGACGTCATGCATTGACGCATAGAGTTACGGCCCTTTCCATTCTGAATTCAAATCCCGCCGAGGTCAACTTTACTTTTCATCCTTACGGGATCGATAAAATAAAGTACCAGCAATGTACTGGGTAATTGCTGGCCTTGTGCCAAAAAGTAGAAACAATTATATATATATATATATATATATATATAAATATATATAAATAAACAGAATAAATGGATAATTTATCACATTCTAATACTCGATGTTGGTGGCGAATTGGCATAGTTGTTAGAAGGTCTGATAGAATGCTTTGTGGTTTTTGTTGACTCTCTGTTCTCTGAGAAGTTAACTTTGCCTTTCACCCTTTCGAGGTCGATAAAAAAAGTACCAATCCAATTCTTCCTCCCTGTAATTTTAAAACTATACAGATGAAACAAATATCATTCACTTATAGTTATTATCAATTTCGCTCAATGGTCTTAATCCAAAAGATTAGACTACAAGTAGTAACGGATCTGTTCTAGTGGTAACGATCGCCAGGGAACAAATGTAGACGGATGATAATTATTTCCTGCACCGGAAGAGTTCCAATCAAGATAAGAGAACTCTGAAAAATTCTGCAAAATTATAAAAAAAAAAAAAAAACTGAGAGAAAGAGTAAAGAAAGAAGAGATAAAGCAAGAAGTAAAGTGCCCCAAACAGAGAAGAGGAGTGTGCCTCCTCTTCTCCATCCTACCAGAAGCCCTGGAGGAAATATACGGCGGTAGAATGCTGGCAATACATTTATTTTACTTGACCTAAGCAGATGATTTAAGGTTGTCAAAGGCGTGAGAGAGACTGACTGTCATTGATCAGAAGGCGAAAATAACTAGAAGAAGAAAGAGAAACTAAAAAGAAAAGAAGAAGTAAATTTGAAACATAAACAAACAAAAGAAGAAGACATTTTTTATTTAATTTATTCAAACGGATAAAAAGTGGAGAAACGAGGCAAAAAACAAAAAAAGCCCAACACGCAATCAATGATCAAAAAATGGCCTTTATAACATGAGTGACTTGGACTGTAATTCATATTATCTTCTCTCTTCACATTAGGATGGTTTTATGGCTTGAGATTACCTTACTGTACGGGATACACGCGAATGAGAGAAAAACAAGCTATTCCGGGGGTCGTTTCTGTTTATAAATAGTAAACAGACACCCCCCACATTGAAAGGTTGCCCAGGGGGGACACTGAACAGAAACACAGAGAGAGAGAAAACAAGTGATTCTGGTTGGAGGTCGTGTCTGTTTGTAAATAATAGACAGACACCCCCGCACTTAAAGTTTCCTTGCGGAACATACACAGGACAGAACAAAGAGAGAAGGAAAGCAACTGATTCTGGGGTTTGATTCTGTTTGTAAATAACAGACAGCCCCGCCCTCACTGAAAGATTGCTGATGGGGGAACACACTCAGAAGAGAACAGAACGGAGAGAGATGGGGAGACTTATACAATGGATGTGATAAATAGATAAATAAGAAGGATTAGGACTCGTTCGGAGGTCTCCTCATTTCACACGTATTTAATATTTATACAGGCATAAGCTTATATGACAACATACCTAATATATGAATTAATGATTAACAACTCAGGGTCTATTTTTGAACTCTTAAAATTTATGAAGCTATTGATGTCGGGGTGGATTTTACTCCATCATTCCTGGATTATTTTACTAACTCCTCGATGAAGACAGTTCGTTTTTTGTTTGATTTTCGTTCTTTTTAGTATTTAAATATTAATCACAGCTTATATACATACACACATATACACGCTGAACTTGGTGTTTCGACTGCCAGTGAATGTGAAAATCAGTCAAACATTAAATGAATGACATGCCAATACATATGAGCAGACTCATAAGATAAATTTTCCGCAAGAGAAATGTATTAGTGACTTCGAAGTTTCAATTACACATAAGAAGGAATGTAACGGGCACTTTTCAAAGTACAAACAAACGAAATTGACAAATTTGTTTAATAGGAGGGGAGAAAAACGGCTGATTCTTACCAGTGTGGGACATTTCCTCTCCCCTGCTCTGTATATACGTAATATTTATACACATTCTACATACTTTACGTTATATATATATATATACGTAATATTTATACACATTCTACATACTTTACGTTATATATATATATACGTAATATTTATACACATTCTACATACTTTACGTTATATATATATATACGTAATATTTATACACATTCTACATACTTTACGTTATATATATATATATATACGTAATATTTATACACATTCTACATACTTTACGTTATATATATATATATATATATATATTTCTAAAACGATCGCACAAATCGAATAAAAATATCGAAGTAGCGACGGCGTGTTTCTTCAAAGGAATATAAATATATTCACATTATATATATATATATATATATATATATATATATATATATATATATATATATATACATCGCCTTAACACTTCCTAGGCAGCAGCTTATATACGTAATTTCAACCACTGGAATTTGACACATCTCTTCAAACGAATATATAATATTTATATTCACGTTTGTGCTCATATCATCTCTCTCATTTTATACACGCACACACACACATATATATATACATATATAAATATATACGTGCAAGTGTGTATGTATGGAATTTTACACACATAGACAGAAAGAAAAAATAAACAAAATCAAACGAAAAACAGTCAAACGTAACAAAAGACCAATGGATTTGAAAGGTTTACGTATTTAATATATAAAAGCTATGATACATATCGTCTGTGGTGCATCTCGTAACTTTGCTATCACCTACCTACTCAACACGAATTGATTATATATATATATATATATATATTTCATGTTTATCTTTGCGGAGATCATTTCTAAAGTGTCCCACATCGAATCGCTCAAGGAATAACCCCGCACCCACAACCTGCCTCTATCTATCTATCTATCTATTTATCTATCTATCTACCTGTCTCTCTATCCACCTATTTATCAATTCCTATTTAGCTTTGTCTGTCCACTTATCTATAAATCTATCTATCTAAAATATATCAATCTATCTATCTACCTATCTAAAATCAATCAATTTATCTATCTATTTATCTAAAATATATCAATTTATCTATCTATTTATCTAAAATATATCAATCTATCTATCTATTTATCTAAAATATATCAATCTATCTATCTACCTATCTAAAATCAATCAATTTATCTATCTATCTACCTATCTAAAATCAATCAATTTATCTATCTATCTATCTATCTAAAATCAATCAATTTATCTATCTATCTATCAATCGTTCTATTTTGTTTACAATTTGCAATGAACATATCCCATCGACACTGCTCTTAGTTCTCTTTCCTGTTATAAACTGCCCCCCCCCCCCCCCTACATGCAGTATATATGTGAGGGTATATATATAAGAAATGTGAACAACTCCTGCAGACACCTCTATTAAAAAATAAAATAAAAAATAAACGCAGCCCTGCCTTCCTTCCATATATCAATCTATAATAGTTTGCCAAGACTAATTATATCGAATTTTTTTTAGCCAATTCTTAATAATAGAACAATAACAAAGAGCAACTAATGTCTTCTCCAGTGTTTAGATAGATTCACGCTGCCAAATTCTAAATATAGCAACACACACACATATATATATACATATATTTATATATACATACATACACGGACATCCGTCTACCTCTTTTTGAAATACAGCTTACTCTGTGTGTGTGATTATATGTATATGTATATATATACATATATATATATATGAAGAAGATAGGCTTAAGTTTAAATTAGTTCGATTATTTATATTAGTATCGATAATAAATTGTTCAGAATTCCTTCAGATAAATTCCGTAACACATTAACGCATTCATAACGTGTTGAAATATACACACATGTATTTAATATAATTTGCTGAAATATACACGCATGTATACACATATGTTACGGATACCCCCTATATATATTATAAATACACACATATATATATATAAGCCTGTAGAAGACTGCCTGCACGCGCATATGTGCTGTCTGATTGTGTAATTAAGAAATATTTATTAAGAAGACGTAACAAACAAAAAAACCCATTAATAGACATTCGGTGAAAATGTTTTCATCGCGTTGTTCTGCTCTGAATTGATATATATATATATATATATACACACACACAAGTGTTAAATAAAACACATTCTGGTTGGTCTAATAAGAGGCATATGACCAGAAAAGTGCTCAAGAAAACAAAATAGTCAGCAGATAAGGAAATACTGTTACATTAGTTGACTTTGATAAATATTGAACGGAGTTAAAAAAAACAAACACACACAATAACTTCGATATATCGCACTCGCAGACACTCGTATAGATATACAAAACTCCCACAAACATATATATATATCTCACATGTATTGTTGAAACTACTCACACATAGACACGCCCCGATTGAGGGAACGATTATTTAGAAGCTCAAGTTGGACAATCACGGCAATACGACTGAGATGCACGTATTTATAAACTAAACTGAAAAAAAAAAAAAAAAAAAATCTCTTATCAACTTGCAGTGTCTGTTGATTGCATTTTCTACAAACTTTTTTTAACACTTGAAAACAAGACGATGTTGGTACATTAGTGAAGAGATAGAAAACTCACAAAACCACCACCAACAGTAGCAAGACCTCGCTAAAACTAAACCCTTTCACGAGAGGACCCAGTAATTTTTTTTTTTTTTTTTTTTACTCTCTAACCTATCTTGTCGAACTAGTTTGCTTCCAACTTTATATAGATATATATGATCAACAAAAGGAGATAAATTGAGCTCAATCCTACTCGTTTCTTCTCTCTCTCTATATCTCTTCCCCAATCTCTCTCCCTCCTTACTAATTGCTCCTCCTCAAATCTCTCTCTCTCTATATATATATATATATATCTACCTTACTCAGTCACTCCGTTTCCTATCCTCAAATCTCTCAGTATTTCTGTCTCTACCATCTCGTCGCTTCTGACTCTATTTCTCACTTTGTGTCCGATAAACTCCCAAACAAACCAAACATGGTATACACAGGTGAATTTTGTATGGGCTCCAGATTGCTGATGCCACTTTCTGATTTCTTCGGTCTACCCATAGACCAGGTAAGTAGTCACTATATTCTTTCAGTCATTTGACGGTGGCCATGCTGCGGCACCCGTCATTAAGGGGTTTTAGTTGATCAGATCAACTCCCTAGTACTCTGCGATCTCTCTTTTGTCGAACCGAACACGCGCACAAACAAACGCATGTACACCCACACGGGCTACAGTTTCCGTCTACCAAATTCCATTCACAGCAACACTTTGATTTGTTAGTTTGCTTTGTTAATAAATTATTTTATGAATCCCTTATAAATTCCCGATGTTTTTTTAAAAACTAATAATAATTGTAACACACGGAGTATGTATATATATCGTAAAATATGGCAACGAAAGGGTCAAATCACCGTAAGATCAGATTTTATTTTTGAGGTCGTTTTTTGCCTTTGATCGTTCACAATCGGGGACAGGTGGGTGGCAATGAAATAAGTACTAGTTAAATACCAGTTAAGTACCAGTTAATTACTGAAGTTGTTGTTGTTTCAATACAGGTTAATCCTTATCGAACAGACATAACATTCCAACTCTGACCAGCCCGACCCCTTTTTTTTTTTTTTGTATATCTAGATCAGTGTTGCCTGTATCGTTATTATTTCATTGTTGAAACTATGTGGCGTGATTTGAGGTAACGTTTGTCAGCTGATTGTTATATAGAACCAGTTAACCCTGACTGAAAGGAGGCAACTTCACACCGCTTGAAATCCCATCTTTTTCATTTTCTTTTAGATATCTGGGACTGGCAACATTGTCTTGTCTATTGTTACTTTTGTTGAGCCTGTATAGCGCGATTTGAGGTGAACTGGCGCGGTTTCTAGCATCTGGGACGACCTTGTTGTCATTGTGCAATTAGATATGTTGGATATCAAATTTTTGTTTTCTAAATTCCACATGATATCCTTTTAACAACAGATATCTCCCGTTTTAAGGTCGTTTTACTCTGTTAAAGCAAGGGTTATTAGCCTTGATCGGACCCCAACACATACTTTGGCTTCATACTCATTATCGAGTCCTTTCAGAGCGAATACTTCAGTTAGATACCCACCCTGGCATCAACCATTTTAGCCACCTTTTACGATACGCAAGGATATGGTGCATCTATTTTAAATGTAAACATGTATTTATTGTTGTGTGGGGAGGGTACATCAGATACTTTTGAGCTCTTGTGGTGAGGCATGGAAACAAAAACAAAAACAAAGGTTAGCTATCGAGTATCGTAAAATTTCTCATTATTAAGTTGTTTGGAACAAAGGTCCTTACAGAAATAAAATTATGATGGAAGGTTTTTTTTTTAGATAAATATAAACACTTTAAAACAAGCAATTATCTATTGTAGAACCAAGAACGGTTGGGTGTGGAAGCAGTTAAAAGTTCAGACCAACTCAAATTTGCATTGCTGTATTATTGGAAAATTTAGATTTTTATTAGAGTTACCTCCCTTGCCGTCAGAGTTTGAACCTTCTCCTCTCGCTCCTCTAAAGGATTTTTTCTACTTTTAAACGTTTGAATAATCCGAACTAATGGAATGTTTCGATCCCATTATATTGCTTCTGTCGGGTCCTAATGTATTTCTAATTATTATGCTGTATTACCTCACCACCTGCCCGAGCTGCTATCGTCAGTGTGAAGATACCTGATTTAGTGGTTAATGTGTTCGGCTCATGATCGTTAGTTCAATTTTCAGCGACGTGTGGTGTCCTTGAGAAAGACACTTTTGTTTCACATTGCTTTAGTCTGGGGTTTCCCAGAAACTTTTGGGGGAATCCCAAAGTCTAACACTGCTATATATGGTCTTAATATAAATCTACTCCTCTACCTGTTTTCACGGAACACCAGACATTCCTTCGCGGAACCACTGCTTTAGTCAACCCAGCTAGCAAAACTGAGTTGTAACTATAAATTCAAAAGGGTCAGCCTTGTCACACACTTGTGTCACAACACTATCTCTCCTGAGAATTTCGTTAAAGGGACACTTGTCTGTGGAACGTTTAGCCCCTCTCACGTTAATTTCACGAACAACACAACTGTCGTGGATAGGAGAGACTATTGGTCATCCACAAATTCACTCCGTCCAGGTAAACCCATAGTTAGTCCCACCCAAAGTTGGGCAGGGGCCCTTTGGTTCACAAGACACCGGTATGGTCTCACAAGCCCAAATATATTTCACACAGTTCACATGACAAACACATATCCGCCTCCATCCACACTGTTTATAATCCACCCAATCTCTTTCCTTCCACCTCCACTGATCAGCCCCCCCCCCCCCCCCCCTCTTCCCACCCTCACATCTCTACCTACAGTTTATAGTTCACCCCCACCACTTTCTCTCTCCCCCACATTTCTACATTGTAACACTTTGTTGATCTAAATGTTGGTTGAGGTGTTAGTTGTTATAAGGAAGTGTTGAAAGGTGGTGGCTGAGTTGGACACAGATTTTACACACATACACACACAGATATACACACATACACATACTCACACACACACACATTCACTCACACTTTTGGACCTGCTCTCTTTTGAATAAGTCAATAACTGGAGCAGAGCTACTTCACACTGTTACACTGCCTAGATACCTATACAACAACAACAGTACAACATGGTACATGGTGGGGGTGGGGGTGGTAGTGTTCATGGTGTGAGAATGTTGTTGTTGTTATTATCAATAACTTGAAGATGGTGATATTGATAAGAACTTGATAACAGCAACAATGGCACTGTTGGCAGTATTGTGAGAACTGTTTATTCTGAGGTCAAGCAGATCTATCATTAAAACATATACCTACCATGGCCATCACATCTGTTTTTAGTTTTATTTTTTAGAATTAATTTAAGATGGGGGAATTTGATTTTCCCAAGATTGGTAATGACCAAAAGAATACAATTGAAAATACAAGCGGCAGAAATGGGATTCCTCCCAAGGGGCTTTGGAGTAATGTTACTCGATAAAGTGTGTAACTCGGAGATCAGAGAGTCACTCCAGGTAGAGCTGTTACTTCTCCGAATTGAGAGATTACAGCTCTGATACTATGGACATGTGGTTAGAATGTCTCAGGAAAGAATCTCTAGATAGATTTGTAGTTCAGAGATCAGAGAGTCACTCCAGGTAGAGCTGCTACTTCTTCGAATTGAGAGATTACAGCTCTGATACTATGGACATGTGGTTAGAATGTCTCAGGAAAGAATCTCTAGATAGATTTGTAGCTCAGAGATCAGAGAGTCACTCCAGGTAGAGCTGCTACTTCTTCGAATTGAGAGATTACAGCTCTGATATTATGGACATGTGGTTAGAATGTCTCAGGAAAGAATCTCTAGACAGATATGTTTCTCAGAGATCAGAGAGTCACTCCAGGTAGAGCTGCTACTTCTTCGAATTGAGAGATTACAGCTCTGACACTATGGACATGTGGTTAGAATGTCTCAGGAAAGAATCTCTAGATAGATTTGTAGCTCAGAGAGTCACTCCAGGTAGAGCTGCTACTTCTCCGAATTGAGAGATTACAGCTCTGATACTATGGACATGTGGTTAGAATGTCTCAGGAAAGAATCTCTAGACAGATATGTTTCTCAGAGATCAGAGAGTCACCCCAGGTAGAGCTACTGCTTCTCCTAATCAAGAGATCACAGCTCTGATACTATTGGCATGTCAGAATGTCTCAGGAAAGAATTGCTGGACAGATTTTATGGGCAAAACCAACCAACAGGAGACTCAAGTGTTGACCCTGAGCAAGATGATTGTTGGATAACATCCATGTGCTTGGCTGGCCTCACTTAGGGATCCAGCTGGATCAGTTGGAGATGGTTGCTTCTGACAGGACCCACTGGAAGGAGTGCTTGAGGACTCTGCCTCTACAGCCCTCTCAGGCATAAGTGGGAGGGATTTAGTAAAATGACCATATCATTCTTACAGGGTGGTGGATTGGCAGAACTGGTAGAGCATCAGACAACATACTTTACGGCATATAATTATGGCCCTTTTCATTCTGAGTTCAAACCCCATCGAGGTTAGCTTTGCTTTTCCTTTTTACGGGTTGATAAAATAAAGTACCACTAATGGTTGATTTAATCGACTTTCCTCTGCATTTCAAATTGCTAGTTTGTGCCAAAAGTAGAAACAATTATTAAGTTGTTTTCTGGAACATAACTTAACAAAGGAGCTTACATGAAATTATGTAACTGTGGTGGTGATATGGCAGAGTTGATAGCGTTAGTGTTGTTGTTTGTGGTAGTGGTGGTGGTAATGATGGCAGTTTTGTTGGGAGTGTGTGGTTGTTGTTGGCAGTGTTGTTGTTTGTGTTGGTGGTGATGGTAATGATGGCAGTGGTGTTGGTGATGGCAGTGTTGTTGGTGATGGCAGTGTTGTTGTTTGTGGTGTTGGCAGTGTTGTTGGTGTTGGCAATGTTGGTGGTGTGGCAGTGTTGTTTGTGGTGTTGGCAGTGTTGTTAGTGTTTGTGGTGTTGGCAGTGTTGGTGATGGCAGTGTTGTTGGTGTTAGTGATGGTAGTGTTGTTGGTGTTAGTGATGGTAGTGTTGTTGGTGTTAGTGATGGTAGTGTTGTTGGTGTTAGTGATGGTAGTGTTGTTGGTGTTAGTGATGGTAGTGTTGTTGGTGTTAGTGATGGTAGTGTTGTTGGTGTTAGTGATGGTAGTGGTGTTGGTGTGGCAGTGTTGTTGGTGTTAGTGATGGTAGTGTTGTTGGTGTTAGTGATGGTAGTGTTGTTGGTGTTAGTGATGGTAGTGTTGTTGGTGTTAGTGATGGTAGTGGTGTTGGTGTGGCAGTGTTGTTGGTGTTAGTGATGGTAGTGTTGTTGGTGTTAGTGATGGCAGTGTTGTTGTTTGTGGTGTTGGCAATGTTGGTGATGGCAGTGTTGTTGGTGTTGGTGATGGCAGTGGTGTTAGTGTTTGTAGTGTTGGCAGTGTTGGTGATGGCAGTGTTGTTGGTGTTAGTGTTTGTGGTATTGGCAGTGTTGGTGGTGTTGGTGATGGCAGTGTTGTTGGTGTTAGTGTTTGTGGTGTTGGCAGTGTTGTTGGTGTTAGTGTTTGTGGTGTTGGCAGTGTTGGTGGTGTTGGTGATGGCAGTGTTGTTGGTGTTAGTGTTTGTGGTGTTGGCAGTGTTGTTGGTGTTAGTGTTTGTGGTGTTGGCAGTGTTGGTGGTGTTGGTGATGGCAGTGGTGTTAGCAGTGTTGTTGGTGTTGGTGATGGCAGTGTTGTTGTTTGTGTTGATGGAGGTAGTATTGTTGGCAGTGGTGCTGATAGTTTAGGAAACAATATATATGAAGTGGTTGTTAAAACCAGTGTACTCAATACTGGTGCACAACATGGCTGTTATATAATAGTGACTTTACTAATACCAGTATTATGAAGATGAAAGTGTTGGCCACTTATTGTTTTCTATAATCAATAAACCATTCTGTTTACTTTCCTAATGGATAAATGGTTAAAAAAATCAATATGAAGTCAGGTGTTAATAGGCACTACCTACCTCGTATCAATAATTGTTAATCAGCTTTAGTCTACAGTCAGTTTATCTTCAAACAACAAAATGACCAAAGTAAAGAATGTAGTTGGTGTTTTAAGGGCCATTTTCTCTTGTTAAAATAGGTGTTAGCCTTGTGCTAGGGTTTAAAAAAAAAAAATTGTTTTACTGTCAGATGTCCTTCCTGCCCCTCTCCTTTTATTCACCTTTTATGATACGCAAAGCTGGTTTCAGCCAGTTTAAACTGAAAGAGGTGAAAGAATTCTGGCCGGATATGACTGGTTAACATTTTAAAGGGTTAATAGAAAAAAACAAAAATAGATTGAGAAGAAAGAATGGAATGTAAAATAAGAAAATCTAAAAAAAACAAAACAGATAGGAAGGGTAAGGCAAGAAGAGTGGAGAGGGGAAAAGGGAGAGTGACGGGCTCTGGTTATAGGGCATGGTGGCAATAGAGCTGCACACCGCAGACGAGACCACAAAAGCATTCCATAGTTAATAATTTTAGTAAATCAGCACAAAATCCTTCATTAACTCTTTAGCATTTACATTACTCTATATATACTATTATATTTTCACAGTAAAGGCTTTACCTCACATGCCATTTACATTACTCTATATATACTATTATATTTTCACAGTAAAGGCTTTACCTCACATGCCATTTACATTACTCTATATATACTATTATATTTTCACAGTAAAGGCTTTACCTCACATGCCATTTACATTACTCTATATATACTATTATATTTTCACAGTAAAGGCTTTACCTCACATGCCATTTACATTACTCTATATATACTATTATATTTTCACAGTAAAGGCTTTACCTCACATGCCATTTACATTACTCTATATATACTATTATATTTTCACAGTAAAGGCTTTACCTCACATGCCATTTACATTACTCTATATATACTATTATATTTTCACAGTAAAGGCTTTACCTCACATGCCATTTACATTACTCTATATATACTATTATATTTTCACAGTAAAGGCTTTACCTCACATGCCATTTACATTACTCTATATATACTATTATATTTTCACAGTAAAGGCTTTACCTCACACAATATTGAATCTTTGAGATTTTGATATTATTTATTTTGAGAACAATACCTTAACATCAGTATGAGTGGCCAGTTTGAACAGTCAAGGTGAGAGAATTCTGGCTGGATACAACTGGTTTAAATGCTAAAGGGTTAAGCAAACTAGAAAGTATTTCATTAGTAATAAGGGTTAATAATGAGAAAGTCAATAATATTACTAAATTCCTCCAAATTAATGATTATTTTGTAAATGATTCCAAAAATGTAGGCAGTGTTTTTCATTAGCCTGTATTAGTAGTATTATTAGGGGTGGTGAATTGGCAGTATTGGTGGAGGGTCAGACATGCTTTCCAGCATAGAGTTACGTCCCTTTACAATCTGAGTTCAGATCCCGCCGAGGTTAACTTTGCCTTTCATCCTTACAGGGTCGATAAAATAAAGAACCAGTAATACACTGGGAAATTGCTGGTCTTGTGCCAAAAGTAGAAACAATTATTAGGGGTAGTGGTAGTGGTGGTGGTGGTAGTAGAGGTGGTGGTGGTAGTGGTGGTGGTAGTAGTAGAGGTAGTAGCGGTGGTGGTAGTAGAGGAGGTGGTGGTGGTAATGGTGGTGGTAGTATTATTAGTAGTGGTGGAGGTGGTAGTAGTAGTAGAGGTGGTGGGGGTAGTAGTAGAAGAGGTAGTAGTGGTGGTAGTAGTAGAGTCCCCCCCCCCATATATACATCTACTTTTCTTTCTTTCACCTTTTACTGCCAAAGTGTCATTCTATCTTTCACACACTACACAGCATGTTGCAAGTGTCTGAGTATGTGTGTGTGTGTGTGTGTGTGTGTGTGTGTGTCTGTTAGTGACTATAAGTGTGTGTGTGTTTATAATATTTTTATTATCTGGGTTTTTTTACATTATTTTTGGGTGTGGCAATCAGTGTGTGTGTGTGTGTGTGTGTGTTTTACTTTGCATATATGTATATTTGTCTATGTATATGTTCATAATTGTGCATATATACATAATTATTACCATCATATATATATACAAATAAACTTGCACATATATATATATATATATACACACACAAATAAACTTGCATGTATATATATATATATATATATACACACACACATATATATGCACACATAAACTTGCATATATATATACACATATATACACTCATATAAAAACTTGTATATATATATATATATATGTGTGTGTGTACTAAATTCCATTCACAAGGGATTGGTTACCCAAGATGCCACATTGTAGGATGGAACTCCAAACCACGTGGTTTTACAAAGTAAATATCTTTAAACCACGCGGCTGTGTCTTTAACTATTTATAACCCTTGAATGAATCTTTGACACCTCATAACTATGTACGTCTCCAGCAGTCTGTCTTTACTTCTCTTTGAAACATATGTTTTACATGAAGAATATATTCCTGTGTCTCAAATGGTGATTTACCGTCTAACACTGGCTGGTTTAATAGCAGATATTTGTTTCTACTTTTGGCACAAGGCCAGCAATTATCCCAGTGCATTACTGGTACTTTATTTTATCAAACCCGTAAGGATGAAAGGCAAAGTTAACCTCGGCAGGATTTGAACTCAGACCATGAAGGGCCGTAACTCTATGCTGCAAAGCATGGCGCCCGACCCTCTACCGATACTGCCGATTCAAAGTACCAGTGATGCACTGGGTAATTGCTGGTCTTGTGCCAAAAAGTAGAAACAATTATTAACCATTTTATTAACCAGGCAAAGTTAACCTCGGCGGGATTTGAACTCAGTTACGGCCCTTTATGATCTGAGTTCAAATCCCACCGAGGTTGACTTTGTTCTCATCCTTACAAGGTCGATAAAATAAAGTACCAGTAATGCACTGGGATAATTGCTGGCCTTGTGCCAAAAAGTAGAAACAATTATTAACCATTTTTATACCAAACTGGCTGAAAACCTCCCCTGGGTCTATGATAAAAGAAACTTTATTTTATTTAAAGTGTTTATATTCTTGATTATTTTCAAAATTATTTGAAAAATCTAAGCAGTATAAGAACCTCTATTATCTTCCTATCCTCATTACTGAAGGTCAGGTGCCAAGGGCAATGGCGCCAATGTTCTCCACTGGCTTCTCTCCCTTGGCAGGACCACATCCTCATTACTGAAGGTCAGGTGCCAAGGGCAATGGCGCCAATGTTCTCCACTGGCTTCTCTCCCTTGGCAGGACCACATCCTCATTACTGAAGGTCAGGTGCCAAGGGCAATGGCGCCAATGTTCTCCACTGGCTTCTCTCCCTTGGCAGGACCACATCCTCATTACTGAAGGTCAGGTGCCAAGGGCAATGGCGCCAATGTTCTCCACTGGCTTCTCTCCCTTGGCAGGACCACATCCTCATTACTGAAGGTCAGGTGCCAAGGGCAATGGCGCCAATGTTCTCCACTGGCTTCTCTCCCTTGGCAGGACCACATCCTCATTACTGAAGGTCAGGTGCCAAGGGCAATGGCGCCAATGTTCTCCACTGGCTTCTCTCCCTTGGCAGGACCACATCCTCATTACTGAAGGTCAGGTGCCATGGGCAATGGCGCCAATGTTCTCCACTGGCTTCTCTCCCTTGGCAGGACCACATCCTCATTACTGAAGGTCAGGTGCCATGGACAATGGCGCCAATGCTCTCCACTGGCTTCTCCCCCTCGCCATGACCCCATCTTCATTACTAAGGCTCGAGGACCATAGACCAATGGAACCAATGCTCTTTACTGGGTCCCCTCCCTTGCCATAACCAAACCGTGCACTCTGCCAAACCCTCATGTCATAACTCCAGCATCTCCTTTGTTATCCTCTGGATCTTCTGCCATCAATGTGTTCCTCCTGGATGTGGGTGACAGAAGTTCTGGGCCCTTATGACATCGCCACACCAGCTTAACCCTTCAGCATTTACATTACTTTATATTTACTATTGTATTTTCATGGTTAAAGGCTTTATCTCACATAATATTGAATCTATGAGATATTGATATTATATATTTTGAGAACAATACCTTAACATAAGTATGAGCAGCTAGTTATGGCCAGTTTGAACAGAAAGAGCTGAGAGAATTCTGGGCGGATATGGCCGGTTTAAATGCTAAAGGGTTAATAATGGTTTCTACTTTAGCAATTTTGGGGGAGGGCAAAGTCAATTAAATCCACCCCAGTTCATTACTGGTGCTTTATTTTATCGAACGTGTAAGTATGAAAGGCAAAGCTAATCTCAGCTGGATTTGAACTCAGTGTAAAGGATCGTAGCTCTATGGCACAAAGCACATTCACCGATGCTCTACCAATTACTGCCATTCTATTAATAAATGATAATTGTTTTTACTTTTGGCACAAGGCCAGCAATTATTCCAGTACATTACTGCTACTTTATTTTATCGACCCCCGTAAGGATGAAAGGCAAAGTTAAGCTTGGCGGGATTTGAACTCAGACCATAAAGGGCCGTAACTCTTTGCTGCAAAGCATGGCGTCCGACCCTCTACCGATACTGCCAATCCGCATTGTTTCTATATAGACACAAGGCCAGCAATTACCCTAGTGCATTACTGGTACTTTATTTTATCGACCCTGTAAGGATGAAAGGATATTAATTGTTTCTACTTTTGGCACAAGGCCAGCAAATTACCCCAGTGTATTACTGGTACTTTATTTTATCGACCCCGTAAGGATGAAAGGCAAAGTTAACCTCGGCAGGATTTGAACTCGGACCGTAAAGGGACGTAACTATGCTGGAAAGCATGTCCGACCCTCCACCGATACTGCCAATTCACTAACGAATAATTATCTGTGCTAACATATAGGGCACAAAATGAAGTCAAATGAATCAAGCATGGGTACTTGACTGTACTTATTTCTTGGCCACCGACCTACTCTCTCCCCACAATAACCTGCTCAGAGGGAGGAAATGCAAAGTCTAATTGGTGGTGGTGGTGGTGGTGGTGGTGGTGGTAGAACAAACAATAAATGATAATTATGATAATAATAATAATGATAGTCATAAGAAGAAAAAGAAGAAGAATTACTAATGAAAGTAGATTTTAAAGTTCAGTAAGATAAGACATTGCTTTTGTTTTTTTCTCTTGACATGCATGTAAAGATACACACCTATATATATTAATCGTGAGGTTGTGAGTTTGATTCTTGGACCAGGCTTTGTGTTATGTCCTTGAGCAAGACACTTTATTTCACGTTGCTCCAGTTTACTCAGCTGTAGAAATGAGTTGTGACATC
>OZ024762.1:10938930-10948930 GCA_964016885.1 Eledone cirrhosa
TGTAAGTACAGTCTTGTTGATATATATAATCATCACCATCATCCTCACTATCATCATCATCATCATCATCATCATCATCATTAAACATCAGCTTTCCTTGCTAGCAAGTGTTGGACAGGTGTTTACAGACCAGGCTAGTATGGAAGCAGGGCTACTGACCTCCTAGACAGGGGATCCACATCTTGCCTACATAAGGTCCTTCATTCCACCAGTACTAGGGTGGTTGTTATGTCTTTGACACAACTGTAGTTTATATGAAGCATTGTGATATAAGTGTGTGTATATAGTTTATATACAAGTGAACACTAGAGTAAAATAAGAAAAACAATAACAAAAACAATAGTTGACATTTCTATATTATGTTTCATGATATTTTGAGCTTAAGACCTCTTTTTCACCAACACCATACTTAATTTCACATCTTTTCTTAATAAATTTTATTCTAAAAAAGGAAAATATTTAGAATTGTAAAATAAAAAAATTATTTTCAATCAGTGTTTAAAATTAAAATTTTTTTTTTTTTACCTTAAAAAAAAGTCAACAATTTATTTACTTATTTCTCTTAAAAAGACTAAAATTTTTATAATTTTTTTATTTTCTATCTATTTCAGGATGGCCGAATAGTACAGGAACCCTTAGAAAATGTCCCCTCACCAAGAGTAAGATTTTCTCTTAGTTTGATGTCTTATTTGACAGTTTTCTTTTTGACATACTGTTACTGTGATAATGTAGCTAGGTCTACTGTTACTGTGATAATGTAGCTAGGTCTACTGTTACTGTGATAATGTAGCTAGGTCTACTGTTAATGTGATAATGTAGCTAGGTTTACTGTTAATGTGATAATGTAGCTAGGTTTACTGTTACTGTGATAATGTAGCTAGGTCTACTGTTACTGTGATAATGTAGCTAGGTCTACTGTTACTGTGATAATGTAGCTAGGTCTACTGTTACTGTGATAATGTAGCTAGGTTTACTGTTACTGTGATAATGTAGCTATGTCTACTGTTACTGTGATAGTGTAGCTAGGTCTACTGTTACTGTGATAATGTAGCTAGGTCTACTGTTACTGTGATAATGTAGCTAGGTTTACTGTTACTGTGATAATGTAGCTAGGTTTACTGTTACTGTGATAATGTAGCTAGGTCTACTGTTAATGTGATAATGTAGTTAGGTCTACTGTTACTGTGATAATGTAGCTAGGTTTACTGTTACTGTGATAATGTAGCTAGGTTTACTGTTACTGTGATAATGTAGCTAGGTCTACTGTTACTGTGATAATGTAGCTAGGTCTACTGTTACTGTGATAATGTAGCTAGGTCTACTGTTACTGTGATAATGTAGCTAGGTCTACTGTTACTGTGATAATGTAGCTAGGTTTACTGTTACTGTGATAATGTAGCTAGGTCTACTGTTACTGTGATAATGTAGCTAGGTCTACTGTTACTGTGATAATGTAGCTAGGTCTACTGTTACTGTGATAATGTAGCTAGGTCTACTGTTACTGTGATAATGTAGCTAGGTCTACTGTTACTGTGATAATGTAGCTAGGTCTACTGTTACTGTGATAATGTAGCTAGGTCTACTGTTACTGTGATAATGTAGCTAGGTCTACTGTTACTGTGATAATGTAGCTAGGTCTACTGTTACTGTGATAGTGTAGCTAGGTCTACTGTTACTGTGATAATGTAGCTAGGTGTACTGTTACTGTGATAATGTAGCTAGGTCTACTGTTACTGTGATAATGTAGCTAGGTCTACTGTTACTGTGATAATGTAGCTAGGTCTACTGTTAATGTGATAATGTAGCTAGGTCTACTGTTAATGTGATAATGTAGCTAGGTCTACTGTTAATGTGATAATGTAGCTAGGTCTACTGTTACTGTGATAATGTAGCTAGGTCTACTGTTACTGTGATAATGTAGCTAGGTCTACTGTTACTGTGATAATGTAGCTAGGTCTACTGTTACTGTGATAATGTAGCTAGGTCTACTGTTACTGTGATAATGTAGCTAGGTCTACTGTTACTGTGATAATGTAGCTAGGTCTACTGTTACTGTGATAATGTAGCTAGGTCTACTGTTACTGTGATAATGTAGCTAGGTCTACTGTTACTGTGATAATGTAGCTAGGTCTACTGTTACTGTGATAATGTAGCTAGGTGTACTGTTACTGTGATAATGTAGCTAGGTCTACTGTTACTGTGATAATGTAGCTAGGTCTACTGTTACTGTGATAATGTAGCTAGGTCTACTGTTACTGTGATAATGTAGCTAGGTCTACTGTTACTGTGATAATGTAGCTAGGTCTACTGCTACTGTGATAATGTAGCTAGGTCTACTATTACTGTGATAATGTAGCTAGGTCTACTGTTAATGTGATAATGTAGCTAGGTCTACTGTTACTGTGATAATGTAGCTAGGTCTACTGTTAATGTGATAATGTAGCTAGGTCTACTGTTACTGTGATAATGTAGCTAGGGCTACTGTGATAATGTAGCTAGGTCTACTGTTACTGTGATAATGTAGCTAGGTCTACTGTTACTGTGATAATGTAGCTAGGTCTACTGTTACTGTGATAATGTAGCTAGGTCTACTGTTACTGTGATAATGTAGCTAGGTCTACTGTTACTGTGATAATGTAGCTAGGTCTACTGTTAATGTGATAATGTAGCTAGGTCTACTGTTAATGTGATAATGTAGCTAGGTTTACTGTTACTGTGATAATGTAGCTAGGTCTACTGTTACTGTGATAATGTAGCTAGGTCTACTGTTACTGTGATAATGTAGCTAGGTCTACTGTTAATGTGATAATGTAGCTAGGTCTACTGTTACTGTAATAATGTAGCTAGGTCTACTGTTACTGTGATAATGTAGCTAGGTCTACTGTTACTGTGATAATGTAGCTAGGTCTACTGTTACTGTGATAATGTAGCTAGGTCTACTGTTACTGTAATAATGTAGCTAGGTCTACTGTTAATGTGATAATATAGCTAGGTCTACTGTTACTGTGATAATGTAGCTAGGTCTACTGTTACTGTGATAATGTAGCTAGGTCTACTGTTAATGTGATAATATAGCTAGGTCTACTGTTACTGTGATAATGTAGCTAGGTCTACTGTTAATGTGATAATGTAGCTAGGTGTACTGTTACTGTGATAATGTAGCTAGGTCTACTGTTACTGTGATAATGTAGCTAGGTCTACTGTTACTGTGATAATGTAGCTAGGTGTACTGTTACTGTGATAATGTAGCTAGGTCTACTGTTACTGTGATAATGTAGCTAGGTCTACTGTTACTGTAATAATGTAGCTAGGTCTACTGTTAATGTGATAATATAGCTAGGTCTACTGTTACTGTGATAATGTAGCTAGGTCTACTGTTAATGTGATAATGTAGCTAGGTCTACTGTTACTGTGATAATGTAGCTAGGTGTACTGTTACTGTGATAATGTAGCTAGGTCTACTGTTACTGTGATAATGTAGCTAGGTCTACTGTTACTGTGATAATGTAGCTAGGTGTACTGTTACTGTGATAATGTAGCTAGGTCTACTGTTACTGTGATAATGTAGCTAGGTCTACTGTTACTGTGATAATGTAGCTAGGTGTACTGTTACTGTGATAATGTAGCTAGGTCTACTGTTACTGTGATAATGTAGCTAGGTCTACTGTTACTGTGATAATGTAGCTAGGTCTACTGTTAATGTGATAATGTAGCTAGGTCTACTGTTAATGTGATAATGTAGCTAGGTCTACTGTTACTGTGATAATGTAGCTAGGTCTACTGTTACTGTGATAATGTAGCTAGGTCTACTGTTACTGTGATAATGTAGCTAGGTCTACTGTTACTGTGATAATGTAGCTAGGTGTACTGTTACTGTGATAATGTAGCTAGGTCTACTGTTACTGTGATAATGTAGCTAGGTCTACTGTTACTGTGATAATGTAGCTAGGTTTACTGTTAATGTGATAATGTAGCTAGGTCTACTGTTACTGTAATAATGTAGCTAGGTCTACTGTTACTGTGATAATGTAGCTAGGTTTACTGTTACTGTGATAATGTAGCTAGGTCTACTGTTACTGTGATAATGTAGCTAGGTTTACTGTTAATGTGATAATGTAGCTAGGTCTACTGTTACTGTGATAATGTAGCTAGGTCTACTGTTACTGTTGTAGGTTACTGTGATAAAGAAGGTGATTGTATCCTGTATTTGTGCTGCCATTCTCCTCACAATGCCGACAATTATTCCACCGCAGAAGATGCTGGGTAAGTTAACACAACAAAAACTGCTTGAAGGCCACTTGACATTAGCACCACGCCATACCACACTAGCACCATACCATACCCCACCATACTCTCAGGGTCATCTTAACAGCATTATAGGCTGCCCGGCCAAAGCAGAGCACTGGGGCCCCTACCTACACAACCACTCACAGGAAGAAAAATACAAATGGGCTTCCTATTCTCGTGGGGCCCCCGGGCAACTGCCCAGCATGCCCATGCGTTAAGACGGCCCTGCATACTCTACTACACTATACCATACAACACTGCACCACACAACACAACCTATACTACACTATAACACACCACACCACACCATATAATTCCCCACCACACCACACCAACTACACTATACCGTATAATATCCCATCACATTACACTACACTATACCATATATTAACCATACAACACTGCACCACACCACACCATATAATTCCCCACCACACCACTATACCATATAATATCCCATTACATTACACTAAACTATACCATATATTAACCATACAACACTGCACCACACCACATCACACTACACCACACAACACCTACTCTACCACGCCACACCACAAAAAAAAAAAAAATGAATCTTTCTATTTTCTTGTTATCCAGAACCTGACTTTATGGAGAATACCAGTTTCCTGTGGAAGTTACTCTATATGACAATAACTGTGTCATTTGTACGAGCAAAATATTATTTTGCTTGGGTCTTAAGTAAGTCCTGTCACCTACTTTCTCTTTTCTCTTACAATTCCTTGTTTTTGGTATAGATACCACAGACTGAGGGGTGGTGCTAGCAATAGAGTCAACTTGGGCACATTACTGACACGGTTGTGGTTACCATGTATATAGATATCATCATCATCATTTTACGTCCGCTTTTCCCTGCTTGCAAGGGTGGGATATATATATATAATGTGTGTGTGTGTATATATATATGTTTATATATGTGTGTGTATGTTTATATATATGTGTGCGTATGTATATATGTTTATATATATATGTGTGTGTGAATATATATGTTTATATATATATGTGTGTGTGTGTATATATGTTTATATATATATGTGTGTGTGTGTATATATGTTTATATATATATGTGTGTGTGTGTATATATGTTTATATATATGTGTGTATATATATGTTTATATATATATATGTGTGTGTGTATATATATGTTTATATATATGTGTGTGTATATATATGTTTAAATATGTGTGTGTGTATATAGTTTATATATATATATGTGTGTGTGTGTATATTTATATATATATATATATATATATATATGTGTGTGTGTGTGTATAGTTTATATATATATATATATATATGTGTGTGTGTGTGTGTATATAGTTTATATATATATGTGTGTGTGTGTGTATAGTTTATATATATATATATATATATGTGTGTGTGTGTGTGTATATAGTTTATATATATATGTGTGTGTGTGTATATAGTTTATATATATATATATATATATATGAAGTAATTCCGTCGGAAAAGTCCAGGAAAAACGAGTGCTCTATGTAGGTAACAGAGCTTAATGGTTATGTAATAAACAACATAAGGCAATTATTTCATTTACCAGTGGTTTCTTAAAAAATTTTGCTTTCAATCATCAGAATGAAAAAACCCTGGACACCAGGATTTTTTCATTCTGATGATTGAAAGCAAAATTTTTTTGCTTTTAAGAAACCACTGGTAAATGAAATAATTGCCTTATGTTGTTTATTACATAACTATATATATATATATATATATATATATATATATATATATATGTGTGTGTATATATTGGTGATTTGGCAGGGTTGTTAGAACGTCGGATAGAATGTTTTATGGTATTTGTTCCATCTCTCTGCTCTCTGAGGTCAACAAAAAACAGTACCAGTCTAGTACTGGGGTTGATTCTTCCCCTGGAAGAAATCTGCTGTACTCAGGCCTGGAGAGGGATGGGCCCCACTAGGCTTAAAATGACCAAGAAATGCTGTATGTCACTACAGCTCCCTTATGACTCTATCGGGAGTTACGGGACCATACACACATATGTTTATAGTAATAATAATATTTATACTTATATATGGTTTATATATAATTATAAATATGGAGGTAGTACTAAGCACTAGCCAATTACCGGTAAGAGAATAGGCTCAATGTAAATTATCAAATATATTACAGAGCCGACACTGTCAATAGTTATGTATCTATATAAATGTTCTGAAGACTAGGATTTTAATTACCTGTTTAAACATTCTCTATGCTCTGATGATCCCAGACATTCATCTGGAAGAAACAATTGTCAGTAATTAAATGTATTAAACTAAGATTTGATTGTTTTATATTTTGTACATATGTTTATATATAATTTCATGTGCTGCTGCTGTTGTTTATCTCTCCCAGCTGAAGCGGTGAACAACTCCGCTGGATTGGGATTCAATGGATTTGATGAAAAAGGTGAAGCCAAGTGGGATTTACTAGAAAATGTCAACATTCATGGAGTGGAGGTAGCTATTACTTCCCCCTCTCTCTCTCTCTCTCTCTAGAACTCACCCTTATCCTTCTTTTTCTTGCTAACTCTGTCTCTTCTCTTCTTCCCTCCTCCCTTCAAAACATTGTCAGTCTCACTCTCCCCCATCCTAAACTGGGATGCTGTTGCTTACTGTATGTACAGGTATGTTTGAGCACCTCCAAAAGGTCCTCACAAACCATCTACCATGCCAACTCTGAAGCTCTGACAAGCCATCACCGTCTATCTCCCCATCTTCCAAAGCCCTCTCCTTAAGTCATCCAGGCCTACACAATCTCTCTCTCTAAGTCTCCACAAGTCCTAATCTCTCATTCCAAGTTTCAAACCATTATTCAAGTCCTATAGGCCCAACACAAGCCCTCGTCCCAAGTCTTCCTAATCCCTCACACCAAATCCCAAGCCACCTCTCCATCCTTCCAAGCCCTCTCCCCATCATCTAGGCCCATACAAACCCTCTCCCCATCATCTAGGCCCTCCCAAGCCCTCTCCCCATCATCTAGGCCCTCACAAACCCTCTCCCCAAGTCCTCCCAAGCCCTCTCCCCATCATCTAGGCCCTCACAAGCCCTCTCCCCATCATCTAGGCCCTCACAAACCCTCTCCCCAAGTCCTCCCAAGCCCTCTCCCCAAGTCCTCCCAAGCCCTCTCCCCATCATCTAGGCCCTCGCAAGCCCTCTCCCCAGGTCCTCCCAAGCCCTCTCCCCAAGTCCTCCCAAGCCCTCTCCCCATCATCTAGGCCCTCCCAAGCCCTCTCCCCAAGCCCACACCCCAAGCCCTCAGCCAGATCTTCACACAACCTCCTCTATCTCTCTCTATTTACAGACGGCGTGTAGCCAGAAGGACATCATTGACAACTGGAACAAGACTTCGACGTACTGGCTGCGTCACACGGTCTATGACCGTGTACCTCGTATGCGCACCCTGTCTGTGTTTGCTGTGAGTGCGTTATGGCATGGATTCTATCCAGGGTACTACGTCACGTTTGCCACGGGGGCCATCTTTACAATTACTGCCAGACTGGTGAGATAATTCTGAATCAGTTTCTCATTTTTTTTTTGGGGGGGGGGGGGCTTTGTGTATGCGTGTGTATTTGTGTATGTGTGTGTGCATGTATGTTTGTGTGTGTATGTATGTATGTATGTGTACAGGTGCATGTATATGCATGTGTGTGCGTGTATATCTATATGTGCATGTGTGTATGTGCATTTATACCTGTGTATGTGTGCGAATGCTAACTTTAATAATCTCCCCCTTTCTATATGTCTTTCTCTCCCCCGTCTCTAACACATACCCACTCTCTCTCCCTCTTCTCTCTCCCACTATATATATCATCATCATCACCGTTTTACGTTCGTTCTTCCACGCTAGCATGGGTTAGACGTATATATATATATATATATATATATTCATACATATATATATATATATATTCATACATATATTTATACACACACACACATATATATATATCTCTCTATATATATATTCATACATATATTTATATACACACACACACATATATCTCTCTCTCTATATATATATATATTCATACATATATTTATATACACACACACACATATATCTCTCTCTCTATATATATATATTCATACATATATTTATATATACACACACACACATATCTCTCTCTCTATATATATATATATTCATATATTTATACACACACACACACACATATATCTCTATATATATATATATTCATACATATATTTATATACACACACACACACATATATATATATATATTCATACATATATTTATACACACACACACATATCTCTCTCTATATATATATTCATACATATATTTATACACACACACACATATCTCTCTCTATATATATATTCATACATATATTTATATACACACACACACATATATATATATATTCATACATATATTTATACACACACATATATTTATACACACACACACACATATATATTCATACATATATTTATACACACACACATATATATCTCTATATCTATTATGTATTCAGGTACGACGGAATATACGACCACTGTTCATAAAAGCTAATCTACATCCACTCTATAATGTAATTACGACGATATTTGCCCGGGTAACCAACTCCTATGGAGCCCTACCATTTGTCTATTTGGAGTTTATGCCAGGAATAAAAGTATATTTGTAAGTATATTTGGCAGGATGGCTACATTTCTAATTTCTTTAGTGTGTCACGGTCGTGTCACGGTCGTGTGTCACGGTCGTGTGTCATTGCCAATTACACCTCTCAAAGACAATGACACACGACCGTGACTTCTGGCGTCACGCAGTAATACAGAGTACCCGACCTCCCATGGGTACATGCTGAAGCATCTAAACAATATGCTCCCCCCCACCGCAAGGTGGTCGTGGAGGTGCCACGGCAAAAAAGCACCCAGCCCACACTGTAAAGTGGACGTGTAGGTGCCACGAAAAAGCACCCAGCACTCACTGTAAAGTGGACATGTAGGCGCCACGAAAAAGCACCCACCACTCACTGTAAAGTGGACGTGTAGGCGCCACGAAAAAGCACCCAGCACTCTCTGTAAATGAGGTTGGTGTTAGGAAGGGCATCCAGCTGTAGAAATCAAGCCAGATCAGTTCCTGTATGAGCAAGGCATGGTCAGCCGACAACAGACACTGCACACAACAGGACAACCCGTCTAACCCATGCTAGCGTGGAAGAACGGACGTAAAACGGTGATGATGATGATGATGATGTAAGAGAGAATATTACGCTGGTATGGACATGTGAAGGCAGCAAATCGACAGAGTCATTAGAATGTTGGATAAAATACTTAGCAGTATCTGTTCCAGCTCTCTGCTCTCCAAGTTCAAATCCTGCCGAGGTCAACTTTACCTTTCAAGGTAGATAAAATAAAGTACCAGTCTAGTACTGGGGTTGATTTTTCCTCTACATCTTTCTCTCACTATCTAATATATCATTCCACGCTAGCATGGGTTAGATGGGTTGTCCTGTTGTCGGCTGACCTTGTCTTGCTCATACGGGAACAAATTCTGGCTTGATTTCTACAGCTGGATGCCGTTCCTAACACCAACCTCATTTACAGTGAGTGCTGGGTGCTTTTTTTCCGTGGCGCCTAGACGTCAAATTTACAGTGTGGGCTGGGTGCTTTTTATCATGAGAAGACCAGCTCCATAGCTCCCAAA
>OZ024762.1:10951430-10966430 GCA_964016885.1 Eledone cirrhosa
AGATTAATATTTCTAACAACAACAACTATAGGAAATAATGATAATTATATATATACATATATATAAAAACACAAACAAAAAAAAAAGCATCAACACAAAATAACAAAAAACTTACATGGTGTTGGCTTCGACCAGGAGACATGGAATGTTGTGAGAGAGAGAGTGTACGCATGTATAAATAATTATTTTTACTTTTGGCACAAGGCCAGCAATTATGCCAGTGTATTACTGGTATTTTATGCACTGGGATAACTGCTGGCCTTGTGCCAAAAGTAGAAATAATTATCACCATACTCCTTCTGGGATCGATAAAATAAAGTACCAGTAATGCACTGGGGTAATTGCTGGCCTTGTGCCAAAAACTAGAAAGAATTATTATCATCATACTCCTTCTGGGGTTGATAAAATAAAGTACCAGTAATGCACTGGGGTAATTCTTGGCCTTGTGCCAAAATCTAGAAAGAATTATTATCATCATACTCCTTCTGGGATCAATAAAATAAAGTACCAGTAATGCACTGGGGTAATTGCTGGCCTTGTGCCAAAAACTAGAAAGAATTATTATCATCATACTCCTTCTGGGGTTGATAAAATAAAGTACCAGTATTGCACTGGGGTAATTCCTGGCCTTGTGCCAATAGTAGAAACAATTATCATCATACTCCTCCTGGGGTCGATTTAATGGATTTTTTTTTTTTTTTTTTTTTTTTTTTAAACCTATTTCCCTACCAAATTGCTGGCCTTGTGCCTCTAAAGTAGAAACCATCCCTGAGTGAGGATTCGTAGAATTGTTAAGAGTGTTGGCCAAAAATGCTTTGCAAGCATTTGTTTTGTGTCGAAGTCCCACCGAGGTCAGCTTTGCCTTTCATCCTTTCCGGAGGTCGATGAAATAAAGTACCAGTTAAATACTGGGGGTCGATATAAAATCGATTTTACCCCCCCCCCTCCCCAAAAGAAAATTGCTGGCCTTGTGCCTAAATCCGAAACTATTATTATTACCGCCGCCACCTTGATTGCCCCCTTCCTCACTTCTAGTCGGGTTCTTTCAACAAAAAAAAACATCTTTTTTTTTTTTTATATATTCTGTTGTTTATCTTTCTTTTTTTTTTTTAAATTAAAAAAAACCCAAAAAATAAAGGAAAGAAAAAAAAGGAACACTGAAAAATAAACAAAACTAAAAATTAAAGCAGTTAATTATATTTTGCCTGCCTGTCTGTCTGCCTGTCTTTTAGTTTATCATCGTAACGACAATCACCATCAATATCATCATTTAGACGAGTATTGGTAGAGGGTCGGACGCCATGCCTTCCAGTATAGAGTTACGGCCCTTTACGAACTGAGTTCAAATCCCGTCAAGGTTAACTTTGCCTTTCATCCTTACGGGGTCAATCAAATAAAGTACCAGTGGTGTACTGGAATAATTGCTGGCCTTGTGCCAAAAGTAGATACAATTAATTTCACCAACATGATCACCATCAATATCATCATTTTCACCACCATAATGAATACCATCATCATCACCATCACCATCATCAAACATCCATTTTCCCCCTGCTAATAACAAGGGCTAGATAGAAGGAGCATCATCAGGCAGTGAAATGACTGAGTCGGTTGAGCGTCTGACTAAACAGGTTGTAAAATATCACACAATTGCAGCAATCTCATATACACGATGATGATGATCAAAGGAGGATCTCTTGGAAGGAATAAGTAGGGGCCAACTGAGGAATTATTGAAAATAGAAAGAACAAATTATTTGGAATGAGAAGAATAAGAACTTAGTAAACAGACCATCATCATCATCAGTACCACTGTGTTGTAGGTTTCTTCAGTGTAGGAGAAGACTTTCCTATAGTACAGAGACCACCACCACTACCACACTGTTATATACCTGGGCAATGTGGGAGAACACTCAAATAATACAAAGACCACCACCATCACAATGATATATGTCTACAATGTGGGAGAACACTCTCCACTCTTCAATAATACAAAGACCAGCTCCCTAGCTATCACAATGATATATATCTGGACAATGTGGAAGAACATCATCATCATCGTCACTATTTTACATACATTTTTCTACACTAGCATGGGCTGGACGAGTTATCCTGTTGTGGGGAATTCTAGGTCAGATGACCAGGTCTTGCACATACAGAACTGATTTTGCCTTCGTTTCTACAGCTGGATGCCCTTCCTAAAACCAACCTCATTTACAGTGAGTACTGGGTGCTTGTCATGACGACCTCACAACTACTTTACAGTGTGTACTGGGTGTTTTTGTCGTGACACTGACATGGCCACTTTACAGTGTGGCCTGGCTGCTTTTTGTCGTGACACTGACATGGCCACTTTACAGTGTGGACTGGCTGCTTTTTGTCGTGACACTGACATGGCCACTTTACAGTGTGGACTGGCTGCTTTTTGTCATGACACTGACATGGCCACTTTACAGTGTGGACTGGCTGCTTTTTGTCATGACACTGACATGGCCACTTTACAGTGTGGACTGGCTGCTTTTTGTCGTGACACTGACATGGCCACTTTACAGTGTGGACTGGCTGCTTTTTGTCGTGACACTGACATGGCCACTTTACAGTGTGGACTGGCTGCTTTTTGTCGTGACACTGACATGGCCACTTTACAGTGTGGCCTGGCTGCTTTTTGTCGTGACACTGACATGGCCACTTTACAGTGTGGCCTGGCTGCTTTTTGTCGTGACAATGACATGGCCACTTTACAGTGTGGACTGGCTGCTTTTTGTCGTGACACCTACACGACCACTTTACAGTGTGGACTGGCTGCTTTTTGTCGTGACACCTACACGACCACTTTACAGTGTGGACTGGCTGCTTTTTGTCGTGACACTGACATGGCCACTTTACAGTGTGGACTGGGTGATTTTTGTCGTGACACCTACACGACCACTTTACAGTGTGGCCTGGCTGCTTTTTGTTGTGACACTGACATGGCCACTTTACAGTGTGGACTGGGTGATTTTTGTCATGAGACCTACACGACCACTTTACAGTGAGTACTGGATGCTATTTGTCGTGACACCTACACAACCACTTTACAGTGTGGACAGGGTGCTTTTTGTCATGAGACCGGCTCCATAACTCCAAAAATATATACCTGGACAATGTGGGGGAACACAGACCAGCTCTATAGCTACCGAAATGATATATACCTATACAATGTAAGAGAACTTATGTAATATAAGAGTAATCTCCCTTATATTCTAAGAGTAGAGTAGCGTCCCTTTGAAAATTCTGAAATAATGATTAACTAATTTCAATTGGATTATATTATGTATGTTTAGAATAAAAAAAAGAGACAGGAAAATTAAATAACAATAGTGAGAGACTCTACACCATACTCTAGGTGGTATATCTCAGCTGTGGTGGGGAGTGCCAGACTCTACACCCCAGTCTAGGTGGTATATCTCAACTGTGAGAGACAGTCTCTACACCCCAGTCTAGGTGATATATCTCAACTGTGAGAGACAGACTACACCCCAGTCTAGGTGGTATATCTCAGCTGTGAGTGACAGACTCTACACCCGAGTCTAGGTGGTATATCTCAGCTGTGAATGACAGACTCTACACCCCAGTCTAGGTGATATATCTCAACTGTGAGAGACAGACTCTACACCCCAGTCTAGGTGGTATATCTCAGCTGTGAGAGACAGACTCTACACCCCAGTCTATGTGGTATACCTCAGCTGTGAGAGACAGACTCTACACCCCAGTCTAGGTGGTATATCTCAGCTGTGGTAGGGAGTGACAGACTCTACACCCCAGTCTAGGTGGTATATCTCAGCTGTGGTAGGGAGTGACAGACTCTACACCCCAGTCTAGGTGGTATACCTCAGCTGTGAGTGACAGACTCTACACCCGAGTCTAGGTGGTATATCTCAGCTGTAGTAGGGAGACACAGACTCTACACCCCAGTCTAGGTGGTATACCTCAGCTGTGAGAGACAGACTCTACACCCCAGTCTAGGTGGTATATCTCAACTGTGAGAGAAAGACTCTACACCCCAGTCTAGGTGGTATATCTCAACTGTGAGAGAAAGACTACACCCCAGTCTAGGTGGTATACCTCAACTGTGAGAGACAGAATCTACACCCCAGTCTAGGTGGTATATCTCAGCTGTGAGAGACAGACTCTACACCCCTGTCTAGGTGGTATATCTCAGCTGTGAGAGACGGACTCTACACCCCAGTCTAGGTGGTATACCTCAACTGTGAGAGACAGACTCTACACCCCAGTCTAGGTGGTATATCTCAGCTGTGAGAGACAGACTCTACACCCCAGTCTAGGTGGTATACCTCAACTGTGAGAGACAGACTCTACACCCCAGTCTAGGTGGTATATCTCAGCTGTGAGAGACAGACTCTACACCCCAGTCTAAGTGGTATATCTCAGCTGTGAGTGACAGACCCTACACCCCAGTCTAGGTGGTATATCTCAGCTGTGGTAGGGAGTGACAGACTCTACACCCCAGTCTAGGTGGTATACCTCAGCTGTGAGAGACAGACTCTACACCCCAGTCTAGGTGGTATATCTCAACTGTGAGAGAAAGACTCTACACCCCAGTCTAGGTGGTATACCTCAACTGTGAGAGACAGACTCTACACCCCAGTCTAGGTGGTATACCTCAGCTGTGAGAGACAGACCCTACACCCCAGTCTAGGTGGTATATCTCAGCTGTGGTAGGGAGTGACAGACTCTACACCCCAGTCTAGGTGGTATACCTCAGCTGTGAGAGACAGACTCTACACCCCAGTCTAGGTGGTATATCTCAACTGTGAGAGAAAGACTCTACACCCCAGTCTAGGTGGTATACCTCAACTGTGAGAGACAGACTCTACACCCCAGTCTAGGTGGTATATCTCAGCTGTGAGAGACAGACTCTACACCCCAGTCTAGGTGGTATACCTCAACTGTGAGAGACAGACTCTACACCCCAGTCTAGGTGGTATACCTCAACTGTGAGAGACAGACTCTACACCCCAGTCTAGGTGGTATACCTCAGCTGTGAGTGACAGACTCTACACCCCAGTCTAGGTGGTATATCTCAGCTGTGAGAGACGGACTCTACACCCCAGTCTAGGTGGTATACCTCAGCTGTGAGTGACAGACTCTACACCCCAGTCTAGGTGGTATATCTCAGCTATGGTAGACTCTACACCCCAGTCTAGGTGGTACATCTCAACTGTGAGAGACAGACTCTACACCCCAGTCTAGGTGGTATATCTCAGCTGTGAGAGAAAGACTCTACACCCCAGTCTAGGTGGTATACCTCAACTGTGAGAGACAGACTCTACACCCCAGTCTAGGTGGTATATCTCAGCTGTGAGAGACAGACTCTACACCCCAGTCTAAGTGGTATATCTCAGCTGTGAGTGACAGACCCTACACCCCAGTCTAGGTGGTATATCTCAGCTGTGGTAGGGAGTGACAGACTCTACACCCCAGTCTAGGTGGTATACCTCAGCTGTGAGAGACAGACTCTACACCCCAGTCTAGGTGGTATATCTCAGCTGTGAGAGACAGACTCTACACCCCAGTCTAGGTGGTATACCTCAACTGTGAGAGACAGACTCTACACCCCAGTCTAGGTGGTATATCTCAGCTGTGAGAGACAGACTCTACACCCCAGTCTAAGTGGTATATCTCAGCTGTGAGTGACAGACCCTACACCCCAGTCTAGGTGGTATATCTCAGCTGTGGTAGGGAGTGACAGACTCTACACCCCAGTCTCGGTGGTATACCTCAGCTGTGAGAGACAGACTCTACACCCCAGTCTAGGTGGTATATCTCAGCTGTGAGAGACAGACTCTACACCCCAGTCTAGGTGGTATATCTCAGCTGTGAGAGACAGACTCTACACCCCAGTCTAGGTGGTATATCTCAGCTGTGAGAGACAGACTCTACACCCCAGTCTAGGTGGTATATCTCAGCTGTGAGAGACGGACTCTACACCCCAGTCTAGGTGGTATACCTCAACTGTGAGAGACAGACTCTACACCCCAGTCTAGGTGGTATATCTCAGCTGTGAGAGACAGACTCTACACCCCAGTCTAAGTGGTATATCTCAGCTGTGAGTGACAGACCCTACACCCCAGTCTAGGTGGTATATCTCAGCTGTGGTAGGGAGTGACAGACTCTACACCCCAGTCTCGGTGGTATACCTCAGCTGTGAGAGACAGACTCTACACCCCAGTCTAGGTGGTATACCTCAGCTATGGTAGACTCTACACCCCAGTCTAGGTGGTATATCTCAGCTGTGAGAGACAGACTCTACACCCCAGTCTAGGTGGTATACCTCAGCTGTTGTAAGGAGTGACAGACCCTACACCCCAGTCTAGGTGGTATATCTCAGCTGTGGTAGGGAGAGACAGACTCTACACCCCAGTCGAGGCTCTATACCTCAGCTGTGGTGGGGAGTGGCAGGCTCTACACCCCAGTCGAGGCTATATACCTCAGCTGTGGTGGGGAGTGGCAGGCTCTACACCCCAGTCGAGGCTCTATACCTCAGCTGTGGTGGGGAGTGGCAGGCTCTACACCCCAGTCGAGGCTATATACCTCAGCTGTGGTGGGGAGTGGCAGGCTCTACACCCCAGTCGAGGCTCTATACCTCAGCTGTGGTGGGGAGTGGCAGGCTCTACACCCCAGTCGAGGCTCTATACCTCAGCTGTGTTGCCAGCCCCGCAGACAAAGTGAGAAAGGCATCAACCACTTGTACACAACAAATGGCTGTGGAAGTTAAGTTTGTCCACTTCTGAACCAGATGGACAACATCAATATTCCTTTCTAGTTTAGGTTGGATTTCCTAGAACTGACAACACACCACCACCACCATAACCACCACCACCACCATAACCACTACCACAACTACTACCATCATCATTACCATAACCACTACCCCCTACATCACCACCACAACCACTACTACCATCATCATTACCATAACCACTACCACCTACACCACACTACCACCACACACCAACACACACCAGCACCACCAACGTGTGTGGGGGAGGGGGACATGATTGGCTGAACTGCTTGACACAAAAAGGACTAACAACTACTACTACTACAACAACTACAACCACCAGTACTACAACTACCACCATCAGTACAACCACCACCACCAGTACTACAACCCCAACCACCACCACCAGTACTCAGTACTACAACCACCACCACCACCAGTACTACAACCCCAACCACCACCACCACCACCACCAGTACTACAACCCCAACCACCACCACCACCACCAGTACTACAACCCCAACCACCACCACCAGTACTCAGTACAACCACCACCAGTACTACAACCACCACCACCACCACCAGTACTACAACCCCAACAACCACCACCACCAGTACTACAACCCCAACCACCACCACCACCACCAGTACTACAACCCCAACAACCACCACCACCAGTACTACAACCCCAACCACCACCACCACCACCAGTACTACAACCCCAACCACCACCACCACCACCACCACCAGTACTACAACCCCAACCACCACCAGTACTCAGTACAACCACCACCACCACCACCAGTACTACAACCCCAACCACCACCACCAGTACTACAACCCCAACAACCACCACCACCAGTACTACAACCCCAACCACCACCAGTACTACAACAACAACCAGTACAAGATGAAATTAATTCAATAAGAGACAATAGTAACAACAACAATAATTATAAAAGTGGAGTCATTTAAATCTAAGTGGTTAGTGTAATGATGATGATGTCTGTTGTGGTGGTAGTAGTGGTGGTGGTTGTTGTAGTAGTAACAGCAGTAGTAGTTGTGGTAGTAGTAGTGGTGGTGGTGGTGGTTGTTGTAGTAGTAACAGCAGTAGTAGTTGTGGTAGTAGTAGTGGTGGTGGTTGTTGTAGTAGTAACAGCAGTAGTAGTTGTGATAGTAGTAGTGGTGGTGGTGGTGGTGGTAGTAGTGGTAGTGGTACTGGTGGTAGTGGTAGTAGTAATAGCAGTTGTGGTAGTAGTAGTAGATGTAGTAGTGGTAGTAGTGTCCACCACAATCACAGTATGACAGTCAGCTCTATTAAATACTGTTTTGTTAGTTTTCATCATGTCTTGTTAGTTGTTTTGTCACGTTGTTTCATTTTCACCTCTTAATTACTTTCCTAATTATTTATTTACTTATTTAATTATTTATTTAATTAACTGCTCTGCCACCACCACCACCACCACACACCTGGTGGTCTGTTAATTAAAGTTTTACTGTCGGTGTGTTAACATCAAATACAGCGGCGGCTCGTGGTTGAGATTAAACGTTTACTTTTGATATGGTCCCTAACTCCTGATAGAGTCGTAGGGGTACGGTAGTGACATACGGCATTTCTTGGGCATTTAACCCTTTACCATTTACATTACTTTATACATACTAAAGGGCGGTAGATTAGCAGTGTTGGTAGAGGGGCGGACGCGATGCTTTGGCGCATAGAGTTACGGCCCTTGCCATTCTGAGTTCAAATCCCGCCGAGGTTAACTTTGCCTTTCATCCTTACGGGGTCGATAAAATAAAGTATCAGTAATGCACTGGGTAATTGCTGGCCTTGTGCCAAAGGTAGAAACAATTACTTTATACATACTAATGTATTTTCATGTGAAGGCGCATGGCTTAGTGGTTAGAGCATTGGGTTGTGAGTTCATTTCTCGGACCGGGTGATGTGTTGTTTCCTTGAGCAAGACACTTTATTTCATGTTGCTCCAGTTTACTCAGCTGTAGAATTGAAATGATAGGACTGGGGTCCCTATCATTAAATCACCCAAGACACCTCCAACGAGATATACCTTGGAAGAGGCCAGCTAAACCTGCATAGGTGTGAGCTGTAACACACACACACATTTTCATGGTATAGGCTTTATCTCACATGATTATTTCACATAATATTGAATCTGAGATTTTGATACTATATATTTTGAGAACAATACCTTAACATCAGTATGAGTGGCCAGTTACAGCTGGTTTGAACAGAAAGAGGTGAGAGAATTCTGGCCGGATATGGCCGGTTTAAATGCTTCAGGGTTAAGGCCTGAATACAGCAGATTTCTTCCAGAGAAAGATAGAAAGTGAGAGAGGAAATGAGGAAGAATCGACCCCAGTACTAGACTGGTACTTTTTTTTTATCGACATCGAAAGGATGAAAGGCGAAGTTGACTTCTGCTGGATTTGAACTCCGAGAGCTGGAAGGAATACCATAAAGTATTCTACCTGTCAATTTGCAGTTTACTTTTGCTATGATAACTTCAAAAACAGTGGCGGCTCGTGGTAGACATTTTAAACAAACATATAAAATGAAAATTTATACATAAACTTGATAAAATCCTAAACGAAAAAAATTTTATTTTTTACTTACTAATAAATTGTTATAGTTTAAGCTTGATCCATTCGTTTAAAAATGTAATCCATTTTTTTAATTTACTTTGAGCGAAAAGGTTAATCATTTTCTCCTTGATCCCTGGATGACTGTTGAGGGAATTTTTCCCTATTGAAAGCACTTGAAGTGCATTTAGTCTTTCAGGATTCATAATGCTCCTTAGAAGTTTTTATTCTTTTCAGTGTTGAAAAGCAGCGATCTGGCTCTGATATAGTCATGAGAATTGTCAAGAGGATTTTTATCAGTTTCGTAATTTCACTAATAACACAATCTAGATTATTTTCCAAGATAAATTTCAGCAGCTCAATTAATTCCAATATTCCTGCATGTCGGATCTACAATAAAATACTTTTAGTTCAGTTTCAAGCTTTTCTTAGTCAATCATGGGATATGGTTAAGTTGTCAGTACTATCTCTTCTGTAGGCAGTTCATTCTTACAACTAGTGAAGCTTTTCTTGTTGAACAATTTAGTAACTACTAAGTTTTTAGTGGAAGAATATCTCTCTATTATATCAACACATATGCAGTCACACACTTCCTTTGCTTCTACCATGAGTGCCTTTGAAGGATTCTCACAGTACTTCGAGTATCTTATTTCTAAAATAGCAGTTTTGAAATCTGTTATAGATTCATTGACTTTAAACACACTGATTTCTCGAGATTGCATTTGGTTGTAAATTACTTCAACACGAGGCATAATCTAATGAAAAACTCTAACCAAAATATGAAATTATCATCATTCAGGTATTTTAAAATTCATGTTGCTTCTGCCATTGTTTGATCTGCATTTGATGTTGACTGAATTTCAGTAAGGCAGTTTTTTAAAGGTTGTAAACTGTCATGAACTCTATTCACGGTCCGTATGTTAAAGTTCCACCTTGTAAAGGACGGACGTGGAATGCTGACGTCCATATGTTTCTTGAGAGTGGATACACTGTGGTGATCTTGAGAAGACTGTTGGAATAGCTAAAATGTTAGAGAAAAATATCCTTGCGATCTGTATAATACTTGCAGCATTTTTCACAATTAAATTAAGTTGGTGTGCTTAACAGTGAATGAAATGTGTATTACTGTAAACTACTTTTATTTTTGCCTGAACTCCAGCTTGTTTTTCCTTTCATGACATTTGAACCATCAAATGTCTAAGCTATCAGTTTTTTTCTATTTCCTTGAAGGATTATGTCTAATTGTTCTAGAATATGTTTTGATATTCCATCTGCAGTTTGATTTTCTGGAATAAAGAACCCCTCCCCCCAACGTTAAGATATTTCTTCATTCAACAGGTACGGTAGAACAATGACCATTTCAGTATGTTCCGAAACATCTGTTGTCATCAGCCATGACGACTACAAACGAAGCTTCTCTAATTTTTGTCCTTATCTCCTCATGATATATTTATAATAATAATGAAATTATAGTGTAGTGTTCAGGTGCACTACAACTCATCAAAGGTGCATGTATAGTACATAGAATAATGCACAAATGTTAGGGAAGTGAATAGTGTACGAGTCATGATATACATGTGTGCGTGTGTATGGAGGGGGGATATTAGGTGTAGTGTTGGCGAATCTCAGGAATCATGGAGGTTTTAAAGGATGCAGTGTCTCGACAGCTAACAACTGATGCAGGTAGTTTGTTCCATGGAGGTTTTAAAGGATGCAGTGTCTCGACAACTAACAACTGATGCAGGTAGTTTGTTCCATGGAGGTTTGAAAGGATGCAGTGTCTCGACAGCTAACAACTGATGCAGGTAGTTTGTTCCATGGAGGTTTGAAAGGATGCAGTGTCTCGACAGCTAACAACTGATCCATGCTTTAGCAACGTCTGAGCGTGAAAAAATGTTTCACGCTCAGACGTTGTAGCAGGCAGTCAAGTATCTCATTCTGAAAGGTGTTAGAAACTCCGTTGAAAACCTCACTAGTTTCTAAGTGATTCTTCAAATCTGGATCTGATTTAGATGCAAAATTTATCAATCCTCTAAATATCCCTGGATTTACTGAATCATCTTTTTTCATCATGTCCCCGGAAGGGAGTTTCAAAAATTTCCACAAAATAAAATACAGTTGATTATTTTGGATAAAATTCTCCGGTTCATTTTAACCTTCAGGTTATGCTCACTGATCGAAAGTCTGTATGTCTCACTTAGTTTCTCCTTACTATTTACGTTTCCTAAAAGTGACAGTAAAACCATATTTCCAACATACTTCTTTGACTTCTCGTGTTTTGCAGTTTTTACTTTCATTTTGTTTACACTTCTAACAGCCGTCTTTAGTCCACGTTACATCACCTCCAAACAGTGAACACGGGAAGCAAAACAATGCATTTTCACTTCACAGCCACAGAGCCAACTTTTCCGCTGGTATCATTCAGAATTAAATCTACGAATATACTTCTTGTTGTTGCTTATTCCTGGCTGATATATTTGAATATCAAGTGTTGAACGATCTGTTTTCTTAACAGTAACTTTCTCATGGAGAGACAACAGTGAACACTTAAGCTGTTGACGTTCACTTAGTCACAGAACTTATTAGTTGGGGATGCATAATAATTATCTATAGTTTATCACATTCAAGAATATGGTAGACAGTTTTTAAGCACAACACACGCCGAGTCAAAATAAACATGGCCGGCAGGCACTACGTGAGCGACAGTACACTCTCTAACCAGCGTTCAACGTCTTTCCTCGCACATGTGCGCATGCGCACAACAGCGAAAACACCGCATCGCTGGAACCAATAGTTTTGTTTCAGGGTGGTACCAGGGGACAAGTCCCCTCCAGAACCAAGGGCCTTGTTTCAGGGCGGTACCAGGGGACAAGTCCCCCGCCTCCTCCCTCACACACTTTTTCAAACGTCTATGTTTTATTTTTTGTTTATTTAATATAAATTCTTTTTAACCTTTAAGCATTTAAACAGGCCATATCCGGCCAGAATTTTCTCACCTCTTTCTGTTCAAACCGGACTTAGCTAGCCACTCATACTGATGTTAAGGTATTGTTTACAAAATAAATAATATCAATATCTCATAGATTCGATATCATGTAAGTTAATATTTAAGATAAAGCCTTTACTCTTTATTCTCTAATGTATTTTTGCAGTAATGTAAATGCTAAAGGGTTAAGCTTATTGTTTTTATATTTGAACTTCATTCGAATATATAAAATTTAATTAGCGTAAAATTTTATTTATGTGATAGGGTCCGGGAAAGGCATCTTAAGTAATACTAACACGATTCTTTAAGGCAAACGAGGTCCCCGACTGGAACTGTTAAACACAGTTCAATACAAGGATTTTGGTAATTTTTCCTGAACAAGGGGGTGGCTACTGATATTGAACTTTAAGATTATATAATGTACAAGTATAAAGAAAGAATTTAAAAAAAAAAAAGACTCATTATATTGAATGTTTTCGATAATATCGAATGAAAATAAAATAGGGGGTGTTGCAGTTGCTTTACACGAAACCATACTGATCCAATAGGTTCTTTAATGAGTTAGCTCTTTAATAGTACTTGGATAGTGTGTATGTATATTTGTGTAGGTGTGTGTATGAGTTAGTATGTATGAACTAATGAGTGTATATATACAGGTATGTGTGTATGAGTTAGTATGTATGAACTAATGTGTGTGTATATATATATATATATATATATATAGGTGTGTATGAACTCAGCTGTGCCCCTTGTACAAAACTAAGAAAACCTTGACTTGGAGAACAGCCAGGGACACCCACTGCATCGGCCACTCTACTACACAGAACTTCCTCCACGGATGAGTTGCCCTCTTCCTCATTTTGAAGGATAGCCAGCTGTAGTATTTTACCCTTCACAGGTACTCTTTGAATGGTGAATTTGATGTCTATGGTTCCTGGGTCATTGAAATACTGGTACAACTGATTTTTGTCAGCTTAGTGGACTGGAACAACATGAGAAATAAAGTGCCTTGCTCAATGACACAGTGGACTGGAGCAACGTGAAATAAAGTGCCTTGCTCAATGACACAGTGGACTGGAGCAACGTGAAATAAAGTGCCTTGCTTAAGGACACAGTGGACTGGAGCAACATGAAATAAAGTGCCTTGCTCAAGGACACTGGACTGGAGCAACGTGAAATAAAGTGCCCTGCTAAAGGACACAGTGGACTGGAGCAACGTGAAATAAAGTGTCTTGCTCAAGGACACAATGCCCATACTATGTGACTATGAACCAAACACTCCTCACCACAAAGCCACATGCCTTCACACATAGAGGACATTTACATTGTAGGACATAACTCAGTTGTGATGACCAGGGGGGAGGGAAATATATTTGAAAATCAACAACAACAACAACAACTGGTTAATTATTAAGCATAAAAAGAACATAATTTATTTAGAATAAAAACTTAATTACAAGAAACCGGAGGACCAGGAATGGAGATTGTAAAAATCTGAATTTATACAACATTCCATTTTTATTTATTTATTTATTTATTTAAAAAAAAAAAGTTTTTTCCAGGTATTTTTTGCTTTCGGTTAATTTAGAGAAAAAAAAAAAAAAAGAACAGGTAAAAACAAAAAAAAAACAAAGAGAATCAAACGAACAACAGTGATAAAAAAAAGAAAAAAAAAAAAACAAATGTTCACCATAGATTTATTATATATATATATGTTGCGTGTGTATGTGTGTGTTTGAATGTGTTGTGTGGGTGTGGTAGGTCTTGTCCCCACCACACTCAATTTACAGCCATGTTTTAAATTCCTTTTTTTTTTACTGCTAGGTTTTAGTCTTTAAGTGAAGTTGTCTTTGCAAAAAAACAAAAAACAGCAACAGTCTGTGAGGCGGAGGGAGGGGGGGTGAGTGATTTACAACCCTTTCCATAATATATATACATATATATAAATAAATATAAATATATATATATAAATAAATATAAATATATATATATAAATAAATTTATATATATATATATATATAAATTTAAATATATATATTTATATAAGAAAAAATATCAACATAATAATGGTTTCAGATTTAGGCACAAGGCCAGCAATTTGAAGGGGAGGGGGAGGAAGTCGACTAAATCGACCCCAGTGCATTACTGGTACTTTATTTTACCCCCCACCCCCCAAGGATGAAAGGCAAAGTTAACCTCGGCGGGATTTGAACTCAGACCGTAAAGGGTCGTAAACTAAATGCTGCAAAACATTTCGTCCGACGCTCTACCGATTCTGCCAGCCCACCACCCTCAGACCCCCCCTCCCCCCGCAATAATAATAATAATAATAATAATAACAATGTCACCGTAACAAACATGTTTTTTATAATGTCCTATAGATAGTTCATATGAATACACACCTCAGTTTTCTTATTCGGCTTCTTCAAACTTAATGAATATATTTTTTTGAAGTCCTGTGTAAATATATATATATATGTATGTATGTATGTGTATATATATACATACATGTATTTTTTTTTATTATGTGAAAGTTGTGTATATATGAATGTATGTATATATGTATGTACATGTTAATACACACACGTGTGTATGTATGAGTGAATGTGTGTGTGTGTGTGTGTGTGTGT
>OZ024762.1:10976430-10986430 GCA_964016885.1 Eledone cirrhosa
AAGAAAAGGTTAATATATATATTGATGAGGTTATACAGAATATTCACCATAATCCTGTTTGCTCACAATTACTCACTCAATGAGATGTGGTTTGAGCTTATGTTGAGCAAAGCCTGTCTCAGAGTGCTACCAATGTGTATATTATGTTGGAAGGTTTTTATTCCTGTCAGGGGTTATGACTGGCAGATAGTATCACCAATGGAAACACAGTTCTGATACGATGATTGGACCCTTTCCTCTTTTTATTTAGATAGAAATCCTTTAAAATGCGTGATTTTGTTTTGGGTGGGTTAGTTTCAAATTACTTATTATACACAACCAATTTCTTTACCAAAAAAAAAAAAAAAAAAAAAGGAAAAAATAAATATAACAGACCCACTTCACCCCAAGAGATTTACATAATTCCAAATCAATATATATATATATGTAATGAAGGAAGTGTGGTAAGGAACCAGGTGGACCATAACGCACCAGAGTACTCGATACTTTAGGTAGTAGAGTGAGTAATAATATATTGGACAAGGTTGGTCATGGAATAATATGTCACAAACTATGTAGTTTAGTCATAGTTGGAAAAATAGGTGAATAGCTTCATGATTTCTTAAGACAGAAACCAGACAGTTGCAGCCAATGGGGTCTTCTCAAAGGAAACAACAACAAGTGGTGTACCCCAAGACCAAGAAACTATGTTTGTTCTCTGGAGGAGATTTGTCCTCCGTCGACTGGACTATTGCTCTCAGCTTTGGTTGCTCCACCGAGTCAAACTAACTGCAGAACTTGAAGCAATCCAACAAAGCTACATCAAGAGGATTGCCTCAATGAAAGAGATGCGCTACTAGAGGAGGTTGAAAAAAGTAAAGCCTTACTCCCCCGTATGAAGACGGGAGAGACACGCAATGATATACATATGGAAGATCCTGGAAGGTCTAGCACCAACAAACTTTGGCATTGAGATTCGGACCAACCCTTGAACAGGACACCACTGTGTAGTGCCAAAGGTACCATCCTTCACATCTAGAATAAGGATGAGATACTGCAATAGCCTTGGGTTCAAAAGTCTCCAGCTCTTTAATAAACTGCCAAAAAACCTGAGAGATGTACATGGTGTGAAGAAACATCTCGACATTCTGCTAACCAAGATCCCAGATGAACCCACAGCACAAGAAAAAGTACAAATAAGGGCAGCAGCAACAAACTCCCTCTTACATCAAAGGCAAACCAAGGATGGCTGGCTATAGAAATAGTAGCGACAAAGGTGGTGCCCCAGTATGGTCTTAGCCAGTCAGCTGGAACAGATATATGACATATATAAAACTTTCTTTATCATTAATGGTATTACAGAAGTACTTGGGTTCCAAACATAAGTTAATTCACATCTGAAACAAGTAAAACTAATTTTAGCTTGTTAGCTTAATTGCACTACTTTCTTTGTATTGAGTACACTTATGAATACCTGGACTATTTAGCCTGTATATATATATGAATTGTTTCTGTAGGAAGGGTAAAGGAAAGGAGAGTGCTCTATGTAAGCTACAGAGCTATTTAGTTCTATAATAAACACCATAAGACAATTATTCCATTTACCAAAAGTTTTAGCCTTTGTTTTTAAATTCATATCTTACGTCCATATTAAATGTTTCATTCTGATGAGCGATTTCAGACGTCTGTGTTGAGCTCGTCTGTCTTCGTGAAACCTTTGGTAAATGGAATAATTGTCTTATGTTGTTTATTACATAACTATATATATATATATATATATATATATATATATATAAAGAATGGAATCATAAATGGAGGGACCCACTTAAGTCATATATATATATCAAGATTTGGATAAGCTCGGTGTATTATATTTTTCAGCAAGTACGCAAGACTAATCCAAGGTTGTAATTAATACATGGTGTAAGGTCAGAATAATTGAAGATAGGCAGTGTTAGAGACCATAATATAAGGTTTACAGTGTTATAGACCATAATATAAGGTTTAAAGCTTATGTATATACATATATATATATAATTAAAAGAAAGGTGGGCAAAGACAACAGAAACATGGACGAAACACAGGACAGCCCCTTATCATCAGTCAACCTCTGGAGATCCTTGTGGTTTCAGGACATTAAGGTCAATACCACTAGCTCCAGTGCACGTAGGACTGTAACAAATAGATACAAGACAGGACAGTTGGTCTTTCGACTATTTGCAAATATATATATATATGGAGAGAGAGAGAGAGAGAGAGAGAGAGAGAGAGAGAGAGAGAGTGAGAGAGAGAGAGAGAGAGGAATTGGTCAATTAATTAAAACCGAGACAAATTGTATCTAAGTCTTCATCAGCTCAATGTGTTTGAGCAGGTGTGACAGGACAGTGGACAGTTGACAGAGAGCATGACTTGACTTAAACTGTAAGTGGCGTGTGTGGGGGTGTGGTGGGGATGGTGGGCTGGTGGTGGTGATATTTGTAAGGTAGGAGGTGTGACACCAAGACTGGACAGTGGGTGTGTTTATGGACAGAAAATATCACAGGACATATTGTGGAGTGTGTGTGTATGAGTGAGAATGTATGAGTGTGAGAGTGTGTGTGTGTGTGTGTGAAAAAGAGGCAGAAAGAGAAAGTGAAAAAATTGACAATAATAATAATAATAATAGTTTCTGATTTAAGCACAAGGCCATCAATTTTTTTTTTTGGGGGGGGGAGGCGATTAAATCGACCCCAGTGCGTTACTGGTACTTTATTTTATCAACATCGGAAGGATGAAAGGCAAAAGTTGACCTTGATGGGATTTGAACTCAGAACGCAAAGGGACGTAACTCTATGCCGCGAAGCATGTCTGACGCTCTACTGATACTGGCAATAATAATAATAATAATAATAATTGTTTCTACTTTTTGGCACAAGGCCAGCAAATACCCCCCAGTGCATTACTGGTACTTTATTTTATCGACCCCCGTAAGGATGAAAGGCAAAGTCAACCTCGGCGGGATTTGAACTCAGACCGTAAAGGGACGTAACTATGCTGCAAAACATGGCGTCCGACCCTCTACCGATACTGCCAATCCACCGCCCTTTATTAATTATAATAATGGTTTCTAGTTTAAGCACAAGGCCAGCAATGTTTTGGCAAGGGAAAGTTGATTAAAATGACACCCCCCCACCCCACCGTAAGGTCTGGTGCTCCACTGACTGCCAATCCAATAACAACAATAATAGTAATAGCAATAATGATAATAATAACAACAACAACAATAATACTTGTTTCTAATGATGGCAAAAAGGCCACAGAGTTGAAAGGAAGGTTGTACAAGTCGATGACGGGCAACCCAAGACCCCCAGTATATGACTGCTATTATATATATATATATATATATATATATATATATTTTTTTTTTTTTTAAACGACTTTTGGAAGGATGAAAGAGAGGCAGAACCTAACTCCTGCTGAGGTGTGAACTTTAAGTAATTAGTGATGATGATGATGATGATGATGATGGGTGATGGCAGTAAATGACAAGGGTAACAGTTCATAGTTAATAAAGATGATGATGATGATGATGTTGATGATGATGATGACAATGATTATGTCTCCTTTTCAGTAGAAGCAGAACCAACAATTGTTTTAATTGGAGAAGTGTCTAATCAACTGAATTGGACCCAAACGTATTACTGGTAAATTATAATAATGATGACTTACATCATTTTATCGACCCAGGGAGGGGATTTAAAACTAGGAAAAGGCAATATACACACATATTTATATATATATATATATATATATACACAAATATAGATATAAGCATATATATATATATGTATGTATGTATGTATGTATATGCACACATATACATACATATATATGCATGTGTGTGTGTATATAGCATTTTGCCTTTTGAGAAAGTGTCAAAAAAAAAGGGGAAGATCTTTTATCTTTTGTAAATATCATCATCACCATCATCATGTTAATAATACCTTCATACTCATGTCTGTTGTTGTTGCTGCTGTTGTTGTTGTGGGTGTGACTGTATATAAGCAAATGCTTTTTCGCATGTAAAAACTTTTGACAGTATTTTTTTCTCCTCAGAAATATTGTAGCCAGAACACACACACACACTACTTAACATGCGTAATATCCATACATACACACACACACACACTTAACACGCGTAATATCCATACATACACACACACACGTTTTGAGATCACACACACACATACACTACTTAACATGCGTAATATCCATACACACACACACATATATATATATACCATGTACATGGTATAGGTGTATATATGTGCAGACATGCACAGAAACATGCAAATGTTTGCAAGCACTTGCATGCACACACAACACACACACATACATATATATACATTAATTAAACAGTGTCTCTTTCCACTCCTCCCCCACCCTAAGATACCCCCCCCCCCCCGCCCTCCAGAGGCCGTGCAGTAACATCGGCAGCAACAGCAGTAGTAGTAGTAGTAGTAGTAGTAGTACACGCAGGGCTGTATTCATTCACAAATCTGACTAGGCTGGGTAGAGTGGCTTTACACTTTTTTTGTTGTTGTTGTAGTGGGGTTGAAAGTTTGAAGTGCCAGAGGGGCCCTGAAATACTTGAGAGCCAAGGGACGACAGTCCCTGGGATAATAGCGGCCCCGAGTTACACATAGTAATAGTAATAATAGTAGTAGTAGTAGTAGTAGTAATAGTAATAGTAGTAGTAGTAGTAGTAGTAGTAGTAGTAGTACTAGTAGTAGTAGTAGTATACATAATAGTAGTTCTAGTGATGTGTGCTATGTGTATTGTCTGTTGTCCTCGTTGAGAGAATATGACCAGCATTTAAAATAGAGTTAATGTGCATTACAAGAACATGGTGAGCTGCATGGGGATCCTTCAACGGGTTACCAAACATCGACATCGTCTGTAGCGCTATGTTGGCCTGAAAATACAGAGAAAGATATATATATAAGTATATTTATATATATATGTATGTATATATATATATATGTGCGTGTGTGTGTGTATAAAAAAATTAAGATGACAATATAAAGTTCTTAAATCATTTAATCTTTACAATTGTTTCAACACAATTTCATTTACTTTCATTAAATACATAACTAGCAATAGACAACATAAGCAATAATAGTAGTTTGTTCTTATATTCTGTGAATTTTCTCTCGAAATCTCTTCTTATATATTTTTTTATTATGAAGGTGGGGGTGGTGAGGGTGGAAATGGTGAGGGTGGAAATGGTGTACAAAAGGCCTGAATTAAATCAATTTACTAGAAAATTCTATTCATTTTCTATTCAGAATGCGTGTATAGATATTTCCAAGAAATGGTGATGTGACTAGACTTGTTCTTTTTTTCTCAAGAAAATTTCTCTTTTGTTTCTGCCACTGCCAAGTCTTCTCAACCTTTCTATTTCTTCTCTAATTTCTCATTTTATTTTATGAGGAAGGACCAGTGTCCGAAACGTTTAGACTCTTTCCTTACTACATCAAGCATAAAACTAATAATATTTCTTCATTGTACTGTGTTGTTTGCTTTGTTATTTCCACTTTCCTTTTGCATATATATATATATATATATATATATAACAAATAAAGTATGGTAAGAAACCAGGTGGACCATAACACCAGAGTACTCGATACTTAGGGTAGTTGAGAGGATATATATATATAGTTATTGAGAGAGAAAGAGATCAGTTTATGTATTAGACAGAAACACACACTTACACAGACATAGATAGACATAAACAGACACACACACTTACACAGACATCGATAGACAGACACACACACACAGACATACATAAAAAGACACACACAGACATACATAAAAAGACACACACAGACATGTTTATGATAGAAATACCTAAAAAGACATTTTCTATGACATCTAATCTTTAACAGAGGATAACAGGCTTTAAGTGATGATGATAATGATGATGATGATGATCTACACATATATATGATGGTGGTGGTGGTGGTGATTGTGATGTTAATGGTGATGGTAGTGGTGGTGTTTGTGGTCTTGGTAGTGGTGATGGTAGTGGAAATGGTGGTTGTGGTTGCAATTGTGGTTTTGGTAGTAGTAGCAGTTGTGGTGATGGTGGCTATTGTGGTGGTGGTAGTGGTGGCGATGGTACTGGTAGCAGTTGTGGTGATGGTAGTAGATAATTGTAGGTGTCATTAATTGAAGGGTGTTGGTGGTAGTGGTGTCAACAGTGATGGTGTCGGGGGTGGTGGTGGTGGTGGCTTGTTGTCAACTTGAACAGCAGTGGTTAGTTAATGGTCAGTTAGTAAGAAAGAGAGAAGAAGAGAGAGAAAGAAGAAGCTCTGTCAACTATAGTAATTATTCTTGGCCATGAATGAGTGCTGCCACCTCACCCCCACACCCCCATTCCTACCCCCCCTCGTCACACTCCCCCACCTGACCAACCACCAGCCTCTATCTCTCTATGCCAAGTAATCACACTACACCACCACCACCACCACACCCGCTCTCTAGGCTATGTAATCACACCACACCACCACCACCACACCCTCTCTCTAGGCTATGTAATCACACCACCACCACCATCACCACTTTATAATATCTGACTCAATCAGTGTCAGTTATACCTGGTCAGTACAGGTGTGAGTCAACAGGTGAATGTTGTTGTTGTTGGTGTTTTTTGAACAAGCACCACAGACATTTACAGGGTGGGTTATACACAGAACAAGCACTACAGAAGTTTACAGGGTTGGCTATACACAGAACAAGCACTACAGAAGTTTTCTGGTTAGGTTATACACAGAACAAGCACTACAGAAGTTTACTGGGTAGGTTATACACAGAACAAGCACTACAGAAGTTTACTGGGTAGGTTATACACAGAACAAGCACTACAGAAGTTTACAGGGTGGGTTATACACAGAACAAGCACTACAGAAGTTTACTGGGTAGGTTATACACAGAACAAGCACTACAGAAGTTTACTGGGTAGGTTATACACAGAACAAGCACTACAGAAGTTTACTGGGTAGGTTATACACAGAACAAGCACTACAGAAGTTTTCTGGGTAGGTTATACACAGAACAAGCACCACAGAAGTTTACAGGGTTGGCTATACACAGAACAAGCACTACAGAAATTTACTGGGTGTGTTATACACAGAACAAGCACTACAGAAGTTTTCTGGGTAGGTTATACACAGAACAAGCACTACAAAAGTTTACAGGGTTGGCTATACACAGAACAAGCACTACAGAAGTTTACAGGATGGGTTATACACAGAACAAGCACTACAGAAGTTTACAGGGTGGGTTATACACAGAACAAGCACTACAGAAGTTTACAAGGTTGGCTATACACAGAACAAGCACTACAGAAGTTTTCTGGGAAGGTTATACACAGAACAAGCACTACAGAAGTTTTCTGGGAAGGTTATACACAGAACAAGCACTACAGAAGTTTACTGGGTAGGTTATACAAAAAACAAGCACTACAGAAGTTTACAGGGTAGGTTATACACAGAACAAGCACTACAGAAGTTTATAGAGAGGGTTATACAAAGAAGAAGCACCACAAAAGTTTAACTTATCATTATGTGGTAGTCAGCACCTTGAATGAATTGTACTGAGCTACACTGAAATTTGGCTACCATTTCATATAGCATACTACTACTATTACCACCACCCCCACCACCATCATCATTAACTACAACAAGGTTATAATTGCCACTACTATCACATCATTCATTACACAAACAACACAAATACAGTTGCACACACACCCATTGGCAGACATACATTCATAAATACAGTCACACACAAACACTGACATACACACACATTCTCATACAAACACTCACATACATACACACTGTGAGATGTGTGTGTGTGTGTGTATATATATATAAGAGATTAGAGCAAATATATATTAGGGATTAGAGCAAACATCACGAGCGCTCTATCTCAAAATTACTTTTGAAAAGCATTAGAAATGCGCAACCGGTAAAAACTTAAAACTAAAACTGAATACTAACCAATACTTATTCCTAATTAAACTATTTTTCACTGGTAAAAATTTGTCAGCATTTTCTTTTCCTTTTTACTAATATATATATATATATATATATATATATATATATATATATATATAAATTCAAATATTAACAAAATAGATAGTCTTGTGATCAATTAAATTTTCATCTATCAAGGTTTGGGTTTCCAGGGTAGTTAGGGACCAAACGATTACAAAGCGAACTTCTTAACCATTCATCCTGAACTGTGGCCACATTAAAATATGAGACCTGTCAACTCTCCCCGTCTGACAGGGAGATCACTCACCCCACTTTCGGGTGGATGAGAGATGTCTTCTCTTGTGAAAATGGGTATAGCTTTCATTACGTAAAATCTCCCCATTTTGCCCCATTTCTCCCTGTTTTAGGACACTTTTTTCATGGTACTCCCCGTTTGGGTTTTTAGAGGTCAGCAGGAACATATATACAGTCCACCCATGTACAAGTCGCACCTTTTCCTATGAAAATACAATATGAAAACCCATCATGCGATTTATCTAGAACTGCAAAAGTTCAATTCAAAATACAGGGTGTCCCCCCACAAAATGTATACACAATCCAACAACACTAATAAATATTGCCTGTACAGGTAATCTAAAGGTGTATACATTTTTTTGGGACACCCTGCATATGGCTCATTGTGAATGTGTATTAAATAGAAGTGCGATTTATACGCGAGTATATATGGTATATGGTGAATTTAAATAGCTGGATCCTTGCATAAGGCTTATTTGAAACAACGAAGCTTCACGCTACAACATATGTTAAATATTCTGACATAATGCAAATATATAATATACATGTACACACACATATATGCATACACACATTACACATATATATGCATACACACGCATATACATACATCACACATATATATGCATACACACACATGCACATACATAATACACTTATATATATATGCATACACACAGATACATACAAATATATACATACATACAAATATATACATACATACATACATACATACATACATACATACATACATACATATATATATATATATACATACAGTACTTGCATATATTATATAAATGTATACATTACATACATCCATAGAAATATACATACATACATGCATGCATGCATATATATATTACATAGAAATATACATATATACATGCAGATATAGATATATGCATATATACATACAACATACATGCATATATACATACATAGATACACACATAGATGCATACACACATATAGATGCATACATACACACACACATATGTAGATGCATACATACATACTCACATATAGATCCATACATACATACACACACATACACACAGATGTATACATACACACACATAAATAGATGCATACATACACATATATACAGAGGCATTAAGCAAAGGCCCATCACCACCACCACCATCTCTGCATCTATAATGGCCCACCACCACCACCATCTCTGCATCTATAATGACCCACCTCCACCACCACCATCTCTGCATCTATAATGACCCACCTCCACCACCATCTCTGCATCTATAATGCCCCACCACCACCACCACCATCTCTGCATCTATAATGCCCCACCACCACCACCACCATCTCTGCATCTATAATGGCCCACCACCACCACCACCATCTCTGCATCTATAATGGCCCACCACCACCACCATCTCTGCATCTATAATGCCCCACCACCACCTCTGCATCTATAATGCCCCATCACCACCACCACCATCTCTGCATCTATAATGGCCCACCACCACCACCACCATCTCTGCATCTATAATGGCCCACCACCACCACCATCTCTGCATCTATAATGGCCCACCACCACCACCATCTCTGCATCTATAATGCCCCACCACCACCACCATCTCTGCATCTATAATGCCCCACCACCACCACCATCTCTGCATCTATAATGCCCCACCACCACCACCATCTCTGCATCTATA
>OZ024762.1:10991430-10993930 GCA_964016885.1 Eledone cirrhosa
TTGGTCCATTGCAAGACCTTTCTTGTCACCATTGTCCAGAGAGTGAGATTGGTCCATTGCAAGACCTTTCTTGTCACCATTGTCCAGAGAGTGAGATTGGTCCATTGCAAGACCTTTCTTGTCACCATTGTCCAGAGAGTGAGATTGGTCCATTGCAAGACCTTTCTTGTCACCATTGTCCAGAGAGTGAGATTGGTCCATTGCAAGACCCTTCTTGTCACCATTGTCCAGAGAGTGAGATTGGTCCATTGCAAGACCTTTCTTGTCACCATTGTCCAGAGAGTGAGATTGGTCCATTGCAAGACCTTTCTTGTCACCATTGTCCAGAAAGTGAGATTGGTCCATTGCAAGACCCTTCTTATCACCATTGTCCAGAGAGAGAGATTGGTCCATTGCAAGACCTTTCTTGTCACCATTGTCCAGAGAGTGAGATTGGTCCATTGCAAGACCTTTCTTGTCACCATTGTCCAGAGAGTGAGATTGGTCCATTGCAAGACCTTTCTTGTCACCATTGTCCAGAGAGTGAGATTGGTCCATTGCAAGACCCTTCTTATCACCATTGTCCAGAGAGAGAGATTGGTCCATTGCAAGACCTTTCTTGTCACCATTGTCCAGAGAGTGAGATTGGTCCATTGCAAGACCTTTCTTGTCACCATTGTCCAGAGAGTGAGATTGGTCCATTGCAAGACATTTCTTGTCACCATTGTCCAGAGAGTGAGATTGGTCCATTGCAAGACCCTTCTTATCACCATTGTCCAGAGAGAGAGATTGGTCCATTGCAAGACCTTTCTTGTCACCATTGTCCAGAGAGTGAGATTGGTCCATTGCAAGACCTTTCTTGTCACCATTGTCCAGAGAGTGGGATTGGTCCAGAGCAAGACCTTTCTTGTCACCATTGTCCAGAGAGTGAGATTGGTCCATTGCAAGACCCTTCTTATCACCATTGTCCAGAGAGAGAGATTGGTCCATTGCAAGACCTTTCTTGTCACCATTGTCCAGAGAGTGAGATTGGTCCATTGCAAGACCTTTCTTGTCACCATTGTCCAGAGAGTGAGATTGGTCCATTGCAAGACCTTTCTTGTCACCATTGTCCAGAGAGTGAGATTGGTCCATTGCAAGACCTTTCTTGTCACCATTGTCCAGAGAGTGAGATTGGTCCATTGCAAGACCTTTCTTGTCACCATTGTCCAGAGAGTGAGATTGGTCCATTGCAAGACCCTTCTTGTCACCATTGTCCAGAGAGTGAGATTGGTCCATTGCAAGACCTTTCTTGTCACCATTGTCCAGAGAGTGAGATTGGTCCATTGCAAGACCTTTCTTGTCACCATTGTCCAGAAAGTGAGATTGGTCCATTGCAAGACCCTTCTTATCACCATTGTCCAGAGAGAGAGATTGGTCCATTGCAAGACCTTTCTTGTCACCATTGTCCAGAGAGTGAGATTGGTCCATTGCAAGACCTTTCTTGTCACCATTGTCCAGAGAGTGAGATTGGTCCATTGCAAGACCTTTCTTGTCACCATTGTCCAGAGAGTGAGATTGGTCCATTGCAAGACCCTTCTTATCACCATTGTCCAGAGAGAGAGATTGGTCCATTGCAAGACCTTTCTTGTCACCATTGTCCAGAGAGTGGGATTGGTCCATTGCAAGACCCTTCTTATCACCATTGTCCAGAGAGAGAGATTGGTCCATTGCAAGACCTTTCTTGTCACCATTGTCCAGAGAGAGAGATTGGTCCATTGCAAGACCCTTCTTATCACCATTGTCCAGAGAGAGAGATTGGTCCATTGCAAGACCCTTCTTATCACCATTGTCCAGAGAGAGAGATTGGTCCATTGCAAGACCTTTCTTGTCACCATTGTCCAGAGAGTGGGATTGGTCCATTGCAAGACCCTTCTTATCACCATTGTCCAGAGAGAGAGATTGGTCCATTGCAAGACCTTTCTTGTCACCATTGTCCAGAGAGAGAGATTGGTCCATTGCAAGACCCTTCTTATCACCATTGTCCAGAGAGAGAGATTGGTCCATTGCAAGACCTTTCTTGTCACCATTGTCCAGAGAGTGGGATTGGTCCATTGCAAGACCCTTCTTATCACCATTGTCCAGAGAGAGAGATTGGTCCATTGCAAGACCTTTCTTGTCACCATTGTCCAGAGAGAGAGATTGGTCCATTGCAAGACCCTTCTTATCACCATTGTCCAGAGAGAGAGATTGGTCCATTGCAAGACCTTTCTTGTCACCATTGTCCAGAGAGAGAGATTGGTCCATTGCAAGACCCTTCTTATCACCATTGTCCAGAGAGAGGGATTGGTCCATTACAAGACCTTTCTTGTCACCATTGTCCAGAGAGAGGGATTGGTCCATTACAAGACCTTTCTTGTCACCATTGTCCAGAGAGAGGGATTGGTCCATTACAAAACCCTTCTTATCACCATTGTCCAGAGAGAGAGATTGGTCCATTGCAAGACCTTTCTTATCACCATTGTCCAGAGAGTGAGATTGG
>OZ024762.1:10996430-11003930 GCA_964016885.1 Eledone cirrhosa
ATATAATCTCTCCCCCTCTCTCTCTCATATATATATATATATATATATATATATATATATATATATTTCGGATGTACAACAGTACGTTCTCATCAGACAAAATATAATGATACATGACATACCCTGATGTTAAATGGTTAAGATTTAATCAAGGTAATCTACCTTGATTAAATCTTAACCATTTAACATCTCAGGGTATGTCATGTATCATTATATTTTGTCTGAAGAGGACGTACTGTTGTACCTCCGAAATATGTATAATAAAATGTAATTGATCAAAAGAACATCTATTTTATTAATATTTGTATTTTAATATTAATAACTCTGGAAAAATATTTCTCGTAGAGTGCTTCCAATCTACTGTAAAACTCATTCTTTGATATACTCATTGAATCTTGTTTAACTCTTTAATATATATATATAAGTACGTTATTCCGGGTTGAATCGGAGGTAACCACAGTAAGTAAGGTACTCAATACATTGCAGAGTATAAAAGTTTTAATATAGATGAGATTCCTGATGATTTCTAAAGAATGAAACAGTTCTAGTCCTGTAGAATCTCATCTATATTAAAACTATATATATATACACATATTCACTTGTATAAGTATGAATACCTGTCTATGTATCAATACAACGAAGGAAGTGTGGTAAGGAACCAGGTGGACCATAACACACGGGAGTACTCAATACTTAGGGTAGTAGAGTGGGTAATAGGAAAGAGCTCTGCCGTCGGGGTCATACATTTTCCTATGTATCAATACATATATATATTTGTGTGTATCGACGATAGATGTACAAGTGGTGGTATTAGTGGTGGTGGTGGTGGTAATAGTGGTGGTGGTGGTAGTAGTAGTGGTGGTGGTAGTAGTGACGTTAATAAAACATAATTACAATAAAATAAATTATTATGTGAAAATACTCCGACTTGGAGAAGACATCACGTTTATAGACATTGTTGTTACAGCAACAACAGCAGTGTCGGCATTAAGGTGATCATCACGTTTATAGACATTGTTGTTACAACAACAACAACAACAACAACAGGAGTGTCGGCATTAAGGTGAACATCACGTTTATACAGACATTTCTTCTAAAGACACGGTCATTGTTGGTGATGCTTCACCAACTTGCTGACGTCAGTGGAAAAACAAAGACTGACGGAATATGTGTGTATGTATATATATATATATATATTTACATATATATATACACACATATATATACACACATATATATATATATATTTACATATATACACACACACATATATATATACACACATATATATATATATAGATATATATACACACACACACACACATACATATACACACATACACATATATACACACACACATATATAGATATATATATACACACACACATATATATAGATATATAAATACACACACATATATATAGATATATAAATACACACACACACACATATATAGATATATAAATACACACACACATATATATATATATATATATATACACACATATATATATAGATATATATATATACACACACATATATATATATATATACACACACACACACATATATATATACATTATATGTGTGTGAGTGTGTATATATATATATATATGTGTGTGTGTGTGTATGTATGTATAATGTGTGCCTAATGGGGTGTGTATATGTAAAAGAAAGAAAGAGAGAGCGAGGGGGAGAGGTTAACGGAATTTTCCAGAAAGCATCTCCCCCCTCCCTCCCTTGCTATTATGGCTCTGTAAATATTGGGTCAACTTGAGCTGTGAGGGAAAAAACCCAATAACGACCTACATACCACATTCACACACACACACAAATATGTTATATGAATATAACATATATATATATATATTGTTATACTTGGGGAGGGTCATATTGTTATAATATAAAGTATATTTGTTTCGACACACGAATTCATATCAAAAGCCTTGCAAATCATATATATATATAGTTTTAATATAGATGAGATTCTACAGGACTAGAACTGTTTCAATGATTTCTAAAGAATGAAACAGTTCTCGTCCTGTAGAATCTCATCTATATTAAAACTGTTATACTCTGCTATGTATTGAGTACCTTACTTACTGTGGTTACCTCCGATTCAACCCGGAATAACGTACCTATATATATAAATGTGTGTGCGCATATATTTATGTATGTATATATATACATATATATATGTGAGTGTGTGTATGTGTGCGTGTATATATATAAAGTAATTATATCAGATGTGTACTTTAAGCTTAATATAGTAATCATTGTGAAATAAGCCTGTGTTAATTAACTAATTAAGTTAAGTAATCCTTTTCACAATCCAGTCATTTGCTACCTCCACCACCCCCCAGTGTCTGTGTGTGTATATATATATATATATGTATATATACATATATAAACAGACACATATTTATAAATAAATATATATATGAGAATGTGTGCGTGTATGTGAATGTATATATAAATAAATAAATTCCATTGTTAATTAATAAATAAATCAACTAATACCTTAACACATCACACAAAGTAAAATATTTCGTTTTAATCATTTTCTAACCCAGAAAAAAAAGAGAAATAAAAAGGGGAAAAATATATTTTTCTTCCTAATAATCGTCTTTCTCTCCCTGTTTTCATTATATATATATATATATATATATATGTATATATATATACCCACACACACATACATACATACATACATACATACATACATACATACATGCATGCACATTAAATCATATAATATTTAGTTTGTCACATTATTATTAAATTATTACTATTACTATTCTGGGTCAATGAACGAATGTAAAAAAACAACTAAACAAGAACGAGAAACAAAACCAGAAGAAAAACACGAACTAAAACCTAAAGAAAATAAAGGAAAAAGCTATAAAAACAAAAACATGTCAAAACATTTCGTTTCGGCTGTCGTCCATTCATTGGTGATATAACTATTATATCAATGGAGTTGTCACATTTCACTTTACTACTACTACTGTTGTTACTGTTACTACTTCTACTACTACTACTACTACTACTACTACTACTACTACTGTTGTTACTATATATATATATAATTGTTTCTACTTTTGGCACAAGGCCAGCAATTATCCAGTGCATTACTGGTACTTTATTTTATCGACCCCGTAAGGATGAAAGGCAAAGTCAATCTCGGCGGGATTTGAACTCAGATCGTAAAGAGACGACGCCATGCTTTCCAGCATAGTTACGTCCCTTTACGATCTGAGTTCAAATCCCGCCGAGGTTGACTTTGCCTTTCATCCTTACGGGGTCGATAAAATAAAGTACCAGTAATGCACTGGTTGATTGCTGGCCTTGTGCCTAAAGTAGAAACAATTATATATATATATATATAATCAAGGTATGAATATATTATTATTTAAATTAACAGTTATAGAAGTTTATGTATTATATATTATTAATTATTTGCGGTGGATTGGCAGTATCGGTAGAGGGTCGGACGCCATGCTTTGACGTATAGAGTTACGGCCCTTGCCATTCTGAGTTCAAATCCCGTCGAGGTTAACTTTGCCTTTTATCCCTACGGGATCGATAAAATAAAGTACCAGTAATGTACTGGGTATTTGCTGCCCTTGTGCCCAAAAAAGAAACAATTAATTATTTATATATCTCTTTACACATTCTCATACGCACCCTCTGTATTATATGTAATATTTCATGTTTCAACTTAAGGTATATAAATATCGAGTTTTGTCATAACTAATCACTGCCATGACTAAATTATAACCATCAACATAGTCAAGGTATGTCAAGCATCAACTTATTTTATCTGAAGAGGACGTACTGTTGAAATAGCTCAGTATCTCTGAAATATGTATAAGAAAATATATTTCTGATTCAGAGCACTCGACAAATTTCTGAAGTAAGTATTCAATGATATTAAATAAATGGAAACTATATTTATTCCATTATATATATTTCAAGGGTACCAAACATTTTGGTACGCTATCATCAGATAAAATACAAAATGTTTTATAAATATTTTCCAGGGATAACTTGAACCGTTCAGGTATATCATCCTTGGTCATGTCAAATATTTATAAAACATTTTGTATTTTATCTGATGATAGCGTACCAAAATTGTTGGTACCCTTGAAATATATATAATAGAATAAATATGGTTTTATAAATATAGTTTCCATTTATTTAATATCATTGTATATATATATATATATATATATATATATATATATATATATATATATATATATATATATATATACGATATTAACAAATGGAAACTATATTTATAAAGCCATATTTATTTTATTATATATATTTCAAGGACACCACGTTAAATTATGGTCTGCTTTCATCAGACAAAATACAATATAGATCAGTTTTATAAATAAATATTGACATACCCTTAAAAAATGCAACCATTACTGTTGGAAGCTCCCGGATAGTGGAGTTGTTTACTTATATTATTATTACATTACTGGTACTTTATTTTATCGACCCCGTAAGGATGAAAGGCAAAGTTAACCTCGGCGGGATTTGAACTCAGATCATAAAGGGACGTAACTCTATGCTTCAAAGCAAAGTGTCCGACTCGTAAAATTCACGTCTAAGTGTCTGAGCATTCAAAGGCACGTGTAACTTTCACGTAATCCTCAGGAAGATTCACTGTGACTAGGCCAGCTCCTAGAATTACAGGCACAACTCATATTCGCCAGCTGAGTGAACTATATATATATATATAAATAGGATGCGTCCATAGGCGGTATGCCGGTTGAGCACTCTATGCTCATACGGAGCAGAGTATGATAAAATGGAAAACGAAATATTTGTGGTGGTGATGGTGGGGATGATAATGATTTGTTATGATAAACAGTTCGGGTTATATAATCTGTGTGCTGTGTGTATTGTGCCCCCCGCCCCACTCTCTCTCTCTCTCTCTCTCTATATATATATATATATATTTATTTATTAAAATAACAGATTAAAGTTTAATCAAAGAATCGCTGTTTTCACCCTTATATTTGCTCTATGGTTCTTATATATTTGATATATATTTATCCTTATCGAGCCCTCTTTAATAAAATGGAGCCATGCAAGGAACGCACGTTTCGTTGGCCTGGGGGAGCAACGTTTTCAACCCGTGGCGGGTGAAAGTGAAGCGAAGGCCAACAAAACGTCCGTTCCAGGTATGGCTGCCTCGCAGTAACAGGTCTTAATAATAAATATTAAAACTCGCCCTACGAATTACCTACTCCCGACCTTGGCTGAAACAAATTATTGCCACTATGTTTGGTACAAAGCTCCATGTGTTTGTCTGGTGCAAGATAGGAGAGATATTTTTAAATAGAGAGATAGGCGCAAACAGAGGGCATATTCAGCCAAAGTAGATAGGTTTTTTTTTTTTTAACACAGTTAATAAATTAAGGACCTCTTAGCTTTTTCTTTGGTCATATGTGGTCATGCGTGTGTGTGAGAGTGTGTGTGTGAGTGTGTGAGTGTGTGAGTGTGTGTGTGTGAGTGTGTGTGAGTGAGTGTGTGTTTGTGTTTGTGTGAGTGTTTGTGTGTGAGTGTTTGTGTGAGTGTGTGTGTTTGTGTGTGTGAGTGTTTGTGTGTGTGAGTGTTTGTGTGTGTGAGTGTTTGTGTGTGTGAGTGTGTGTGTTTGTGTGTGTTAGTGTGTGTGTTTGTGTGAGTGTGTATGTTTGTGTGCTTGTGTGTGTGTGTGAGTGTGTGAGTAAGTGAGTGTGTGTGAGTGTGTGAGTAAGTGAGTGTTTGTGTGTATGTGTGTGTGAGAGTGAGTGTGTGTGAGCGAGCGTGTGTAATCTTCGGCTTTCCGTCCATTGAAATAATTATCTGAATAAATTTTATCAATTAACTGAAATCTTTTGTTTGTTAATGAGAGAAGCACAGGAATGAATCGGACGAAAGAAAGACGAGCCCCCCCCCCCCATACACACATCTACAGGTGCTACACCCTCCCCACCACACACACACAGACGCGTCCCACAGACATCGAAGCATACAACTATACACATATACATAACTATAGACACATATAGACATACAGAGGTGTATAACTATACACACATACATACATACATGTATAAATTCACACACATACATACATACATACATACAAAGGTGTATAACTAAACACACACACATACAAAGGTGTATAACTTCACACACACACACATAGAGGTACATAACTATACACACATACAAAGGTGCATAACTACACACATACACACATACATATATACATACAGAGGTGTATAACTATACACATACACACACATATGCATACAGAGGTGTATAACTATACACATACATACAGAGGTGTATAAATTCACGCACATACATACAGAGGTGTATAACTATACACATACAAAGGTGCATAACTATACACACACCCATACATAGAGGTGCATAACCATACACACGTATACACAGGCGCGTCCCACACGCATACAGATGCGTGTATCCCCATACAGAGACACATAGAGAAGTACATACCCATATACACATACATATATATACAGACGGATGCGTTCGCCACCAGACAGGCACACAGACACACACACATATAGAGGTACATACCCATACACGCATACACACACATATGTACCTCCCCCTCCCACCACACGAAGCAGTAAGCTAGTCCATCAGCAGAGAGGCAGAGATGTGGTTTAAGGTGAGGAGAAGTGAAAGGAGACAGACAAAGGAAGGAATGGAATGCCAGCATCAATAATGAAAGATTTTATTTATTTCTCAATTAGTCTTTCACGTTCACCCCCTCCCTCTCTTGTTTTGTTCCAGTCAATATTATGGGAATTAGATGGTGTGTGTGTGTATATATATATATATATATATATATTAGAAAGATCGAGTATCGAAAAATCGGCGCACGAGTTCACGATAAACAAAATTCGAAATGAGCGGCAGAGGGCTCAATAATTCAGATGAATCAGAGCTATAACTATCGTTAAAATACCGTCACATATAGAACAAGTCTACAATCAACCATACGATAAAAAATCGATAATAGAAGATTCGGGACAAACAGATAAAAAATATCAATAAAACAATACATCAATAATTTAAATGAATGTAAAATCATATATATATATATATATATATATATACACACACACGGGAACCTAATAAACTACCATTTGTACTGCCTCTGTTTTTTGTTCCTGTGTAATATTTAACTATAATTAAATATCTCTTATACACACACACACATTATATATATATAAATATATATATAAATATATATATATATATATATATATATATATATATATATAGAAGAGATATTTAATTTGTTGGAAATCCAACAAATATAGATGTTTACAACTGATTCAAAGCACTCAACAGCTTTTCTGGAGTAAGTATATGACTTTCCAGGGATAACTCGAACCGTTAAGGTATATCATCCTTGGTCATGTCAAATATTTATAAAATATTTTGTATTTTATCTG
>OZ024762.1:11008930-11011430 GCA_964016885.1 Eledone cirrhosa
ATCTCCTGGTTGCATTTTTTAAGGGTATGTCAATATTTATTTATAAAACTAACCTATATTATATTTTATCTGATGAAAGCGCACCATAGTTTCCTCAGGTGGCCCTTGAAACATGTATAATGAAATAAATATGGTTTTATAAATATAGTTTCCATTTGTTAATATATTGTATATATATATATATATATATATATATATATATATATATAAATTGAAACAAAATGAAAACGAAATTTCATTTCTCACTCTTAGTATGGCACTTACTTAAATGTAAGTATGCATGTATACGTACATACATATATGTATACAGACGTACAGTAGCATGCACATATATATATATATATATATATATATACACATATATATACATATGCATACAGGTACACATACATATATGCACGTATCAGTTTAGCGGCGCTAACGTCGCTTTGTTCGTTTGTAAACAAACTGAACAGCCTGAATTTATGCCATACGGTGTTAAGGCAACCACGTCACCTTTTTGTTCAACACTGACACAGGAACGATGTACTAGTTTCAAGCTTGTTAGCTATCATCAGCACCGTTTACCCATCTGCCAGATAGTTGAACGTTCGAAAGTATATACTTTCCTTATGAAAATTAACGGCTGAGCAGCCTAATTTGCATATTGAGTGAGTTAAATCGGTTAGGCATACCGAAAACGATAAATTGAAACAAAATGAAAACGAAATTTCATTTCTCACTCTTAGTATGGCACTTACTTAAATGTAAGTATGCATGTATACGTACATACATATATGTATACAGACGTACAGTAGCATGCACATATATATATATATATATATATATATACACATATATATACATATGCATACAGGTACACATACATATATGCACGTATCAGTTTAGCGGCGCTAACGTCGCTTTGTTCGTTTGTAAACAAACTGAACAGCCTGAATTTATGCCATACGGTGTTAAGGCAACCACGTCACCTTTTTGTTCAACACTGACACAGGAACGATGTACTAGTTTCAAGCTTGTTAGCTATCATCAGCACCGTTTACCCATCTGCCAGATAGTTGAACGTTCGAAAGTATATACTTTCCTTATGAAAATTAACGGCTGAGCAGCCTAATTTGCATATTGAGTGAGTTAAATCGGTTAGGCATACCGAAAACGATAAATTGAAACAAAATGAAAACGAAATTTCATTTCTCACTCTTAGTATGGCACTTACTTAAATGTAAGTATGCATGTATACGTACATACATATATGTATACAGACGTACAGTAGCATGCACATATATATATATATATATATATATATACACATATATATACATATGCATACAGGTACACATACATATATGCACGTATCAGTTTAGCGGCGCTAACGTCGCTTTGTTCGTTTGTAAACAAACTGAACAGCCTGAATTTATGCCATACGGTGTTAAGGCAACCACGTCACCTTTTTGTTCAACACTGACACAGGAACGATGTACTAGTTTCAAGCTTGTTAGCTATCATCAGCACCGTTTACCCATCTGCCAGATAGTTGAACGTTCGAAAGTATATACTTTCCTTATGAAAATTAACGGCTGAGCAGCCTAATTTGCATATTGAGTGAGTTAAATCGGTTAGGCATACCGAAAACGATAAATTGAAACAAAATGAAAACGAAATTTCATTTCTCACTCTTAGTATGGCACTTACTTAAATGTAAGTATGCATGTATACGTACATACATATATGTATACAGACGTACAGTAGCATGCACATATATATATATATATATATATATATACACATATATATACATATGCATACAGGTACACATACATATATGCACGTATCAGTTTAGCGGCGCTAACGTCGCTTTGTTCGTTTGTAAACAAACTGAACAGCCTGAATTTATGCCATACGGTGTTAAGGCAACCACGTCACCTTTTTGTTCAACACTGACACAGGAACGATGTACTAGTTTCAAGCTTGTTAGCTATCATCAGCACCGTTTACCCATCTGCCAGATAGTTGAACGTTCGAAAGTATATACTTTCCTTATGAAAATTAACGGCTGAGCAGCCTAATTTGCATATTGAGTGAGTTAAATCGGTTAGGCATACCGAAAACGATAAATTGAAACAAAATGAAAACGAAATTTCATTTCTCACTCTTAGTATGGCACTTACTTAAATGTAAGTATGCATGTATACGTACATACATATATGTATACAGACGTACAGTAGCATGCACATATATATATATATATATATATATATACACATATATATACATATGCATACAGGTACACATACATATATGCACGTATCAGTTTAGCGGCGCTAACGTCGCTTTGTTCGTTTGTAAACAAACTGAACAGCCTGAATTTATGCCATACGGTGTTAAGGCAACCACGTCACCTTTTTGTTCAACACTGACACAGGAACGATGTACTAGTTTCAAGCTTGTTAGCTATCATCAGCACCGTTTACCCATCTGCCAGATAGTTGAACGTTCGAAA
>OZ024762.1:11018930-11026430 GCA_964016885.1 Eledone cirrhosa
CATATATATATATACACATTCAGGGTTCTAACCTTACATTTGTATCTGTAAATAGTTATTTCTCCTAGAAACATTATCAAAATACCTCTCTTATCTTTAATCATTTCCACGTGTCAGTAATCAACATAAACTATAGGGTTTCTCTTCCGCAAACCTTTAATTTATCAAAACAGAAAGTTCCTGTTTTATATGATTGTTCATATATCCAGCAACTCTGGAATGTATGACATTAATCCTCGACTCCAAACATTAAATACATTTAACGCCATTACTCTCATTACTGGGAGTTTTGTTTAGTTGTTTGAACGTCAGTATTTGACCCTTAATAGTATTTTGGGCCACTTTTGCCTTATATCCTTCTGGGATCGATAAAATAAAGTACCTGTAACCTACTAAGGTTGGCATAATCGAAGTTCCCTTTTCTCCTCTTTCTGTTCAAACCGGCCGTAACTGGCCACTCATACTGATGTTAAGGTATTGTTCTCAAAATAAACAACATTAAAATCTCAGAGATACGATACTATGTGAGATAACTATACGAGATAAAACCTTTACCGTGAAAATACAATAGTATATATAGAGTAATGTAACTGTTATGTGAGATATTATGCGAGGTAAAGCCTTTACCATGAAAATACAATAGTATATATAGAGTAATGTAACTGCTAAAGGTTTACTATTAACAAGCAGCATCCAATATCGACCTCACTGGGCTACAAGGAATACATCAATAGACATACATCATTAGAGAATATTGCCACCATTATCATGTGACAATCTCAACGCCATAGGAGGGAATCATTTTTTCAGTATCAATCAATGACTTCAAGTTGTTTTTTCAACAAAGGGCATTATATGTTGTTTTATTTCAACCATGTCAGGAGGGGAGTTATATGAATAATAAAATGTAATTGATCAAAAGAACATCTATTTTATAAATATTTATATTTTAATATATATATATATATATATATATATATATATATATATATATATATATATATATATATAAACACAGGCATATGTATGTATGTATGTATGTATGTATGCATATATATATATATATATAATGTACTAAGGCTAAGATAAAGGAAAAAGATGTGTCATGGCTAGGTTATGTTTGATCACAGTCAATAGGTCTACACAACCTGAGATGACCTAGGGTTAAACAACAGCAATTGCTCAGGTGTCTTTAAAGAACGCTTTATATAAATATATATATATCTACACCCACCCACCCTATATTATATATATATATATATATAGGAATATAAACACATGCACACACACAAACATACACACACTCATACATACTATATATATATATATATATATATATATATATATATATAGGCATATTAGCACATGCACACACATACGCAGTCGCAAAGGTATGAAATATTCAGACTTAGCCATACATATACAATTTCTATTAGTAGTGTAGTAGTAGTAGTAGTAGCAGTAGTAGTATCGGTGCAGTCATGTGTGCAACATCACTAAGGCTACCAATATTTACTAACATTGCTGCACAGGTATGTATACCTGTGTATGTATGTGTATGTGTATGTATATGTATATCTATGTATGTGTATGTATGTAAGACGATTTAATTTCATGCTCTGATGTGCAAATCACTGTTAGAGAGAAAGTGAGAGAGAGAGAGAGGGCGGAGATAATGAGTGAGTGAGAGAGAGGAGATAATGAGAGAATGTGAGAGAGAGAGAGAGACGAGGAGGGGGGGAGAAAAAATATGTATATATATGTAAAAAAAAAATATATATATATATATAACTCGGTCTATCTCTCTCTCTATATATATATACATACACACACACAATATATATATATATATATATATATATACACAGATATACCGTGTGGAAGAATCACTTTAGCCATTTAAAAAGCAACACATCGCCTCGGATCAAGTCACTTAACCCCCCCCCCCCCTCATATATAATGTATGTATATAGGTAGAGACAGGTTATATAATGGAGGAAGGGAGAGGATAGAAAAGTGATAGGTGGTAGTAGAGAAAGTGAGGGATATAGATTATATATATATATATATATATATATATATATCGTTATCTATATCCCTCACTCTCTCTACGAGAGAGAGAGTGAGAGAGAGAGAGAGAGAGAGAGAGAGAGGAGAGAAGCAGGTGGAGATAGAGAGAGATAAAACGAGTTAGCGAGAGAGAGAGAGATAGATGCGAGAGAGAGAGAGAGAGAGAGAGAGAGATGCGAGATAGGAATTTTCCTGATGCATTTTGAAAGCTCACCTGTGCAAGAACAAAGATCTAAATCAAACATCTCTTCAGATTGATTCGTTTCTCGATAATCAATATTTCTTTCACAACAAACCCCATTAAATATTAACATTACTATAAATTATGTTAATGCATGTCGTTTAGGTCACACACGTACGCACATGTGCACAAACACACACACATATATATATATATATTATATTATATATTACAGGATGACCGCCCCACGATCAAGCTTAAACCGTTTCAATGGTCTGTCTGCTCCCTCTCTCTATATATTTACACACACACACACACACACACACACACACACACACACACACACACACACACACACACACACGTATATATATTTATATATATATACATATACAAAAGGTGTCTATGTATGTATATAAACGTGTGTGTTAGTTCTCTACCTGCGTTCATTAAAGGTTTAATGGGCGAAAATTAAGGAATACGGAAAGACAATCAAGGAGAAAATTAAATACAAATAATAAAAACATTATATATATATATATATATATACACACACATACTATATCAATAAATACAAACATATACACATAATTGTGTATATATATAGTATACATACATCATACACACACACACACATATATATATAGTATACATACATCATACACACACACACACACATATATATAGTATACATACATCATACACACACACACACACATATATATAGTATACATACATCATACACACACACACACACATATATATAGTATACATACATCATACACACACACACACATATATATATATATATATATATATATATATATATATATATATATATATATATATATATATATATATATATATATATATATAAATAGTACACTAACTATAAACAATACGGTTTGCCAGGCTCAATTAAAAGATAAATTAAGTAAAAATACAAATGGATTGCGACAATTATCAGACATAATTATATAATATATATATATACAATTGGAAAAAATATTTGGTGCTGGGATGAAGTCGGTGGCGGGGAAGGTTGGCATGGAGGGTCATATTTTTTACGAAATAAATTACAATTTGAGTTCAAATCCCGCCGAGGTTGACTTTGCCTTTCATCCTTACGGGGTCGATAAAATAAAGTACCAGTAATGCACTGTATGATTGCTGGCCTTGTGCCTAAAGTAGAAACAATTATTATCAGTATCATCATCAATAAGAAACTTTTATGCGGCCCTTTATGATCTAAGTTCAAATCCCGCCGAGGTTAACTTTGCCTTTCATCCTTACGGGGGTCGATAAAATAAAGTACCAGTAATGCACTGGGTCATTGCTGGCCTTGTGCCAAAAGTAGAAACAATTATATTTATATATAATTGGAAAAAATATTTGGTGCTGGGATGAAATCGGGTTGTTCGGGCGGGGAAGGTAGGAATGGAGGGTCATATTTTTACGAAATAAATTACAATAAACTAATTAGAAACAATTATTATCAGTAATTATCAGTAAGAAAACATTATCAATAAGAAACTTTTATTATTAGTATTATTAAGAAGAAACCATTATCATTATACTAACTCACCTGGTCACTCCAGCCGACACCATATCTCCATTCTGTTACATAATGTTCAACGTTTTTGGTTAAGAAATTATAAGGTACAGATTGTCCGACAGAGATCAAACTCTTGGAAAGTATTTCTTCCAAAGGTAACGGTTCCAAGCTCCGTTCTTTGGCCGGCACCTCCTTGTTGTTAATCCGGACTAAACAATCTCCGGCCACTTCTTGAAGGAAACTGCGCCGGACAAAAGATTCCGATGAGGAGATCTCCGATTTCGGTCCCGACACGTGTACGATCTCTCCGTCACCTACATAGAGACCCCAGTGTGTGTATATGGTGCGATCGATCTCTATTAGGTCCCCCAGCTCTACATATTCTAGGTCTGACGGCCGACAGAAGCTCCGTAAACCGGTCAACATTCCGCTGGGACTACTCGGCGAAGAACACCCGCTCGGGACTCGAACCCGGTTTCGTGGAATCTCTTCCTTCATGATTCGAAGTTTGTTGTTGTTGTTATTGTGATTGTTCGTTTTCGTTATTGTTGTCGTTTGTTTGTTGTTGTTGATGATGTTTTTTTCTTCTATTCTTTCCAAGTATGTCGTGGGCTTCATTAAAATTCCGGATTTTGAAAATGAAATCTCGTTAAATAATAGAATCAGATCCAACAATATCACTGGGATATAAATATGTATACAGCTATGTATGTATATATATAAATTATGTGTATGAAAGTGGTGGTGGTTTGTGATAATGATATTATATATATATATATATACGCAAATTTATACAGTGTATAAAATATATCAAAGATTTTCCTTCGAAATGATAATGTATGTATATGTATATATTATTATGCGTTGATATTCAGTAATCACAACTCGATGTAAATGAAATAGTGAATATTAAATAAATGCACATATTACATAACATTTATAAAATATATGTATATTATTGTTATTACATATATATTTATATGTATATATTTATGTATGAATTATATATATATATATATTTTTGGGGTTTGTGAAAAAAAAATGCGATGCTTATTTAACGATGTAATAATGTTGTTGTATGAGAATATTTAAAATATTTAAAATACTGTCCTGGACAAAATGTTAGAGGCGCATGCAGAAATTTGTTTGACATTGGACGAAACATTGAAAATGGAGAAAAAAACCAAATAGCATCCAATATTGTGAGAATAAAAATAATAATAATCCAGTAATTCTCAATGAAAAAAGTAAACCACTGTATTACAATAATAAAACAACAGCGATCATATTGATGCAAGATGTATTAAGCAAAGTCCTGTGTTTAGAAGAAGAAAAAGGCGGCATGGGTTTTATGTTGGTAGAAAATAATAATATTATTAATCATAAGCGCAAGGTGGAAGTGCAGAGCGAATAAAATGCAAGCGTATAGGTACGCATAGCATAGCTTCCAGTCAGCAACTGAAGTGGTACAACCAGATCGAGGCTTATTTATATATGCGGACGGTTCCATTTGTCGAAATGGGGGTGTCCAAATAGTGAAAACATTCCTGGAAAGCACAGCATGGATTGGTTGAAAGTGTGTTTATGTTTATAATGTCCCTATATGAAGCGTGTGAATGTATATATATACATACATATGTATGTGTGTATGTGTGTGTGTGTGTGTGGATGTCTTACGGCGCGTGTCACTATTACGCTTATAATATCGATATACATGTGTGTGTATGTGTGGATGTCCGTAGTGTTAATGTATATATTAGTTTATATATGTATGTATGTATGTGTGAGTTACGGCGCGTGTCAATATATACTATGATCTCTCACTCTCTCTCTCTCTCTCTATATATATATATACAATATATTAATAAATGGAAACTATATTTATAAAATATAGCCTCTGCATATATATATATATATATATATATATATATATATATATATATATATATGTGTGTGTGTGTGTATATATATAATGCTTGTGTATATAATTGTTTCTACGTTAGGCACAAGGCCAGCAATTACCCAGTGTATTACTGGTACTTTATTTTATCGACCCCGTAAGGATGAAAGGCAAAGTTAACCTCGGCGGGTTTTGAACTCAGAATGGCAAGGGCCGTAACTCTATGCGTCAAAGCTTGGCGTCCGACCCTCTACCAATACTGCCAATCCACAATGATGTCTTTATCATGAGTTGCAGTTGTTTTTTAGCCCAAGGTCACTCACGCCTGATCGAGCAAACCTGTGATCGACGACCTTCCAGACATAACCACCCTGTCTTCATACATAGGGCATTTACATATAGGATTAAATTATTCAACGTGTCCTTCGTTTTTAATAGTACTATGTGGATCTTTGAGCGATTTGACTGCTTAGTCTAGTAACCTCATAGAGACTTCTTCGTTTACTCATGTGTTGTGTGTGTATATATGTGTGTGCGCGTGTGTGTGTGTGGGTGTGTGTGCATGTATGTGTGTGCATATGCTCTGGTGTCTGTGCGTATGCTTTGGTGCGTCTGAGTATGTGTGATTCGACGGAAGTCCAACACACACACAAACACACACACACACACACATATATATATATATATACACATACATAAATGCACAAGCACGCATGCTCTGGCGTATGGTTATACGTGTGTGTGTGTGTCAATACGTGTGTGTATGTATGGTGTGTGTATATGTACCGGTGTGTGTGTGTGTGTATATATATATGTATATTTTGCTCTGGTATATATATATATGTGTATGTATGGTCAGATGCATGTATGTATGTGTATACATATGCTCTAGTATGTGTGTGTGTGTGTTTCTATACTCTGGTGTATGTGTGTGTGTATGTATGCTATTGTGTATATATGCTATAGTGTATGTGTGCTCTGGTGTGTGTGTGTGTGTGTGTGTATGCTGAGGTGTATGCATATGCTCTGGTGTATGTCTATATGTGTGTGTGTGTTTGTTTGCTCTGGTATATATATGTGTGTATATGTGTATGTATGGTCTGATGCATGTATGTGTGTGTATGCATGTTCTGATGTATGCATTTGCTCTTGCGTGTGTGTGTGTGTGTGTGTGTGTGTGTGTGTGTGTGTGTGTGTGTATGCATGCTCTGGTGTATGCATATGCTCTTGTGTGTGTATGTGTGTGTGTATATCTATACTCTGCTGTGTGTGTGTGTGTTTTACGGACTACGTACAGTATGACACAATGCATGAATGTGTGTCATATGTTATTGCATCTGTGTCTGTGTGTTATGCTGAATCTCCCTGAGCATAATGATGATGTTAGTACATATGTCCGTGAAATTCTCAGCCTAGTCACATTGCACGTGAATTTCACGAACAGGTTGTTCTGTTGGTAAATAGAATCAACTGGAACACTCGTCGTAGTGATTCGACGAAGGTCCAACACACACATATGTATATACGCCCATAGATAAATGCACAAGCACGCATACACACAGAGACAAACATACACATACACAAACACACACACACACACATATATATATATATATATATACACCCATACATAAATGCACAAGCACACATACACACATACACACACACACAGACACATTTGCACACACACACATGTATGTGTGTATATATATATATATATATTATATATATACACACATACATAAATGCACTAACACGCGTAGACACAGTGACAAACATATACAGACAAACACA
>OZ024762.1:11046185-11048685 GCA_964016885.1 Eledone cirrhosa
GGACGAGAATAAGGGGGATGACATTGGCAACTTCCGGCCCATAACTCTGCTAAACACAGAGTTACAGATTTTGGCCAAGGTGTTGGCAAAGAGGCTGGCGCTTGTCGTCGAGAACCTGGTGGGAGAAGCGCAGACATGCGCAATCCCGACCAGGTCCATACACGACAACCTCCACCTCACGCGATACATCATAGAGAGGGTAGGGTGTAAACCCGGCTTCGGTGAGGCCCTGATCAACTTGGATCAGTCTAAGGCTTTAGATAGGGTTGACCATCGTGACCTGGATGCGGTGCTCGAGGCGGCAGGCTTCGGACCCGTGTTCAGGGGCTGGATTGCTACAATGCACATCTGCTTTAAATTAACCGATATATATATATATATATATATATATATATATATATATATATATATATATCCTTATCGAGCCCTCTTTGGATTTTAGTCTTCAAATTTATTATTACAAATTTATTATTACTATGGCAGCGATAATGAGGGACAGAGACCGCTGGAGAGAACTCGTCCATGGATCTCGGGAATTTTACCCGCCTTAGAATAGAATAGAATATAGGCGTGTGGCTGAGTGGTTAGAGAATTCGGTTCGCAATCGTAAGGTTGTGAGTTCGATTCCTGGACCAGGCGATGCGTTATGTCCTTGAGCAAGACACTTTATTTCACGTTGCTCCGTCTACCTGGAGTGGCGACCGATAGATAGTATTAGCAATTGGAAAGACCAACGGAAACATTGTTCCCTCGGTCCGATTTGACGAAAGTCGATCGTTCCTTTATTATATATATATATGGGGGGGGGGGGTATATGTTTATACAGCTATATATGTAATAAATAAATACATATATTTATACAAATGTATGTACAGTATATTTGGCAATATACTGTATGTTTAATTAAAAAGCATTTAGAAGACCATTCACTATGAGTTTTAGAGTAGTGACTATGTCACACACACACACACACACACACACACACACACACACACACACACACACACACACACACACACACACACACACACACACACACACACACACACACACACACACACACACACACACACACACATATATATTTATATATATATCAATGATATTAATAAATGGGTATATTTGTAATATATATATATATATATATCTTGCAAAACAAATTCAAAAACGAAATTGTTTATTCCATTTTCTTTTTAGAAACAATCTTAAGTTGTCTCCAATTGCTTTTGTTTGGTTTCTTCAATCATTGGCCGGTGCTGGTTACTCCTGACCACCCCTCTTCTGAAGGAATTCCCCGACTTTAGTTCTGTGGTGTGAGACCTTTCATTTCACTGATTAAAAACATGTATGACGTCACAGCACTGGCGTCCATTGCTATATGGCTTCATACTATGTTGTTTATAACGTGATAGAAATCATATCAGAAACTACTACTACTACTACTGCTACTGCTACTACTACTACTGCTACTACAACTACTACTGCTGCTAATGCTACTACTACTACTACTACTACTACTGCTACTACTACTACTACTACTACTACTACAACTACTACTGCTGCTAATGCTACTACTACTACTACTGCTACTGCTACTACTACTACTACTGCTACTGCTACTACTACTACTACTACTGCTACTGCTACTACTACTACTACAACTACTACTACTGCTACTGCTACTACTACTACTACTACTACTACAACTACTACTGCTGCTAATGCTACTACTAGTAGCGAGAAAGAGAGAATGACGTGGTTGTGACGTAAATCACAAAACTGATTTGAATTTTAATTTCCAATTTTCTGATGGCTTTACATGTTACAAAATAACATGTAACATATACTACTACTACTACCACTACTACTACTAGTAGTAGTAGTAGTAGCAGTAGTAGTGGTAGTAGCAGTAGTAGTGGTAGTAGTAGTAGTAGTAGTAGTAGTAGTAGTAGTATTAGTAGTAGTATATGTTACATGTTATTTTGTAACATGTAAAGCCATCAGAAAATTGGAAATTAAAATTCAAATCAGTTTTGTGATTTACGTCACAACCACGTCATTCTCCCTCTTTCTCTCTCTCTCTACCTCTATCTTTCTCTCTCTCTCTCAACCTCTCTCTCTCTATCTCTCTCTACCTCTCTCTCTCCGTCTCTCTCTACCTCCATCTCTCTTATACTCTCTCACTCTCTCTCTTTATCTCCAACTCTCTCTTTCTTTCTCTCTCCCTCTCCCACTCTTTCTCTCTCCCTTTCTCTACCTCCATCTCTCTCTCTCTCTCTCTCTCTCTCTCTCTCTCTCTTTATTCCTTCTCTCTCTCTTTCTGTCTCTCTCTCCCTCATTCCCTCTCTCTCCTTTTCTTTCTCCCTTCCTTTTTAACACCTTCTCTCTCCCTCTCACGCTTTCCCACTTTCTCTCTCTCGCTCTTTCTACACTCTCTCCTCTCTGTCCCATGTCCTCTCTTCTCCTCTCCATCTCTTTGTCCCTCTCCCTCTTTCTGACC
>OZ024762.1:11056185-11058685 GCA_964016885.1 Eledone cirrhosa
TCCTTCGTTATATATATAGTGTAGGTAGTACGGTGAAATATGGGTGTTGGTACCAAATCAAGCACTCTATGCTCAGGCAAGGTGTATATAATAGAAAAGACGAGGAAGTTTCGTTTACATATATGCGTGCGCACTTTGTTATCTATCTATCTATCTATGGAGAGAGAGGCACTGCACCCCAGTAAATTTACTGAAAGATGGGTGAATGAAGCGAAAATGGCCCGAGTGATTGGGCCTTCTCTGTTTATAAGCCTGTAGGTTGAGGAAGAGAGCAAAAGGAGGAAGGGAGCACTTGCACAACACGCTCCTGGAGTTGAGGGTTGTTCTATCGACGGGGTATTAAACAACCCATTTGTGGCGCCTCCCCCCTATTGGGGATTTCGATTGTTATATTTTCATGTTAAATTTTTTTTTACACGATTGTATATAAAATCCCCGCCATATGTCTTTGTATTGTCCCCTTTTCTTGTGCGCCCTTGTGGCAAATAAAAAAATGTCTCTCTCTCTCTCTCTCTCTCTCTCTCTCTCTCTCTCTATATATATATATATATATATATATATATATATATATATATATAATTATATGTATATATATATATATGTATATATATATATATATGTATATATATATATGTGTATATATATATATGTATATATATATATATGTATATATATATATATATATATGTATATATATATATATATATATATATATATATATATATGTATATATATATATGTGTATATATATATATGTATATATATATATATATATGTATATATATATATATATATATGTATATATATATATATATGTATATATAATTATATGTATATATATATATATATATATATATGTATATATATATATATGTATATATAATTATATGTATATATATATATATATATATATATATAATTATATGTATATATATATATATATATATACATATATATATATATATATATATAATTATATGTATATATATATATATATACATATATATATATATATATATATATATATATATATATATATATAATTATATGTATATACATATATATATATATATATATAAACTCCATATATGTATATACATATAATTATATACACCTATATATACGCACATATTGATAGTTATACCGTTGAGCGGTGTAGAGGGTGAGAGGTCAGTACTGTCCGAAATTCCTTGACCAGGACGTCTCAAGGCCGCCACTGACGTGTGGCGTTAATAGTTCTGTTGAGTACATTGGTGGAGGGGCGGGGTAGAGAGAACAATTATAATGGTCACTCGGTGGCCAGTCAGTGGTTACTGGTCACTTCTGGATAGAGCTGACGATAGCAATCCACAAGATGACATCACTTTTTGGGACACGCACGCACACACACACACACACACACCTCACACACATGTATATATATATATATATATATATATATATACTCATATACACATACGCACATACTTACACACACACACACACACACACCTCACACACATGTATATATATATATATATATATATATATATATATATATATATACTCACATACACATACGCACATACTTACACACATACACATACGCACATACTTACACACACACACACACCTCACACACATGTATATATATATATATATATATATATATATATATATATATATATATATATACTCACATACACATACGCACATACTTACACACATACACATACGCACATACTTACACACACACACACACCTCACACACATGTATATATATATATATATATATATATATATACTCACATACACATACGCACATACTTACACACATACACATACGCACATACTTACACACACACACACACACACCTCACACACATGTATATATATATATATATATATATATATATATATATATATATATACTCACATACACATACGCACATACTTACACACATACACATACGCACATACTTACACACACACACACACACACACACACACACACACACACACACACACACACACACACACACACACATATATATATATATGTATCTGATGCTTACATATGTACATACGTATATACATATACATATATACATACATACATACGTATATATATATATATATATATATATATATATATATATATATAAAAATATATATACACATACTAGCATACATATATATGTATACATACATGCATACATACATACATACGTATATACATACATACATGCATAAATATATACATACATAGAATGGGTGCATCTTGGGTTCAAGACTTGCCATCCCTTGACCTTTACCCCATACATGGGTGGCACGAACATGGCTTTGTAGCCATGCCAAGGACTTAGATTCTTCTCTGCATATGTTGCAGTGAAAGAGAAAAAGAAAAGGCAACACACGTGAAAGTTGTTTAGATCAAGTGATGTCTGTGATTGAAGAAAGGTCTTGCACTGGACCAATGCTACTCTCTGGACAATGGTGACAAGAAAGGTTTTGTAATGGA
>OZ024762.1:11066185-11076185 GCA_964016885.1 Eledone cirrhosa
ACTATATATACACTTTATATATATTACGTACCAACCAATATACATGTCTATATATACACTATATATTCACTATATATATATATATATATATATATATATATATATATATATATATATATTACGTACCAACCAACATACATGTCTATATATACACTGACTATGCTTACCTCCACGCCCCTGTTTAGAAAATTACTAATCACTGGACTTAGATTAAATTCCTATCTACATGACACATACATACACACACACGTACACAGCCATACACACGTACACACGTACACACATACATACACACACACACATTCACACACATACATACACACACATACAAACACAAAGAAACACACACACTCACACAAACGCAAGCACACACACACACATGCAAGCAGAAAGAAACACATACACACACACACACACATACAAACACAAAGAAACACACACACACACACACACACACACACACACACACACACACACACACACACACACACACACACACACACACACACACACACACACACACACACACACACACAGCCGTCACATAAGTAAGCTATTAGAAAACACCCCTTTAGTTGTGACGTATATATCTACGTTAGAGAGAAACTAAAAAGATCGTCTGTCAATTCCGATACACGTTATAAAATGGAAGAAAGCAGACGACATTCAGCACTGTTGGTTTAAGTATTCTGCTGGACAGATTTTACGGTGAAAACCAACCGACAGGAGACCCAGGAGTAGACTTCCGAGCAAGATGGTTGGATAACATCCATGAGCTTGGCTGGTCTCGATTGGGGATCCTGCCGGATCAATTGGAGATGGTTGCTTCTGGCAGGATCCGCTGGAAGGAGTGTTTGAGGGCCTCTGCCTCCCCCACCATGACCCTCTGAAGAAGAAGAAGAAGAAGAAGAAGAAGAAGAAGAAGAAGAAGAAGAAGAAGAAGAAACTATGGGTATCTGGTTAGAATGTCTTAGGAAAGAATCTCTGGATTGAGAGATTACAGAACGTGGTGCCCCAGTATGGCCGCAGTCTAATGGCTGAAACCAGTACAAGAGTATGGAGCCCAAGCATGGCCACAGTCTAATGACTGACACCCACCAAAGAGAGTGTGGTGCCCCAGCATGGCCACAGTCTAATGACTGACACCCAGTAAAGGACTGTGGTGCCCCAGCATGGCCACAGTCTAATGACTGACACCCAGTAAAGGACTGTGATGCCCCAGCATGGCCACACTCTAATGACTGGAACCAGTAAAGGAACAAAAGACAAAATATTTTCTCTCATGTCAGACAGCACCATATAAAGTCATGGCCGGAATAATGTTGGCCGAAATAATGTTGGGCGGCGGCTGTGCGGTTGGACTGTAACGTCATATCAAAAGTATTCTCTGGCTATATTAAATATGTGTATGTATATGACTGTATATATGTATTTGTGTGTATATATATATATATATATATATATATATATATATATATATAAATATATATTTATTAAAATAAAAGATTAAAGTGTAAGCAAAGAATCGCTGCTATCACCCTTAACGGGATCTTCTGAAACTACTGCGTTCTCATCAGATAAAATAGGGAGACATGATATGAAGCTTAAAGCTTCATATCATGTCTCCCTATGTTTTTGAAATGCGTATAATAAAATACTTGGAACTCTTTTAACCATCTTTTGATCTTATATTATTTATACTCCAGTCCTACAAACTGTAGAGTGCTACTTATCCGATATTTGCATTGCTTTATTGTGCTACAATAAAACTCACTTCCTACATATATATATAGGTCCCGCACCACCCAAAAGCTATGTGTATTGCGCACTCTATATTTTACACGAAACCACACCTCATCTCGCACACACACCTACACACCTATATATCCAACTGTTATATTATATGAGTGAAACTTACGTTAGTTTGTCTAACTTATATCCCACCACACAATCGAGGTTTGGCCTAAGTTAAATATTTTTAAATGCCTCTCTGAATTGATATATATATATTATTTTAAATCGAGACAGGCAAAGTATATTTATTTGAATTAGTTTATTTCATTCTAGCTAACTTGGTCATTTACAATACAAACACTTATATGTTTATCATATATTAATTTATATTAACTTGTATTTCACGGCTCAGAAATGCTTCTTTCTTTGAGCTAATTAATTGTAAAGGACTGTTTGAGTTTATAACTCTAAATATAATATAATATATATATATATATATATATATATATATATATTGTTATACTTGGGGAGTGTCATATTTGTGTAATAATATTGCCAGAATTAATAACAGAACACACTCACTGTTTGGTTGGTTTTCGCTTCTGTATCTTTTATATCAGTTAATTTAATTTATTCGGTCCTCAATGTTACCATTGACTGACCAACGGTCAAAAATACAGATATAATATAGACACAAACACATATATATAATCTAACAAACACGAACACACATCAAACACTATACACACACGCAAACGCATGCGCAGAGAAGAAGACAAAAATAAATAAATAAATAAACGGATTAAATAAATAAAGATGGCGTAGACATACAATACAACAGGAGGAAACATAATAGCACCACTGACGGTGTTGCAGATGTGCAACGAAAGAACTTTGTTAGACTATATATATGTGTTTGTATCTATATTATATCTGTATTTTTGACCGTTGGTCAGTCAATGGTAACATTGAGGACCGAATAAATTAAATTAACTGATATAAAAGATACAGAAGCGAAAACCAACCAAACAGTGAGTGTGTTCTGTTATTAATTCTGGCAATATTATTACACAAATATGACCCTCCCCAAGTATAACAATATTTATTTCGACACACGATTTCATATAAAAAACCTCGCAAAACTAATTCCTCGTCATTATATATATACGATCTGAGTTCAAATCCTGCCGAGGTTGACTTTGCCTTTCATCCTTACGGGGTCGATAAAATAAAGTACCAGTAATGTACTGGGTAATTGCTGGCCTTGTGCCAAAAGTAGAAACAATTATATATATACAGTAATGCACTGGGTAATTGCTGGCCTTGTGCCTAAAGTAGAAACAATTATATATATATATATGTATGAAAGGAAAGATTATACAGAATATATATATATATATATATATATATATATATATATATATATATATATAAGTATATTCCTATATTTTTCTATTCAAAAATTGTTGAAATAAAATGTTCGAATTTTGACAAAAATATTTCAAATAATTTGGATATGGTAATTCTTAAAAATGGCGAAAATGGTGACATTTTTTTCTCAGCGGAAAATAGAGTCACCCATTTTTTTCTTTATTGCGTCACGTGATTCGATTCCCCCTTGACACCATTCCATTGCCATAAATCAGAAATTTCCGCCCTATGTCACGTTGGTTAAACAAAGTATTTCCTGTGACCCCTGGCTCATCAGAATTCAACGTGACACAGCATGCGTCGGATGAAGCCTGCAGAGTGGATCTTGGCTTAAAATTTAATCGAGATAGAGGTTATTCGTCTGGCAAGGGCCCATTTATATCGCAACTAACCATCATATCTACGATTCATTCTCTAGTAGAAATTGATCCAAATTTATTTATTTATATATTATTTATGGGTTTTCTTTTAATATTGAGAGTATCCTGATGAAGCCCTCTCAACTACCCTCACCCCCCTTAATCCACTATTGGTTACAGCATTGTCAGCAGTCTCAGTCATCCCCCGTTTAATTTCAATGGCTCCAGCCTACAAACCGACAGATTTAAAGTACCCCTCTCCATGTCACCGATGTTGTCCAAGGGAAAGGCAAAGACCGTTACAGCTTGGCGCCAGTGACGTCACAACTCATATATACACTATGTACAGTATATATATTATATATTATATATATTTATCCTTATCGAGCCCTCTTCGGAATTTAGTCTTCACATTTATTATCACTACCCTCCCTCTCTCTCTCTCTCTCCCCCTCTCTCCCCCTCTCTCTCTCTCTCTCTCTCTCTCTCTAGTCCTTCATCAGAAGAAAGAATGAGGAATTAGATAGATTGAAGGGAGCGGTGGGGTGGAATTGGAAAAGGTCTGTAGATAAAAATAGCAGGTCCATTCATGTTGACATCTCTACATATGTAGGCCACAATTATATATTATCAAATTTTTCAACACCCATAGTGATTTTCTCTTACGGTTATATTAACAAATCTATATATGTACTCACACACACACACACACACACACACACACACACACACACACACACACACATAACGTTGGTGAGGAAACCTCCACTTAGATATTATGTAGATCTAGTCTACTTTAGAACAGTAAGTCCATTCTATACCTACATATGTAAGTGTATATATATATATATATATATATATATATATATATATATATATATATATATATGTATGTATATGTATATATATATGTAAGTATATATATATATATATATATATATATATATATATATATATATATATGTATATATATATGTAAGTATATATATATATAAGTATATATATATATATATATATATATATATATATATATATATACTATATTTAGAAAGAACTTATTGTTTTGAAGTTGACTAAATCTGCATACGGTCAACAATATTCATATACATATATACACACTCACATACATCATACATACATACATATATACACACTCACATACATACATACATACATACATATATACATACATATATACACACTCACATACATACATACATACATACATACATATATACATATATACATACACACACACCTACACACCTACCTACCTACCTACATACATACATACACACATATACACACTCACATACACACATACATACATACATACATACATATATACATACATACACACACACACACCTACACACCTACCTACCTACCTACATACATACATACATACACACACTCACTCACACACATACATACACACACTCACACACAGACACACACACACACACACACACACTATCACACGTACATACATACATACATACATACATACATACACACACACATACGTACGTACCTACCTACATACATACATACACACACTCACTCACACACACACACACACATACACACTATCACACGTACATACATACATACATACATACACACACACATACATACATACATACATACATACATACATATATACACACACACACACCTACCTACCTACCTACATACATACATACACACACTCACTCACACACACACATACATACATACACACACTCACACACAGACACACACACACACATACACACTATCACACGTACATACATACATACATACATACATACACACACACATACGTACGTACATCATGCATTTGTATATGTACTGAGAAACACATGTACATACTCGTGCTGCTAAAGCAATATCGTGGGAAAAATAAAGAAATGACCAGGAAACCCCCACTTCACTCTCCACCGCTGATGATGTACCTTCAGATTCCCACGTTTATATACCACCATGACGCCGCCATTTTCCGATTCCTCATATATCTGCCTGTCTATTTGTCTGTCTGTCTGTCTGTCTATCTATCTGTAAAATCCCCGGCATGTCTTTGTATTGTCTTGTCCCCTTTTCTTGTTGCGCCCTTGTGGCTAATAAAGAAATCTATTTATCTATCTATCTGTCTGTCTGTCTGTCTGTCTGTCTCTCTGTCTGAGGATAGTAGACGTGTGTCATATCGCTCTGTGATTTGGATTTTTACCTGCTAATTTTGTGAGTGGATTTTTTTGAATTATTTTGTATAATTAACTGTAACCCCTAGTCTGGGACTCTAGACGTCGGGTAAATATATTTTCACCCCTTTTGGGGTGAAAAATAAATATTTGAGAAATGTTTATCGATATCGTTGATAACGATATCGTCGAAAACGATATCGCCATATTGGAAGCGAACGCCACGCCGACCAAAAAAACAAGCGGGAAAGAGGGAACAACAGTTCAAACTGTTGAACAACCCCTCCTCTCCAATGAAAAAAAGAATTTCAATTCAAATGAAAAAATTAATTTTCAAGAAAAAAATAACACCACAAATAAGGAAACCAACAACATTACAACAACAAACAAAGACAAAATTTCTTTTGCCCAAACACTCAAGAGAGCCACGGAGTACAAAGCCATTGACATCACGAACGCCAAGGAAAATTTGCTAGAGGCTAGAAAATACGTATCTTTTGGGGAGGATGGTTCTTTTACGATCAACTCCCCAGAAGAAGTGCGTGAACAGATTTACAAGAATACCGTAAGCTACAGAACCATAACCAACGAAACGAGAAAGCCAGCGCAATTGACCGAAAGTCAAATCGAGCTGGTTCTGAAAGAAATTAAAAATGACATACTCTTTATTCAAAGAGGAAAGCTGTATGCCAGCATTATGGTCCGAATGAAGGACGAAATGCTGGCTCAGAAATATTCGGTGGCACCTATAGTGTCACCACATTACACCTTCTTCCCCACATATAAAGGAAGAAGAACACAAAGGATAAGAATGTGGAGCCCTACGCCAGAAATTAACATCTGGTCCGTCCTAACAGGATTTACCGACCTAGATAAGGACATACTAATTTCAGCAGGGGAGTCCACCAGTGGACTGTTCGGGGGGAAAAGTCTGGAGGTTCTCTTACAGATGACACCTGAGAGAATCTCCGGAATACCCGACCGAGTGCTACTGGATGGGCGAACCTACATAAATATCACAGTGGAAGGCAGGAGACCCTCATGTTACCACTGCGCTGGCAGAGGTCACCTGAGGACGGCCTGCCCTCTACTAACAACTAAAAAACCACTGCTACAAACACCACAACAACAACAAAAACAACCAGCACCACCATCACAAAAACAACAAAATACACTACCATCTCCACCAGAACAACAAAAACCAACAACACCACCACCACCACCACCACCACAACAACAACAACATCAACAACAGCTCAAGAAAACAACCCAAAACACGGTCCCACCCAGCCCCACCCCACAGAACACAAATACAAAAACAGTTCATACACAACCCGGAGATATACCCCTCCCCTCCAATACGGAAGAGGAGCTCATATCGTCGGAAGACGAGGGGGCTCCCTTCCAAAAAGTGAAAAGAAAAAAACGTACACACACCACAACAACAAAAATAACCCCACCTGACAACACAACACAGACAATAAAACGCAAACTCACTCAACAACAACAAGCAAAAACAAACACAACAACACAAAAACTCTACACATACATAAACAAAAACAATGAAAACCTAACTTTAAAAATAGAAACCAACCCTTCGATACAAACCGAAGGGCCGAATTTCGTAACGGCAATGGGGCTCCCTAACCTGAAAATGGTGAAAATCCCACTTGACATTTTTAAAACTTTAAAAGACATGTACCCTGAGGACGTGGGCCCACCCTGCACCAGGCCACTCAACCGCGTCCTCCTGAAAGGTTTTCCCCTCCCCTCCTCAAACACCCACACAACTCCAAAGATCCCAACCCCTCCACACACCAATACCCCCACACCACCACAAACCACCACCCCACCCATCAACCCCGCCACCAGCCCCATGGAAACTGAGCGACCCGAACCCCGGGACGCAGAGAGGTAAGTGCCTCTTTCTTTGCCACCAACATGGCTGTCTTAAGAGTGGGTTGTCTAAATGCGCGTGGCCTGGGCTCACCTTGGAAGCAAGCTAAACTTCTAAGTGACCTCAGGTCACAATGTGTAAATGTGATGGTTATTTGCGAGGCCCGGATCAGCAGCATGCGACAGCTAACCCCCACCTTTGATGACTTTGAGATGCACGCATCTCTCTGTCAGCCCGGAGGTGGGGGTGGGGTTGTCGTTCTGCTGCAAAAACATCTGGGTCTCGCTACACAGACGGTACACTTGGACCCGGAGGGTCGACTCGTGGTTCTGGACCTTGGCAATGGCGAAGGCGAAACTTTTAGGCTTGTCGCCGTATACGCCCCTTTTGGGGCAATGCGGTCGGACTTCTTCCATCGTCTGGAGACTTTTCTAGGGACGTCCCGCTCCTTGCTTTTAGTGGGGGACTGGAATGGTATCCTAGATGCACGTTGGGACTATGTAGGGGCATGTCCCGATAGAGGGGGGTGTAACAGCCTTAAGGGGTTAATCGGCCGATTCGACCTGGCCGATAGATACCGACTAGATTTTCCGACTGTACCAACCTGGACCTGGTCAAATAACAGTGGTCAATCTAGATCGTACCTAGATAGGTTCTTAGTTAGAATTAAGGATAGGGACTTTTTAAGTTGTCCAGAAATGCTCATGGTGGGCTATTCAGACCACAAGTTAGTGACCTGCGTAGTCCACCTTGATAGAACGCATAGGCAGGGGCCCGGTTACTGGAAGCTCAACTTGTCCTTACCGGCAAGTAGAGCTTACAGGGACCGGATTAGAACCTTAGTTAAGGAGCAGTTGACGGGCGCCATCGTCAACAACAGGTGGTGGGGCTCTCTAAAAAGAGAGATTAGAGTAGTTTCAATAGGAGTTAGTAAGGAGTTAGCCTCAGATAGAAATAGGAAGGAAAGGGAGTTGGTAGTTAATGTTGAAGAGGCAATGAGAAGCGGCAACGTGGCCAGAGTGCAAGCGTCGAGAACGGTCTTGAACCAGTTCTTCGACGCGAAACACGAAGGCTGCGTTGTCCGAAGCAAAATACGTGCTCTGGGAAACGAGGGGACCAAAGCTGTTAGCTGGGCCCGCGTGACAGAAGCGAAAAGTGGGATTAAATCCACTATCCGGTCTTTGCGAGACCAGGATGGACGGCTGATCCTTGAACCTAAGCAAATGTGCGAAGCCTTTCAAAGGCACTTTGCCCAATTGTTCGGGAGGGGCGGGGAGCCGGTTGGAGATGTGGATTTCGGTCCATACCTCGACGGCCTGCCGCGTCTTTCGGACAGGGAGGCGAGGTCCTGCGACGGGCCGATCTCAGCGGCTGAAATAGGGGACGTGCTGAGCCTATGCGGCAAACGCAAATCTCCAGGACTCGATGGTCTGCCCTACGAACTATATATTAATATGCCGGACTTGTTCCCCGATCTCCTCGAGGCGGTCTACTGCAACTGGCAACAGAACAGGAGAATTCCCTGTTCTGTGACCAAGGGCGTAGTCTCGCTAGTGAGGAAGGACGAGAACAAGGGGGATGACATTAGTAATTTTAGGCCCATAACTCTGCTAAATGCAGAGTTAAAGATTTTGGCGAAGGTGTTAGCGAAGAGGTTGGCGCTTGTCGTGGGGGGCCTGGTGGGAGATGCGCAGACATGCGCTATCCCGTCCAGGTCCATCCACGACAACCTCCACCTCATGCGATACATCATAGAGAGGGTTGGGAACGAACCCGGCTTTGGTGGGGCCCTGATAAATTTAGATCAGTCTAAAGCGTTCGATAGGGTGGACCATGGTTACCTGGATGCGGTGCTAGCGGCGGCTGGGTTCGGACCCGTTTTCAGGGGCTGGATCACTGCCATACACAGCAGCCGCATCTGCTCTAGAGTCAAGGTGAACGGCTACCTTTCGGAGCCGTTCGAAATCACCCGCTCCATCCGACAGGGGTGCCCTCTCTCCTCCCTTCTGTATGTGTTGACTCTCGAGCCATTACTGCGGAAGTTGGAGTTGTTGCAGGGCATCCCTTTGGAACCGGGATTGCGCAAAGCGGTGTCGGCCTACGCCGATGACGTAACAGTAATGGTGTCGACCGCCTCTGAAATCGAGGCGATCGGCACCTTACTAGAGGAGTACGAAAGGTTGACAGGGGCTAAGCTGAACCGGGACAAGTCAGTCGCTTTGCAACTCGGCGAGTGGAGGGGCAAAGCGATGTCGTGCGACGGTATCGTCGGACGGTGGACGGAGGGCCCGGTGAAGTTGCTTGGGGTCTGGTTCGGACCGGACCTCCAGGTGGAGAAAAACTGGGGTGAGGTGACGAATAGGGTGTTTGCACTGACC
>OZ024762.1:11081185-11091185 GCA_964016885.1 Eledone cirrhosa
CAGTAATTTTTTTTGGGGGGGGGGGAGCAAAGTCGATTAAATCAACCCCAGTGCATCGCTGGTACTTTATTTTATCGACCCGGTAAGGATGAAAGGCAAAGTTAACCACGCTGGGATTTGAACTCAGACTGTAAAGGGGCCGTAACTGTATGCTGCAAAGCATGGTGTCCGACGTTCTACCAATACTGCCAATTCTAATAATGGTTTCTTATATAGGCACAAGGCCAGCAATTTTGGTGGATGGGAAAGTCGATTAAATTAACCCCAGTACGTGACTGGTACTTTATTTTATCGACTCCATAAGGATAAAGGCAAAGTTAACCTCACCGTGTGTTTTCATCATCCGGCGGCCTCAGCCGAAATCGTCTCAACAATTGATCTCCACGTGGGTCTGTCGTTCATTGCCGTTGCCAAATCCTGGATTTCAATACCAGAATCTCTGGAGATGACATCGTTATTAGTGACTGCTTGTGGCTTCCAAATCACTAATGGGGACACAGCCCCATAGGTGGCACGAAGGCAGTGGCCAGCAAATTTTAGAGCATGGCTCCTTCTCAAAAAACCAACTGCGTGCGGTTTTTTTGGGGGGGGTTTTTGAAATAACATGAACATTCTCACATTTAAACACACACCGTAACACACTTCAAGATTGACCGACGGAAACCACTAACAGTTTCTAAGATGTATTGTAAAATAATACGTTAAGCATGATTCCTTCAAAAGCCAAATGCACTTAGCGTAAACTGTTTAGCAAGGTTTCAACATTGATCCTAGATGGTCGTAACTAACTACCACAAAGTATAATACTCACCTCTCTAATGTTTTTACGACTGACGTTCTCGCTAGCTAAAATTATACTGATCTCAAGGTTGAGATATATAAATAACTATTTTAATTACATTTAAAGGCGGAAGGTGGAGGATTTATACACAAAATTCGCCAAAATATATTTTTATTAGTTCCAAAGTGCGCCGTAAACAAAGAAGATATCTTGAGAAACACACCATTATATATATATATATATTTATATATTTAAAGTTGTTGGGATACAAGAAGTAAATATTTTTATATCGTATATATATATATATATATATATATATATATATATATATATATATAATTTTATATATATATAAATATATATAGTAATAATAATAAATGTGAAGACTAAAATCCAAAGAGGGCTCGATAAGGATAAATATATATCAAATATATAAGAACCATAGAGCAAATATTTATTAAAATGATAGATTATAGTTTAAGCAAAGAATCGCTGCTTTCACCCTTAACGGGATCTTCTGAAACTAGTTTCAGAAGATCCCGTTAAGGGTGAAAGCAGCGATTCCTTGCTTAAACTTTAATCTGTTATTTTAATAAATATAAGTATATATATACGTAATAGGAACAAGTAAGACGGCTAATTCTGGACTAAGTCCATAATTAGCCGTCGAAACGGCTTGAGCTCAGCCGTCGAAACGGCTTGAGCTCAGCCGTCAGGGTCTTACTTGTTCATATTACCCACTCTACTACCCTAAGCATTGAGTACTTTGGTGCGTTATGGTCCACCTGGTTCCTTACCACATTTCCTTCGCTATATATATACGTATATGTATATACATATATACATAATTTTATATATTATGTATATATATATAAAATTATATATATATATATATATATATTTGTATATATATATAAAATTATATTTATATAGAGCTATATAGAGCTATATATATATGTATACATATGTGTGTGTGTTTGTCTGTGTGTATTTGTATATGTGTGTATGTATGTCTGTAGGAGTGGTGTGTTTGTACACACCACACCCTTGCTGTTAGTCATCTGAGTCAGGCTAACAATGACGATGCTATATTTTTATCAAGTTCACCTTACAAGGAGCTGTGTTGCTTTTGAGGCTACTCAAGGTAAATATATATACGCAGAACCATGTATTCCACTACGCATCGAGCTTTACAATGTTTCGTTCCAGCAATCTTTCTCCTCACTCTCTTTTTTATATGTTCCTTTTCAGGATTATTGTCTAAAACGTCCGCTGAATGTTTTCCATACACAACCTTGCAGTGGTGAGCTGAACACACCTAATCACTGAGTTTCCTCCATTCAGTGAGAATAACAATCAAAAAGTGAAATATAAATATATATAAGGGCGGTGCCCCAGCATGGCCTCAGCCGGATGGCTGAAACAGGTAAAAGAGTATAGTAATAATAATAAATTTGAAGACTAAAATCCAAAGAGGGCTCGATAAGGATAAATATATATGAAATATATAAGGGTGAAAGCAGCGATTCTTTGCTTAAACTTTAATCTATTATTATATATATATATATATATATATATATATATATATATATATATATATATATATATATATATATAAATATATATATATATATATATTGTTATACTTTGGGAGGGTCATGTTGCCAATAAGAAACACACGCACCAGTTGCTTTCACTTCAATTTATTATATATTTATAAATTTATAAATTTATAAATTTATAAATTTATAAATATATAATAAATTGAAGTGAAAGCAACTGGTGCGTGTGTTTCTTATTGGCAACATGACCCTCCCAAAGTATAACAATATCGGTTTCAACACACGATTTCAGATAAAGAATCTTGCTAAACAAATTCAGAAACGAAATATATATATATATATATAAATAGAATGACTAAAGATAATATCTAGTGGTAGTGGTGGCGGGGTGGTGTAGCAAGCAGATGACCAACTAAGGAGAAAGATAGGATGGTCCTGACAAACAAACTATTATGGAGAGAATAAATACCAGGAAAATATACAGAGAATAAAACACACAGACAAATGTACCGATAAGATTACAGTGTGTGTGTGGGTGTGTATACATATATATATACATACGTACACACACACATACAAACACACACACACCTACATATAAATATATATATATTTCTTTTCTATATAACTATATATATATATACATATATATTTATATAAATATGAATATATATATAGATATATTTCTTCTTTTCTATATAACTATATATGTACATATATAGAAAAGAAGAAATATATCTATATATATATATACAACCGAGCTGATGATCTGAATAAAGTGAAACAATTGTTCACGGAAATGGTGAACTAACTGCTGTGGAACTACCTATTATATATATATGTCGGATTTGTTTATCGTAAACTCGTGAGCTGATTTTCCGATACTCGATTATTCTACTATATATATATATATATATATATATATATATATATATACGATATTAAACAAATGGAAACTATATTTATAAAACCATATTTATTTCATTATACCTATTTCAGGGATAACATATTAAAAATATGGCATGCCTTCGTCAGATAAAATACAATATATAACCAGTTTTATAAATAATTTTGACGTACCATAAATATAGCGACCATTAATGTAGGAGGCTGGCTTGGTATATCTACTCCAAAAACTTGTCGAGTGCTTTATATCAGTTATAAAATATTTACTTGTTGTAACCCAACAATTTTAAATAAAACTTTTGCATATATATATATATATATATATATATATATATATATATATATATATATATATATATAGAGAGAGAGAGAGAGAGAGAGAGAGAGAGAGAGAGAGATGGCTTCTACGGGACTAGAACTGTTTAATTCGAGAGAAATCATCAGGAAGCTTCCGAATGAGTCCTGTAGAAGTCATTTCTATATTAAATATTTATACTCTGCTTTGTATTGAGTACCTTACTTACTGTGCCCCCCCCCCCCGATTGGACCCTGGATAAAAACTTATATATACATCTCTGGTACTTACATAGAGCACCCTTCACTCCTATGACTATTTCAATTTTCAACGGAAACTTCAATACATATATATATATATACATATATATATATATATATAAATATATATAAATATATATATATATATATATATATATATATATATATATATATATATATATATATATATATATAATTTGTATATAATGTGTATATAATTTTATATGTGTGTGAGCGTGTATGTGATCATGCTTGTTCATATGTATGTATATATATATATATATATATATATATATATATATATATATATATATATATATATATATATATATATATATATATATATTTATATATATATATATATATATTTATATATATATATATATATAAATAAATATATATATATATATAAAAATATATATATATATATAAAAATATATATATATATATATATATATAAATATATATATAAATAAATATATAAATATATATATATATATATAAAAATATATATATATATATAAATATATATATATAAATATATATATATATATATAAATATATATATATATATATAAATATATATATATATATAAATATATATATATATATATATAAATATATATATATATATATATAAATATATATATATATATATATAAATATATATATATATATATATAAATATATATATATATATATATATATATATATATATATACATACATATGAACAAGCATGATCACATACACGCTCACACACATATAAAATTATATACACTACTTTTCTCTTATTTTCTCGTAGATGCCAATAATTTTTGCCGAAAACAGTGTTTGCTGTGCGTTGACAAAAGTATCAATATTAATGAAGTAACTAATTAGTCACCGGACCTGTTTCCAGTCAATAGACATATTATTATTCGTTTATGCACTCGTTTGTTCAAGTCAAAACACATTCTGTTGTTTACTCCTGGCTGCTTGCTCAAGCCGTCGTGGAACCTTGATTCAATATGATGCAATACTACACTTATGCACAAAATTGCACTTCCCAGAGTGTGGTTGACGAGGAAGTTTATTACATTTGTTCTTATGTCACACATATTTTGATTTTCCACGTACAATTGTAGATGTCAACATGAATGGACCTGTTATTTTTATTTGAAGACATTTTTTTTCAAATTCCAACCCGTCCGTCCCCTCAATCTATCTTATTTCTCATTCTTTATTCTGATGAAGGACTAGCGTCCGAAACGTTAAGACCCTCTTCCTGCTATATCAAGCGTTAACCTAATATATACCTTCCATATACTGTACCGATTGTGTTGTTATTTCTGTTTACCTTTTACATAAATATATATATATATATATATGTGGGGGGGGGGGGTTGTGTGTGTGTCTCTGTGTATGTGTATGTATATATGTATGTAGATATGTATGTGTGTGTGTGTGTATGTTCATGTTTGTGTTTGTGTATGAACGAGTGTGTGAGTGTACGTGTGTGTGTATGTGTGTGTGTGTATGTGTATGTGTGTATGTGTGTATCATCGTTAGCATACGAAGACTAACATATGGCTGTCCTTTGAGATGTAAATAAATATGGATGCCTGTGTTCTCAATAAGAAGAATCAATAGATAAGATAGAAAGATCTCCTGAGTCAGAAGACAGAGAGCTAAGATTTCTATATAACTGTATTATATATTTACTGAACTAGTTCATGTTGTATACAGTTTCTTTGTACCTTCACAATTTTAGTAGCATAATGCTCGACTGAACAGTAAGATCAATTATCAGCGTCGGTCAACATGTTTTTCGGCCTTGAACACTTGATTTGATTTTATCGATCTCGTAAGGATGAAAGGCAAAGCTAACAATGGCGTAATTTGAAGTTAGAACGTAATTAGATGTAACTATTATTTTATGTCAGAACCTTTGGTAAACTATGTCTCGAACTCTAACTTAATAATAGTTTCTGATTTAGGCACAAGGCCAACAATTTTGGCGGAGGGAGGGGGGGAGTCGATTGAATCGACCCCAGTACATTACTGGTACTTTATTTTATCGACCCCCGTAAGGATGAAAGGCAAAGCTAACCTCGGCGGGATTTGAACTCAGAGAGTTGTAATAATAATTGTTTCTGATTTCGGCACAAGGCCAAGAATTTTGATGGATGGGAAAGTCGATTAAATCGACCCAGTACATTACTGGTACCTTATTTTATCGACCCATTTAGGATGAAAGTCAAAGTAAACCTCAGCAGGATTTGAACTCAGATCATAAAGGCCCGTAACTCTATGCTGCAAAGCATAGTGTCCGACCCTCTACAGATACTGCCAATCCACCGCCCTAATAATTGTTTCTTATATAGGCACAAGGCCAGTAATTTGGGGGGAGGGGAAAGTCGATTAAATCGACCCCAGTGCGTGACTGGTACTTTATTTTATCGACCCCATAAGGATGAAAGGCAAAGTTAACCTCGGCGGGATTTGAGCTCAGATCATAAAGAGCCGTAACTCTTTGCTGCAAAGCATGGCGTCCGACCCTCTACCGATACTGCCAATCCACCACCCTAATAATAATATTTATTTTATCGACCCCATAAGGATGAAAGGCAAAGCTAACCTCGGCGGGATTTGAACTCAGACCGTAAATATGACATAGAAGCAGGAGTGTTTTCATATAGTGTGATGTCATAAACTCGTCAGCAATGCTGTGTCCACAAGACCTGAAAACCTACAATAATGTCAGATGACAAGAAGATGACGTGTTGCATGGTGGGAAATATGGCTGTTGGATGTAACTAAGTCCCAAGTGGTGTAAATAAGTGGAAGAAATGGTTTTTGAGTGCAATTAGCAAGAGTGGTGTGTGTGTGTGTGTGTGTGGCGAGTGTGTATGTGTGTGAGTGCATATATATGTATGTGTATATATATATATATATATATATATATATATATATATATTGTGTTGTTTATTATGTAATTAATATATATACATACATATATACACACACATACACCACTCTCTCTCTCACACATACACTCCCCCCTCTATACCAGTTATTGTCACTATAACAAGATATATTATTGCACCCCCCCCCCCCCCCCCCCCACACACACCCCCACACACTCACACACACACACCACTCTCTCTCTCACACATACACCCCCCCCCTCTATACCAGTTATTGTCACTATAACAAGATATATTATTGCACACACGCCCCCACACACACACACATCCACACACTCACACACACACACACACACCACTCTCTCTCTCACACATACACTCCCCCCTCTATACCAGTTATTGTCACTATAACAAGATATATTATTGCACCCCCCCCACCCCCACACCCCCACACACTCACACACACACACCACTCTCTCTCTCACACATACACTCCCCCTCTATACCAGTTATTGTCACTATAACAAGATATATTATTGCACACACACCCCCACACACACACACATCCACACACTCACACACACACACACCACTCTCTCTCTCACACATACACTCCCCCCTCTATACCAGTTATTGTCACTATAACAAGATATATTATTACACACACACCCCCACACACATACACACACACCCACACACTCACACACACACACCACTCTCTCTCTCTCACACATACACTCCCCCCCCTCTATACCAGTTATTGTCACTATAACAAGATATATTATCACCCCCCCCCCCCACCCCCACCCCCACCTCTATACCAGTTATTGTCAATATAACAAGATATATTTGTTTCTACTTTAGGCACAAGGCCAGAAAACACCCAGTGTATTACTGGTACTTTATTTTATCGACCCCGTAAGGATGAAAGGCAAAGTCAACCTCGGCGGGATTTGAACTCAGATCGTAAAGGGACGTAACTATGCTGGAGAGCATGGCGTCCGACCCTCTACCGATACTGCCACAAGATATATTACGTCACAGTTATAAACTCCGACCCATCACTACTTTCCTTTGGTCTGTTGTCTTTTCTCTTCTTTTCCCACCGCTGTTTATATAGGCTTGTTGTACAGTGTGTATAGTGTGTACATCGTGTGTATAGTGTATATAGTGTGTATAGTGTGTGTATAGTGTGTATATAGTGTGTATAGTGTGTACATCGTGTGTATAGTGTGTGTATAGTGTGTATATAGTGTGTATAGTGTGTATATAGTGTGTATAGTGTGTATATAGTGTGTATAGTGTGTATAGTGTGTACATCGTGTGTATAGTGTATATAGTGTGTATAGTGTGTGTATAGTGTGTATATAGTGTGTATAGTGTGTACATCGTGTGTATAGTGTGTGTATAGTGTGTATATAGTGTGTATAGTGTGTATATAGTGTGTATAGTGTGTATATAGTGTGTATAGTGTGTATAGTGTGTACATCGTGTGTATAGTGTATATAGTGTGTATAGTGTGTGTATAGTGTGTATATAGTGTGTATAGTGTGTATAGTGTGTATAGTGTGTGTATAGTGTGTATAGTGCATATAGTGCATATAGTGTGTATAGTGTATATAGTGTGTATAGTGTGTATATAGTGTGTATAGTGTGTATATAGTGTGTATAGTGCATATAGTGTGTATAGTGTATATAGTGTGTATAGTGTGTGTATAGTGTGTATATAGTGTGTATAGTGTGTATATAGTGTGTATAGTGTGTATAGTGTGTATATAGTGTGTATAGTGTGTATATAGTCTGTATATAGTGTGTATAGTGTGTATATAGTGTGTATAGTGCATATAGTGTGTATAGTATATATAGTGTGTATAGTGTGTATAGTGTATATAGTGTATATATAGTGTATATAGTGTGTATAGTGTATATATAGTGTATATAGTGTGTATAGTGTGTATAGTGTGTATGGTGTATAGTGTATATAGTGTGTACAGTGTATATATAATGTATATAGTGTGTATAGTGTATAGTGTGTATAGTGTATATGTGAGTGTTGGAGTGTATGTGTGTGAGTATGTGTGTGTTGGTGAGTATGTGTGTGTTGGTGTGTATGTGTGTGAGTATGTGTGTGTTGGTGTGTATGTGTGTGAGTATGTGTGTGTTGGTGTGTATGTGTGTGAGTATGTGTGTGTTGGTGTGTATGTGTATGTGTGTGAGTATGTGTGTGTTGGTGTGTATGTGTGTGAGTATGTGTGTATGTGTGTGAGTATGTGTGTGTTGGTGTGTATGTGTATGTGTGTGAGTATGTTTGTGTTGGTGTGCATACGTGTGGTTCAATGGTTAAGGTGTTCGGCTCAGGCCCCGAAACTCATCAGTTCCTCTCCCGGTGACACGAGTTCAAATCCCGCCTAGGTTAGCTTTACCTGTTATCCTTACGAGGTCAACAGAATAAAGTACCAGTAATGAACTGGGGTAGATTTAATCGACCCCCCCCCCCCAAAAAAAGGAAATTGCTGGCCTTGTGCCTATAGTAGAAATAATTAATTAGATATAAATATATTTTTAGCCATTAGTGTAATAACAATTAACTAATTAACCGAAACAGTATTTATAGCTGATGTAATTACATTTAGAATGGGCCATCTTCAGTTTCGACGATGACTGCTACAGCTGTTGCTCATGACATAAATGGCTCCGTGGCTGGGAATTCCACAGACGAGTATTTCCTTAATATAATACTCAGGATAAATTATCCTGTTGAAATACTGGCTTGAATGACGTCTTGATACAGATTTCTCACTGCCAATCACAACACCATAGTCATTCGATCGACTTTCGTCAAATCGGACCGAGGAAACAATGTTTCCATGGGTCTTTCCAATTGCTAATACTATCTACCGGTCGCAACGTGAAATAAAGTGTCTTATAAAGGACATAACGCATCATCCGGTCCGGAAATCGAAATCACAACCTCACGATTGCGAATCAAATTCTCTAACCACTCAGCCACGTACCTTCACACAGCACCAAAGCTGCTCCTTATTTCAGGTGAAGGACATCAGTGGGGATAAGAGGTATTCTTGGAACGAACCGATCCTCTCCCCTACCACATCCTGTTGAAATGCTGGCTTGAATGATGTGTGGATACATATTTTTCACAACCAATCGAGTACCGTTGCATAGCCTTGGTGGGTCAAAATTCCTCAATAACAAGATGGATGCTCCTTGTTTAAGGTGAAGGACATGTGGAGCCATTCCTGATGGTTTTAAAGAGTTGAGGAACTCTGT
>OZ024762.1:11101185-11111185 GCA_964016885.1 Eledone cirrhosa
CCTGCGGCTGGCCAACACCTTGCAGACAGCAGTAAGGAGAGAGGTTATACAGGGACCCAGAACACCAGATATTTCCACAGATATAGGTTTGACAAGAAGCCAGTTCATTTCATAGTGCTTACACATACGGGTGACCAACAGCATTGAATAGGGAGATGCAGTGCCGGATTTACCATAGTGCTTAAGTATGCTTAAGCACAGGACCCATTGGTCTGGGCGCCCATTTTTCTACCCCTAAACTGCTTACATCCTTCAGCGCCCAAATAAGGGGGCTCATAACTTTAACTAACACAGGGCCTCATTTGTCCTAAATCCGGCACTTGCGAGATGATACGGGCACCAAGAACCCCAGAAGTTTCCACCACTTCAGGTTCAACGACAAACCTATCAGAGAGCGGTAGATATCCGATACTTTAGCAGCTTGCGATCTTCGGCTTGATGAGCAATGAAATCTGGGTCTGTCGGTCAATTCATCAGGTCACCACTGGAGGAAGTGACGCTACATGTCGTGTCCCAAGGAAAATATCACTGTGGAATGGGAAGATTTATTCAAATATTGAACATAGATAAGCAAATAAAAACAATACTCACTGCAGAAAATAGAGTTACATTGAATATTGAATAGTCTTTTGTGGTTATAAAAACGGAAAAAGAAGGGAAAGGCAAGGGCTCGATAGTGACAGAAGAACGGGTAGAGAGAAGAGGGAGTGTGATGGGTTCTGGGCCGAAGGCGTGGAGGTATTAAAGCTGCGCTCCGCGGACAAAACCGCAAGAGAAATCCCGCGGACAATGGCCAGTGACACCCGTTGCATTAGCCACCCACCTCGCGGAGCTGCTTCCTCAGACGGGTCGCTGACGTTCCGATCTTGTGAAGGAGAAGCTCTGCAGTACGGGGTCCAAGTACGCCTGAGTACGAAGGTGACCCGTGCAATCTGGCCTTTTACTTTCCTCTCTGTCCAACCTTACAGATTGGAACTTCGAAGGGAAGCCTGCAGAGTCCAAGCTATGTTTTATGATCTCTTAATGCGCAGACACGCACATACACACACACATACACACACTCACACACATGCACATGCACCCATACATATGCACACATACAGGCATGTATATACACATGCACTCACGCACACACACACACACACACACACACACACACACACACACACACACACACACATGCACACAGATGCACACATACATATGCACACATAAAAGGGCAAAAGCCTCTTATAACGTACACACACTGCCCCCCCCCCCCCACACACCCATATATATATATATATGTATATATATATACAAAATGATATGAAACGAAAGGAGATGTGTGGTTACTAAAAACAAGGTTTAGGATGGTGGTTAGGACGGAACAAGAAGAGAAAGGAAGAAAGGAGTTTCCTTTGTCAGCTGTAAATGTTTCCCGATCCGATGTTTCGGCGCTATAACTGTCTTGTCTCGCATTCACTTTTTCTTTCTCTCTCTTTCTTTCGACGGGACATAACACTACAGCTGTATCATACAGATATAACACTACAGCTGTATCATACAGATATAACACTACAGCTGTATCATACAGACATAACACTACAGCTGTATCATACAGACATAACACTACAGCTGTATCATACGGACATAACACTACAGCTGTATCATACAGATATAACACTACAGCTGTATCATACAGACATAACACTACAGCTGTATCATACAGATATAACACTACAGCTGTATCATACGGACATAACACTACAGCTGTATCATACAGATATAACACTACAGCTGTATCATACGGACATAACACTACAGCTGTATCATACAGACATAACACTACAGCTGTATCATACAGATATAACACTACAGCTGTATCATACAGATATAACACTACAGCTGTATCATACAGACATAACACTACAGCTGTATCATACAGATATAACACTACAGTTGTATCATACAGACATAACACTACAGCTGTATCATACAGATATAACACTACAGCTGTATCATACAGACATAACACTACAGCTGTATCATACAGACATAACACTACAGCTGTATCATACAGATATAACACTACAGTTGTATCATACAGATATAACACTACAGCTGTATCATACAGATATAACACTACAGCTGTATCATACAGACATAACACTACAGCTGTATCATACAGACATAACACTACAGCTGTATCATACAGACATAACACTACAGTTGTATCATACAGATATAACACTACAGTTGTATCATACAGATATAACACTACAGCTGTATCATACAGACATAACACTACAGCTGTATCATACAGACATAACACTACAGTTGTATCATACAGATATAACACTACAGTTGTATCATACAGACATAACACTACAGCTGTATCATACAGATATAACACTACAGTTGTATCATACAGACATAACACTACAGCTGTATCATACAGATATAACACTACAGCTGTATCATACAGATATAACACTACAGCTGTATCATACGGACATAACACTACAGCTGTATCATACAGATATAACACTACAGCTGTATCATACAGACATAACACTACAGTTGTATCATACAGACATAACACTACAGCTGTATCATACAGACATAACACTACAGCTGTATCATACAGACATAACACTACAGCTGTATCATACAGACATAACACTACAGCTGTATCATACAGATATAATACTACAGTTGTATCATACAGACATAACACTACAGCTGTATCATACAGACATAACACTACAGCTGTATCAGTAGCTACGAGTGAATAGACAAAACTGAAAGAAAATATACAGAATACGACAGTCTTTTGACAAAAGGAAACAATGCCGCGTTTCTGAGGTGGATAAGGAAATTGCTAATAACGATTTCTAGTATAGGAACAAGGCCAGTAATTTGAGGGGAGGGGAAAGTCGATAAATCGACCCCCGTACGTTACTGGTACTTTATTTTATCGACCCCGTAAGGATGAAAGGCAAAGTTAACCTCGGCGACATTTGAACTCAGAATGGCAAGGGCCGTAACTCTATGCGTCAAAGCATGGCGTCCGATCCTCTACAGCTACTGCCAATCCACCGGAAATTGCTAATAACAAACTGACGACAGCTGCAAAGAAAAATCATGTGAATATATGCATGCGTGTGTGCGTGTGTGTGTGTCTGTGTGCGTGTGTGTGTGTGCGTGTGTGTGTGTATGTGTGTGTGTGTGTGCGTGTGTGTGTGTGTGTGCGTGCGTGCGTGTGTGTGTGCGCGTGTGTATGCGTGTGTGTGTGTGTGTGTGCGTGTGTGTGTGTGTGTGTGTGTCTGCTGACAACATATGTTCCAATGGAACATTCTGTAACAACAGGTTTGAAAATTCCCTAGAAACTCCCTTCCTCCATACATACATACATACATACATACATACATACATACATACATACATACATACATACATACATACATACTCCTGGCGTAATTGCATATCAATTATTAACTTTGCCGGTGGATTGGCAGTATCGGTGGAGGGTCGTACGCCATGCTTTGACGCATAGAGTTACGGCCCTTGTCATTCTGAGTTCAAATCCCACCGAGGTTAACTTTGCCTTTCATCCTTACGAGGTCGATAAAATAAAGTACCAGTAATGCACTGGGTTAATTGCTGGCCTTGTGTCAAAAGTAAAAACAATTATTAACTTTGACTTTCATCTTTACAAGGTCGATAAAATAAAGTACCAGTAATGCACTGGGTTAATTGCTGGCCTTGTGTCAAAAGTAAAAACAATTATTAACTTTGACTTTCATCTTTACAAGGTCGATAAAATAAAGTACCAGTAATGCACTGGGTTAATTGCTGGCCTTGTGTCAAAAGTAAAAACAATTATTAACTTTGACTTTCATCTTTACAAGGTCGATAAAATAAAGTACCAGTAATGCACTGGGTTAATTGCTGGCCTTATGTCAAAAGTAGAAAAGAATTATTAATGATTTTTCTTGTTACTAATAAAGCTAAGTTATTTTTCAGGGGCACCGGGCCGGATCATAGTTACATAACCAAAGCTACAGGGAACCACGAAAGATGTATTCAAGAACACAGGTGAGCAGAAGCGAGAAATTTTGAATAGCGTCACAGACACAGGTTTGAATATATTCTATTCCACTCTACCGAACAGTACAATTTTGTATTCTACAGGACTAGAACTGTTTCATTCGTAATAGTTTCCTTTGAATGAAACAGTTCTAGTCGTGTAGCAACAATTTCTATATTAAACGCTCTCTCTCTCTCCCTCTCTCTCTCTCTCTCTCTCTCTCTCTCTCTCTCTCTATATATATATATATATATATATATATATATATATATATATAGTAATAATAATAAATTTGAAGACTAAAATCCAAAGAGGGCTCGATAAGGATAAATATATATCAAATATATAAGAACCGTAGAGCAAATATTTATTATATTTATTTATTTATTAATTTATATTTATTTATTCTGTCGACTGAAGACAGATGAAACATCTGCCTTCAAGAAACCACTGATAAATGAAATAATTATCTTATGTTGTTTATTACATAACTAATAAGCTCTGTAGCCTACATAGAGCACTCTTTTTTCCTGTACCTTTCCGACGGAAATACTTCACATAAATATATATATATATATATATATATATATATATATATATATATATATATATATATATATAAAACGAAGGAAGTGTGGTAAGGAACCATGTGGACCATAACGTACCAGAGTACTCGATACTTTGGGCAGTACGGTGAGTGATAGGAAAAGTGTCAGGACCCCGACGGCAGAGCTAAAGCCGTTTCGAGGCCTATTTCTGGACTCCAGAAATACCCACCGAAACGGCTTGAGCTCTGCCGTCGGGGTCCTGACTCTTTTCTATATATATATATATATATATATATATAGAAAAAGAGTCAGGACGCCGACGGCTGAGCTCCGGCCGTTTCGCCACTCTACTACCCAGTATCGAGTACTTTGGTGTATTATGGACCAACTGGTTACTTATCACACTTCCTTCGTTATATATATATATATATATATATATATATATTATTCAAAATGTTAACAAATGAAAAATATTCTCATAATCAGAATATATACTTTATTATATATATTTCAAAGGTACTGTGTTGTTTTTTTCAGTACGTCCTCATCAGACAAAATATATGATTTGATATATGACATACCGCTACGGTCTTGATTATTCAATTCCAGTATTGGCAGTGATTTATATATAATCAAGTATATATTTATATATAATAAAGTATATATTTATATATAATAAAGTATATATTTATATATAATCAAGTATATATTTATATATAATAAAGTATATATTTATATATAATAAAGTATATATTTATATATAATAAAGTATATATTTATATATAATAAAGTATATATTTATATATAATCAAGTATATATTTATATATAATAAAGTATATATTTATATATAATAAAGTATATATTTATATATAATCAAGTATATATTTATATATAATAAAGTATATATTTATATATAATAAAGTATATATTTATATATAATCAAGTATATATTTATATATAATCAAGTATATATTTATATATAATCAAGTATATATTTATATATAATCAAGTATATATTTATATATAATAAAGTATATATTTATATATAATAAAGTATATATTTATATATAATAAAGTATATATTTTTATTATGAGAATATTTTTCATTTGTTAATATTTTGAATAATATTAAAAACTCCAGGAAAACGTTTCTTGTTGACTGCTTCTAATCTATTGTAAAATTATATTCATTGAGGAATCAATGAACCATATTAATCTTTGGTCATATATATATATATATATATATATATATGTATGTGTGTGTGTGTGTGTAAATGTATATATGTATGAAGGAAATTACTTTGTGTATTTAGGAAGGGATAGTATTACGAAAACAAAACAAAAAACAGTTCATACTACTACTACTACTACTACTACTACTACTACTACTACTACTACTACTACTAAGCAAATTATAGTTTAAGAAGATTTTTTTTAAAGTGAGGACAGACTGTGAACTGAGCCAATCCCACTGAGCGACAGTAGCTATAACCTGAAAAGAAGAAAAGATCAACATCATCAGTAACTACTGAGCCGCAGGTTTTATATCGGAGGTATCCCAGTTTCCTGAGTTGCCTTCTAGAAGAATGCCTTGATAAAGGCTAGGGGTCCTTTACTCCCAGTGGTTTAACCGTGTAATCGGGAGTCCAGCCCGATTAATTCTATGTCCCCGCGCATATACATACACACATTCATATACATATACATACATATGTACATGTGTATATACATATTTACACATTTTTGGATGGCCGTTGACTCTTATGAGTTCTTCCACCATTTGGTGTATGTATGCATACATACATGCATGTATGTATGCATAAATACATACATACATGTATGTATGTATGTATGTATGTATGTATGTATGTATGTATGTATGTATGTATGTTTTCTCTTTCTCTTAATTTTGAGTATATTTTTTGACCAGCCACCTTCCTGTTGGCAAGGTTGTAAAAGAAAAGAAATTGTCATCCCTTGAATCGCAAGAATGTTTTGCAAATTTTGAAGGTACCAGCTATCGCAGCCATTTGTAGACTATGAATTAGGGAGCTGCGCTTTTTGTCCGCAAATCCATGTGTATGTATGTATGTATGTATGTATGTATGTATGTATGTATGTATGTATGTATACATACATACATACATACATACATACATACATACATACATACATACATACATACATGGTGGCTGCCAACTCGTTTTCGAGTACGGCTACTACTTTATATCCATGTAGGAGAACCCTTACCGATGCGCTGAACGAGTGTGACTTTTTAGTCCAGCCAGCGATTTGAAAACTCTGGTAGAAACACTACACTTGTGACAATTATTGATACATAGTGCTGGGCCCATGGTACCCTGTGATGACAAGTGCAGAGAGATCTCCAGATATAAAGCAATGCCTGTGCCGTGAAGCTTTTATAGTGAGCAAAGGCAGTACACAAAGCCAGTCCCACTCTATTAACCAAGATGATATTTACCGAAAAGAAGAACAAGTCAACATCATTGGATACCATCAGGGTTGCAGGTTTTATATCAGAGTTTTCCTTCTCCTAGAATTCTGCCTTGACAAAGGCTAAGGGGTCATCTCTCCCGGTGATTTTGGATGGCCATTGACTCTGTATGTATACATACATACATATATGTATGCATTTATGTATGTATGCATACATGAATGTATGTATGCATACATACACCAAATGGTGGAAGAACTCATAAGAGTCAACGGCCATCTAAAAATGTGTAAATATGTATATACACATGTACATGCATACATACATAAAAATATGTAAAACATTCCAACAATTTTGCATCTAATAACTGCATATACACATGTACAGATACAATGCATATACACATGCACACATACAACTCAAAACATCCACATCCACACATGCATGCAGACATACATATCTACCTAGTTGATGTGTAAATTCCAATGAGAGAATCTTATGTCTATGTTAGAAACCGACTCTCTCTCTATTGGGAAAAATTTGTGAAATTATAAAACCAGAAGAACATACATACATACATACATACATACATAATACATACATACATACATACATGGTGGTGGCTGCCAACTCGTTTTCGAGTACGGCCACTACTTTATATCCATGTAGGAGAACCCCTACCGATGCGCTGAACGAGTGTGACTTTTTAGTCCAGCCAGCGACTTGAAAACTCTGGTGCAAACACTACACTTGTGACAATTATTGACACATAGTCCTGGGCTCATGGTACCATGTGATGACAAGTGCAGAGAGATCTCCAGATATAAAGCAATTCCTGTGTCGTGAAGCTTTTATAGTGAGCAAAGGCACTGCACAAAGTCAGTCCCACTCTCTTAACCAAGATGATATTTACCAAAAAGAAGAACAAGTCAACATCATTGGATACCATCAGGGTTGCAGGTGTTATATCAGAGTTTTCTGCCTTGACAAAGGCTAAGGGGTCATCTCTCCCGGTGATTTTGGATGGCGATTGACTCTTAAGAGCTCCTTTGCCCTTTGATAGGTTTTGTTTTTAGTCCTGCAGGATGTCCAAAGTCACCCTCCTCACCAAGAAATCTTGGTGGGGTTGCCAGTTTAGTCGCCAACGACCCGATCATGGGACAGGTTTTACTGGAATACATGTTACCAGTAGCACCAACTGGTGACCTGACATCACATACATACATACATACATACATACATACATACATACATACATACATACATACATACATACATACATACATACATACATACATAGGAGAAATCGGAAGATCCTATTCAATGTTCAAACAAGATTAAAAAATTGACCAATTTACAGAAAAGGTTGTGCATGGATATTTGAGGCGTAAAACACAGACCATAGAGGGGATAAACCACTCAAAAAGCCTGGCATGGAGTTCCGACAAGTTTATAACATCACACCTTGAGAGATATCTCTATGCAATACAGGAACAAGAACTCCCTACCAAATATCTGCTGCACAAAAGAGGAGGGCCAGCAGCTGACAATAAATGTAGGCTATCTAAAACAAAGATCGAGGATGTAAGCCACATTGTTGCCAGCTGCGAAAGAATGTCATCTCGCTACTACCTCCCCATGAGACACGATGGGATAGCTAGAACCATCGGAAAACAAAATTAACAACAAACGAGGAGGAATATATTGAGACAGATGGCACTAAGGAATACTGGTGGAACCTGAGAATAAAAACTGCCACCAAATTAAAGCACAACCGGCCTGATATTGTTGTTTGGGACCACACATTGAAAACGTGTTCTGTTGTGGAGATCAGCTGCCCACTTGATGTAAATGTTGTCAGAAATATACAGGAGAAGGAGGACATCTACGGACCATTGATGAGGAGTTTACAAATCCAGTATCCAAGATACACCTTTAGCTTCATACCCATCATTATTGGAGCTACGGGTTATATACCAACCCGCTTGGACCAAAGTATGACTGAACTTGAATTTGCGGACAAAAAGCGCAGCTCCCTAATTCATAGTCTACAAATGGCTGCGATAGCTGGCACCTTCAAAATTTGCAAAACATTCTTGCGATTCAAGGGATGACAATTTCTTTTCTTTTACAACCTTGCCACCAGGAAGGTGGCCGGTCAAAAAAAATGTACTCGAAATTAAGAGAAAGAGATACATACATACATACATACATACATACATACATACATACATACATACATACATACATACATACATACATACACACATACATTCATACAGACAGACAGACAGACATTAGTTTTATTATCACGTGTTTTAACGAATATAAATATTTAGTCCGGCAAATGTCATTCACAGGAATGTGGTTAGAGAATTAGATTCGCAATCGTGAGGTTGTGAGTTCGATTCCCGGACCAAGCGATGCGTTATGTCCTTGGGCAAGAAGACACTTTATTTCACGTTGCTCCTTCTACCTGGAGTTGCGACCGATAGATAGTATTAGCAATTGGAAAGACCAATGGAAACACTGTTTCCTCGGTCCGATTTGACAAAAAAAAGTCGATCGCCTGTCGATATATATATATATATATATATAATTTATTTTTTGCACTGGGTGGTTGCTGGACTTGTGCCTAGGGTAGAAACCATTATTTCGTATTAGTCTCGGGACTCTGAATTATTATTTCGTGGTAGTTTCTTTAGTATTTTGGACCCCACTTGTTGACCCGTCACCGTAAGATATACTCGGTTGATTACTAATACCTCTTAATAGGGTCTCATTATAAATTCCGTCCCACCTAGTAAACCTTTCTAGCAGTACCAGTGAGAGACTTGATAGCTGTCCTTAGGTTATAGTAACCAGATATTGTTTTTGTTTTTTTTTATATTTAATTTTTATTTTATTTTATTTATTTATTTTTT
>OZ024762.1:11123685-11131185 GCA_964016885.1 Eledone cirrhosa
CAAAATATAAATTGAGATAAGATATGAGGGAAGTGAGGTGAAAGAAACAAAGTGTGGAAGGTGGGGAAATGAGAGGACTGTGGAAGGTGGGGGAAATGAGGGGACTGTGGAAGGTGGGGAAATGAGAGGACTGTGGAAGGTGAGAAAATGAGATGACTGTGGAAGGTGGTTTAGTGGTTAGAGTATTCAACTGAAGATCATATGTTGCTTTTGTTGTTGTTTCAATTACTGGACTGGGTACTGCCTTATGTTCTACACCAATGTTGGACGAGGGGACGGCAAAAGGCCAGACAGCATGACTATCTTCTTGTTCCGCGGTGGTTAACCCCTCATCTGGGATGCCACATACAGCGACACTTTCTCCAGCGGCAACCTGGTGCAGTATGCGAATAACCCAGGCTCTGCTTTACTTCAGGCCGAGGACAGTAAACTCTCCAAATATCGGCCGCTCTCCGATAAGTTTGCAGTCGAGCTCGTAACAGTAGAGACTTCTGGTGTCCTTGGCCCTAGGACCACCTCCCTACTCACCACCATCGGCACTGTGTTAGCTACCCATAGTAGTGGAGACTGCTGGTGTCCTTGGCCCTAGGACAACCTCCCTACTCACCACCATCGGCACTGTGTTAGCTACCCATAGTAGTGGAGACTGCTGGTGTCCTTGGCCCTAGGACAACCTCCCTACTCACCACCATCGGCACTGTGTTAGCTACCCATAGTAGTGGAGACTGCTGGTGTCCTTGGCCCTAGGACAACCTCCCTACTCACCACCATCGGCACTGTGTTAGCTACCCATAGTAGTGGAGACTGCTGGTGTCCTTGGCCCTAGGACAACCTCCCTACTCACCACCATCGGCACTGTGTTAGCTACCCCTAGTAGTGGAGACTTCTGGTGTCCTTGGCCCTAGGACAACCTCCCTACTCACCACCATCGGCACTGTGTTAGCTACCCATAGTAGTGGAGACTGCTGGTGTCCTTGGCCCTAGGACAACCTCCCTACTCACCACCATCGGCACTGTGTTAGCTACCCCTAGTAGTGGAGACTTCTGGTGTCCTTGGCCCTAGGACCACCTCCCTACTCACCACCATCGGCACTGTGTTAGCTACCCATTGTAGTGGAGACTTCTGGTGTCCTTGGCCCTAGGACCACCTCCCTACTCACCACCATCGGCACTGTGTTAGCTACCCCTAGTAGTGGAGACTTCTGGTGTCCTTGGCCCTAGGACCACCTCCCTACTCACCACCATCGGCACTGTGTTAGCTACCCATTGTAGTGGAGACTTCTGGTGTCCTTGGCCCTAGGACCACCTCCCTACTCACCACCATCGGCACTGTGTTAGCTACCCCTAGTAGTGGAGACTTCTGGTGTCCTTGGCCCTAGGACCACCTCCCTACTCACCACCATCGGCACTGTGTTAGCTACCCATAGTAGTGGAGACTGCTGGTGTCCTTGGCCCTAGGACAACCTCCCTACTCACCACCATCGGCACTGTGTTAGCTACCCCTAGTAGTGGAGACTTCTGGTGTCCTTGGCCCTAGGACCACCTCCCTACTCACCACCATCGGCACTGTGTTAGCTACCCATTGTAGTGGAGACTGCTGGTGTCCTTGGCCCTAGGACAACCTCCCTACTCACCACCATCGGCACTGTGTTAGCTACCCATTGTAGTGGAGACTGCTGGTGTCCTTGGCCCTAGGACCACCTCCCTACTCACCACCATCGGCACTGTGTTAGCTACCCATAGTAGTGGAGACTGCTGGTGTCCTTGGCCCTAGGACCACCTCCCTACTCACCACCATCGGCACTGTGTTAGCTACCCATAGTAGTGGAGACTGCTGGTGTCCTTGGCCCTAGGACCACCTCCCTACTCACCACCATCGGCACTGTGTTAGCTACCCCTAGTAGTGGAGACTGCTGGTGTCCTTGGCCCTAGGACAACCTCCCTACTCACCACCATCGGCACTGTGTTAGCTACCCATTGTAGTGGAGACTTCTGGTGTCCTTGGCCCTAGGACAACCTCCCTACTCACCACCATCGGCACTGTGTTAGCTACCCCTAGTAGTGGAGACTTCTGGTGTCCTTGGCCCTAGGACAACCTCCCTACTCACCACCATCGGCGCTGTGTTGGCTACCCATTGTAGTGGAGACTTCTGGTGTCCTTGGCCCTAGGACCACCTCCCTACTCACCACCATCGGCACTGTGTTAGCTACCCATTGTAGTGGAGACTTCTGGTGTCCTTGGCCCTAGGACCACCTCCCTACTCACCACCATCGGCACTGTGTTAGCTACCCATAGTAGTGGAGACTTCTGGTGTCCTTGGCCCTAGGACCACCTCCCTACTCACCACCATCGGCGCTGTGTTGGCTACCCATAGTAGTGGAGACTTCTGGTGTCCTTGGTCTTAGGACAACCTCCCTACTCACCACCATCGGCGCGGTGTTGGCTACTCGCAGGTGTGAGCCTTGGTAGCTGGAATGGCTCTTTCAACGCATCTCCCTCACCATCCTCCGGGAAATGTCTTCTCCATTCTGTCCGCCAGGGCGCCAGGTTGTGAGCTGCCTAGCTGACATTCACATTGTCACATATCCTGTAAAATAACTTTAGGCTTCAGTAATGCGCCTCTCTCTGGGCTGAGCCCTAGACGGCTGCTTAGTTGGCCTTCGCATCATCAGCGGTTCCTGTAATAAACTTTAAGCTTTAGTGGCGTAAATATTCAATCACAGAATACATAGATTAGTATTGAGCCACTAGACTCAGTAGATTCCATCTCACAAGTAACTGTCCAGTGTGCCCAAGCATTAATGGCACCATGGCACTGATGGTAGCGCCAGGCCCGACTACATTTGATTGCAAGCCGACAAGCTCTTTCTTATGTCTTACACATATAGCGATCCATCTTACATCTCTTTCTATATATATGTGTGTGTGTGTGTGTGTGTGTGTGTGTGTGTGTGTGTGTGTGTGTGTGTGTGTGTGTGTGTGTGTGTGTGTGTGTGTGTGTGTGTGTGTGTGTGTGTGTGTGTGTGTGTGTGTGTGTGTGTGTGTGTGTGTGTGTGTGTGTGTGTGTGTGATAACAACACAATCGGTATAGTATATGGGAGGAGTATATTAGATTAACGCTTGAAATAGCAGGAAGAGGGTTTTAACGTTTCGGATGCTAGCCCTTCATCAGAAGAAAGAATGAAAAATAAGATAGATTGAAGGGACGCGCGGGTTGGAATTGGAAAAAAATGTCTTCAGATAAAAATAACAGATCCATCCATATATATATCTGTCTCTCTCTCTATGTCTCTCTCTCTATCTCTCTCTGTCTCTATCTCTCTATATAAATCTCTCTCTATGTTTAGGTGGACAACCTCGGATGATCAAGGATAGCATACCCAGAATCCAGTGATTCAATCATTTCTCATATCGTGACATCATAGGAGTTCATGGGGAGATAACCAACTACAACATACAGGACATCACCATTATAACCATCATCGTCATCATTATCTTTTATGTCCATTTTGTCCATATATCCTACCTCAACTAGCTGCGTTCATTCGTCATCTCCTCTACGAGATTCAGAGTTTTGAGGTCAACCCCCAAAATTTCTGCCCAGATCTTCCTTGATCAACCTTAACTGCGGCTTCGTTCTACTGCGCCCTCTCTTGACCCTTCTTTATCCAACGATCCTCCTCATCCACATATGCATCTCATGTCCATACCAGTGCAGTCATTTACCCTGCACACATCTGATTCTTCATATACCTAGTTATTCTCTCATCTTATCTATGTTTTACTGAAACCAAATATTAAACACATAAACACCAGCAAAAAAAAAAAAAGAAGGAAAAATGAAATCGAATTTATACCCTCACAGAAACATATAAACTCCTCTCCTTCTCGTATAAATTCACACACACACTCAGGGATCCCAAAATACTTTTTTCTTTTGTTTATAATATATACACAAATACAGCAATTTAGGGGAGGAGAAAGTTAATACAATTAACCCCAGTATTTAACTGGTACTTTAGTTTATCGAAAGGCAAAAAATCGAACTCAGAAGCATAACCCCCCTCCCCCAAGCAATAACCAAAAACAACAACAAAAAAAACCTTATTAAAAACTACGAAGCATTTTGTTCGGCGCTCTACCGATTGTGCCCATCGCTACTGGTCAGTTATAAAATCCACACCGAGATTTAAGTGTTTATAGTTGTATGACCCACCTCAGTCAACAATGTCTGAGTCCCACAGTTGTCTGGCACGTTATCGTTCATGTAGATGGATTTTATGCTATGTTTGTTTCGTCGCCATATTGCTCCTGCAGGCAATGAGAGTTGACTTAAGTATGGCGTTTGTCTGTATGTTGAAAACACCCAATCACACCACTGTCTACCTCAACACTACTCCAAGTAGTATCAATCAATGTTCACGATTAGACAATAATTCTGTCAGTGATACATACGAAGGCGAGTTCGACTGGAGCAACAGCCTTCAAGCTAACATGTTAGCTGGTTATTTTTATGGTTATTCGCTGACAAATGTACTCGGGGGTATATTAGCTGACAAATATGGCGGAAAAAGAGTTCTAGGCGGTTCTCTTATCTCGGCATCTATTCTAACTCTGCTCTACCCGAGTTTATCTCGGGTAAGTGGATACTTTACTCTTGTCCTTAGGATAATCACAGGTTTGGTATCGGGTCCGATGTTCCCTGCAGCCCAGTCCATATGGGGACGTTGGACCCCGCCTCTGGAGAGCAGTATATTGCTCGGGATTACATTTTGTGGTCAACTCGTAGGTAGTATTGTAGGACTTACAGTATCTGGTTATCTTTGTGAGTATGGATTCGACAATGGATGGGGTTCTATATTTTATATATTTGGTGGAATATCGTTTCTGTTTAGTTTTGTGTGGTTTTATGTTGTCTACGACACACCAGACCTCCATCCCACTATCAGTGAAGAAGAACGTTCTTACTTAAACAGAACTGTAAAATGTAAAAGTAAAGTTAAAAATATACCATGGAAGAAGATAATGAGTTCTTCCGCTGTTTGGGCCATCATTATTGCTCACACATGTTTTAACTGGACTGACAATACTCTCCAGTTATTGCTACCTCTTTATATGAAAGAGGCCTTAAACATCGATTCAAAATTAAATGGTTTAATGTCCTCTGCACCGTGGATCGGACAGGCCATTTGTATGCCAATATATGGAAGACTTGCAGACTTTTTGCGCTCAAAGAAATACTTGTCGACTCGTTCAGTCCGAGTCCTTTTCCAAACAATGTGTTTCATTTTCTCAGCGTCTCTGTTAATTGCCGTAGGATTTCTTAAATGTGACCAAACGGTTCTGGCTGGAATTTTATTTCTCTTTGTCGGCACCACAATGGCGTTTTATACGGCGGGATTTAATGTCAATCATGTCGACATTGCTCCAAGATTTGCTGGTATATTGTTCGGAATCACCAACACGTTTAGTTCCATACCAGGCATTGTAACACCAATATCATCGAAAGCTCTTGCACCAAATGGCACACAGGAAGAATGGCAGATTGTATTAGCTTTGTGTGCCGCATTTTCCGTGTTTGGAGCAATCGTGTATGCGATTATGGCTAGAGGCGAGCCAGTAGACTGGGCTGATTACGGAGAGTCTACCTCAACAGTCGAAGAAAGTCTGAAGCTACAAGAGGAAAATGAAATCGCCGTGAACTGTAAAGATGTGTGACCTATTGTTAAACACTTTCATTTGCCGCCTAAATTGAACAACACTTCATGAAACTATTGGTTATTTCATACCTAATCGATAGAATATTATTGGCGGCTAATAAAAAAAATCATTCTTCTTCTTCTTCTTCCTTTTCTTCTTCGTTTTTTTTTCTTCTTCTCCGTTTTCTTCTTCTTCTTCTTCTTCTTCTTCTTCTTGTCTGCGTTCGAATCCCACGGAGGATGATACAAATGAAGTACCTGTTATGAACTGGGGTCCATATGATCGATAAACCCTCCCAAACCCCCACCCTTCTCCTAGAAATAATTTCGTGACATTCTATTAGAAAATCGACCTCAGTTCTTGATTTATATTTTATCGAAAAATAGTTTCTGATTTAGGCACAAGGCCAGCAATTTGGGGGCCGGGTAAAATCGATTTAATCAACCTCAATAGTTGACTGGTACTTTATTTTATTAACACCCGAAGAATAACAGCAGTAGTAGTAGCAGCAGTAGTAGTAGTAGAAAGTGATAGACACAGTGGTAGTAGGAGGTGATAGCCACAGCGGTGGTAGTAGTAGGAGGTGATAGCCACAGTGGTGGTAGTAGTAGGAGGTGGTAGCCACAGTGGTGGTAGTAGGAGGTGGTAGCCACAGTGGTGGTAGTAGTAGGAGGTGATAGCCACAGTGGTGGTAGTAGTAGGAGGTGATAGCCACAGTGGTGGTAGCAGTGAGTACATACACGAAAGATTTTAAACTATAGAAACAAGTTTTAGTCTAATAGAGAGTTATTGAGGAATGGCGGATATTGTATAGAACAGGGTTAGAGGGAGGGGGAGAGAGACGGGTGGATGTGAGACTAGGAGAGAGAGGGAGGGAGAGAGAGAGAGACGGGTGGATGTGAGACTAGGAGAAAGAGGGGGGGGGGAGAGAATGGGAAAGTGTGTGTGTGTGATAGAGAAATAGAGTGAGAATAAGAAAGAGAGAGAGAGAAAGTAAGAGTGAGAGAATGAAACAGAGAGAGAGAGAGAGAAAGTGTGTGTGTGTGAGAGAGGGAGAGAGAAACAGAAAGAGAATTGGAAAGAGTGAGTGTGTGTCAGAGAGGGGGACTGAATGAAAGACAGCCGTAGCGACTCACCAATATTTATAAAAAAGATCAATAAGATCTATTATGTACAGTAGCAAATAATTGTTTCTACTTTTGCCACAAGGCCAGCAATTATCCCAGTGAATTACTGGTACTTTATTTTATCGCACCCGTAAGGATGAAAGGCAAAGTTAACCTCGACGGGATTTGAACAGCAAATAATAAGATCTATTACGTACAGTAGCAAACAATAAGATCTATTACGTACAGTAGCAAACAATAAGAGCTACTTAGCAAACAATGATTTCTTATATAGGCACAAGACCAGCAATTTTGGGGAAGGAGAAAGTCGATTATATTGACCCCAGTGCGTGGCTGGTACTTTATTTTATCGACCCCGTAAGGATGAAAGGCAAAGTTAACCTCGGCGGAATTTGAACTCAGATCACAAAGGGCCGTAACTCTATGCTGCAAAGCATGGCGTCCGACTCTCTACCGATACTGCCAATCCACCGTCCTTACAGTAACAAATAATAAGATCTATTATGTACAGTAGCAAACAACAAGATCTATTATGTACAGTAGCAAACAATAAGAGCTATTATTTACGATAGCAGACGATAACAGATCGTAAGACAGTCCTGTCAACTCTACCCCGTCCGAAAGGGAGATCTCCCGTCAACTTTGATGATATGCAAATTTGGCTGATCAGTG
>OZ024762.1:11136185-11143685 GCA_964016885.1 Eledone cirrhosa
TTTATATATTTGGTGGAGCATCTTTGCTATTTAGTTTTGTGTGGTTTTATGCCGTCTATGACACACCAGACCTCCATCCCACTATCAGTGAAGAAGAACATTCTTACTTAAACAGAACTGTAATATGTAAAAGTAAAGTTAAAAATATACCATGGATAAAGATCGTGACTTCTTCCGCTGTTTGGGCAATTATTATAGCTCACACATTCATTAACTGGACGATTATAACTTTCCAACTGGTTCTACCTTTGTATATGAAAGAAGCTTTACATATCGACACAAAGTTTAACGGCTTAATGTCCTCGGTTCCGTTTATTGGACAAATCATAGCCGTGCCTTTTTGCGGAAAATCTGCTGATTTTTTACGTTCTAAAACACGTCTCTCCACACGGGCAGTTCGAGTACTTTATCAGTCAATTTGTTTCCTCGGTTCATCGTCACTGATTATTGCCATAGGGTTTCTCAAGTGTAACCAGAATACTCTGGCAGCTTTTCTATTCTTCTTCTCCGGTGTCAGCCTCACGTTCTATGTTGGAGGTATCGCTGTCAACCACGTTGACATTGCTCCCAGATACGCTGGGGTATTGTACGGCATTACCAACACGTTCGCTTCGATTCCCGGGTTTCTCACTCCATTAACCATCAAAGCGATTACACCGAACGGAACGCAAGAAGAATGGCAGATAGCATTATCTTTGTGTGCTGTATTTTCAGTGCTTGGAACCATACTGTATGCGATAATGGCGAGAGGAGATGTACAGGAATGGGCTAAATCTGACGAAGTGTCAGTGATGGCGAGAAGAACTGTTCAAGAGTTGGTTATAGACGAAGAATCAACCAAACGTCTCCAAAATGAAGAAAATTCAACTCTAAAAGAAGAAATATCACGATAATATTCCATCCATATTTGTTTTTATTTCAGTAACCCAGTAATATCACATTTACTACAAACTTTCTAGGGATTTTAAGGAAATTAGGGGCAGATAGGATCGCAGGAATACTTGTTACAGCTGATGGAGTTGCTACTTGTTGTTGTTGTTGTTATTGTTGTTGTTGTTGTTGTTCTTCTTCTTCTTCTCATTATTGTTGTTTTACGTCCTTATATTATTTTCATCATCACCATCACCATCATCCTCATCATCGCCCTTTACGTTCCGAGTTCAAACCCCGCCGAGGTTAGCTTTGCTTTTCATCCTTACGGGGTCGATAAAATAAAATACCAGTAATGTACTGGAGGTGATTTAATCAACTTTCCCCTCCCCTCCCCTACAAATTGCTGGCCTTGTGCCTATATAAGAAACAATTATTATTATTATTATTATTATTATTATTATTAATAACTGGCAGTGGATTGGTAGAGCGTCGGACTCCATGCTTTGCAGCATAGAGTTATGGCCCTTTATGATCTGTGTTCAAATCCCGCCGAGGTTAACTTTGCCTTTCATCCTTACGGGGTCGATAAAATAAAGCAACAGTCTCGAACTGGGGTCGATTTAATCGACCCCCCCCCCCCCCCCAAAAAAAAAAAAATTGCTGGCCTTGTGCCTATATAAGAAACCATTATTATTATCATTATTATGGCAGTATTGGTAGAGGGTTGGATTATGCTTTCCAGCATAGTTACGTCCCTTTACGATGTGAGTTCAATTCCCGCCGAGGTTGACTTTGCCTTTCATCCTTACGGGGGTCGATAAAATAAAGTACCAGTAATGTACTGGGATAATTGCTGGCCTTGTGCCAAAAAGTAGAAAAAATTATTATTATTATTATTATTATTATTATTAATGTACTGGGTAATTGCTGGCCTTATGCCTAAAGTAGAAACAATTATTATTATTATATTTATTATTATCATCATCATCATTATTGTCACGATGTATGTTTGTGTGTTACCCTTCAAAGGGAATCCAAAAGTGCCTCTCCAAACGGAATAAAAAACTGAAAATATTTTTCTTTGGAAAAAAAAAAAATAACAAAAAACAAGAAAAAGCAAACAAAAAAAAAAAAACAAAGCCAAAAAAAAAACAAGATAAAATTAGATTTAAATAAATAAATAAATGATTTTTTTTAAAAATCTGGAAGTGTTTTCGTAATTGAAAAAACTAAATAAAATGAAACGCTTAATTGATTGATTTGAAGCAGCAGATGTGAGGAGAACGAGATTCTTTATTTTTATATTTTATACACATATAAAGACCCATAACTCTTGATGGCGTCGTAAGGGGCGCCGTCCCCGACAAACTTAAGGGTTTGTCGGGTGACTTAACCATTTAAAACCTGGTGGAGCCCATCCCTCTCCAAGTTGGAATACAGCTGATTGTTCCAGAGACGAGAAGAGAAGATAGATAGATAGATAGATATAAGGGGTGGAGATAGAGGAGGGGATAGAGGAGGAGAGAGGGAGATAGCTAGCTAGCTAAATAGATAGATAGATAGATAGAGAGAGAGGGAAGGAGAGAGATAGCTAGATAGATAGAGAGAGAGAGGGGGGGGGGGCAGAATATATTGGACTGGTGCTTCATTTATCAGCCTCGAAAGAATAAAGGAAGAAAGAAAGAGAGAACGAACGAAAGAAAGAGCGCCACCTGTCGGAAGTTTTAATTATATGGCTCTAACAATTGTTCCAATTCACCGTCTGATGGGTTAATGGTAAATATGACAAGATGGGGAAAGATTTTGGGACAGCATCTTGTGAACATAAGGAGCAGACGTAAGTACACCGTGGACAGTGGACAGAGGTCAGTGGGAAGTGGGAAGTGGTCAGTGGGAAGTGGGAAGTGGTCAGTGGGAAAATAGAAGTGGTCAGTGGGAAGTGAACAGTGGACAGTGGAAAGTGGGAAGTGATCAGAAATGTGTGTGGGAAGGTTAAGGGGGAGATTCTATAAGATAACCAAAGGAGAGTGGAACGGATTTATTCACAGATCGATAGAGTTCTTTTCAATATGTGGCCGTACTAGTTTAAAACAAGTTTTAGCAATTCTTACAGAGATGGTAAGCCAGAGGTCACTCTCAAATAATTCCGTGTTTTTATAATTCCTAGTACTTCTACAATCACTGGTATTGTAACCACCATAGGAGCTTAGCTGGCCAGTCGTATGTGTGAGCCTCGCGAGATGGAATGGCTCTTCCAGCGCATCTCCCTTACTATCCTGTAAGGGAAACGCCGTCTCCATTCTGTCTGCCGGAGCTGTGGGGAGACCAGCACCTGGGACGACTTATTTGCTCCTCATACGGAGAGACGGGGAGGGTGAGAGAGGTGGAGGCGACGACAGTGGGACTTCGGCTCTTCCACGTTCGGACCCAGCACGCGGGACCCCATTTGCTCCTCATACGGAGAGACGGGGAGGGAGAGAGAGGTGGAGGCGACGACAGTGGGACTTCGGCTCTTCCACGTTCGGACCCAGCACGCGGGACCCCATTTGCTCACCATACAGAGAGAGGGGGAGGGAGAGACATGGAGGCGATGGCAGTGGGACTTCGGCTCTTCCACGTTCGGACCATATCCTTGTGGTTGTGTTTATCACTATTATTGCAACCACCTTCAGATGCCACATTTAAAAGAAAATTACAATGTGTAAACCTTTATATTTTCTGAGCTTGTCAAATTCCTTTGCTACAATATTGTGGTCGCAAAGTATACTCATATCAATAAACTAACTTTGTTATTTTAGTCTTTTACAATATCCTGTTTATTAGCTTTGATGGTTCTGTTTGTATGGAGGTAAGTTTCAAAGAAGTTTCAAGCTGGTTGATCAAATAATCCACCGATTTTAGTCGTAAACAGGCGTAAAGCACTCTACGACTTGTTCCTGAAAGTGATATCAACATGGTATCAACCGGACTGTCAATATTATAAAACTGTCTCGCTTCTTTATAATATATATATATATGTATATAGGAATGAAAAATGGCGTGCTGTATTGTTGCATATGTGATACATATGAATAAAACTCAGAACTACTGGCTTCTCTTTCTAATTTTTATTCATATATATATATATATATATATATATATATATATATATATATATATATATATATATATAATACAATATAATAAAGAGAGATAAACACAGATATATGCAATCGTAAGGGACCAGATTCGCTAGGGTGAATAGGATACTAACTATGAACATATATGTGTATGTATGTATGTTTTTTTTTTTACAAATTTCTACAAATTTGATACTTGACGCCCCCAATATATATATATATATATATTGACTGTCACCACATATTATGAACCTGAAGATTGCGAAAGCATGAAAGTACTTGTTCAATTAACACTTAGAATTTAATATTCTATCATACTATTTCATTATAATACCATTATATATTTTAAAGGATTGTAAATAAAACGAGTAAATCAGACAAACTTGGAATTCCTCTTATTAATATATATATATATATATATATATATATATATATATATATATATGTATGTATATATATATATGAAAAGAGGTTAAGTCTTGGAAGCCACCACAATGCACGTGGGGTTGTAAATATGTACGTATGAGAAAAATCAATAAGACAAACAGAGGAAAATAATAAAAAATGGTATACTGGCCTATCACCTGATATCTTTGGTAGAGTGTCTTGAAGAGCCCCAAGCATGACTAACTGAGCTCATGTATGTTATCCAGCGATCTTGTACGGTGTCAACTCCTGGGAATCCCGGCGCTTGGTTTTTTCCCATAAAATCTGTCCGGCCATTCTTTCCTGAGACATTCTAATTACATTTCCGTAATATTAAAGCAACAACTTATTTTTATCTAAGAAAACAAAATAATGTATAATAAAAATATCTTCACCATTTAATTTTTTAATTTTTTATTTTTTTTATTCCAGGTTGATCGACCCCAAAAAATCGGCACAAAATATACTAACTTCCGGTGATCATGTACTTCCGACGTAAACTACCGTTCAATCCGGTGGTAGTTTATACAGTTTAATCTGAATAGTAGAAACGTAGATAAGAATCGTTTAATTTTATTTAGTTTTATACCCTAATTAAAGAACTCTTTTGTGTGGAAGATCTTGCTAAAACCCACCGAGTGAATATCCAGAAAAAAAAAAATAATCAAAAATACAAAGATCTCCCCCTGAAAAAATAAAGCCAAAACCCAAACAAAGAGAAATTCTTTAATCTTTCTTTCAGAAAATGTCCAAGTTTACCAAATTTATCAACCATTATTTCTCATGTCGATGGCGACTGTGTTACGCCGGTTTTTTCGCCTTGCTTCTTATGCAGACGTTACGAGTAGATCTAAGTATGTCGTTTGTTTGTATGTTAAAAACACCGAATCGTACAACTGATGTTGTCAGCCTTCCTAGTGACGATCAGCGCTGTTCTAATTCAGACAATCTTACAATAAACGGGCAAGATTTTGAAGGGGAATTTGAATGGAGTGATATTTTACAATCAAACATATTGGCTGGATATTACTATGGATATGTTGTAAGTAATCTCCTGGGCGGTGTATTGGCTGATAAATATGGAGGGAAGACAGTTATGGGTAGTGTTATATTCTTGTCATCAGTTCTCACTCTTCTTCACCCAAGTTTGTCTCGAATAAGTGGTTACTTTACACTTGTTTTAAGAATATTAACAGGTCTGGTATCGGGTCCGATGTGCCCGGCGGTTTTATCATTATGGGGACGTTGGGCTCCACCACTAGAAAATAGCATATTGATAGGGTTTTCATTTTCTGGTTTATTAGTTGGCAGTATTTTATGCTTTTCAATATCTGGTTACCTTTGTGTGTACGGATTTGACAACGGGTGGGGTTCTATATTTTATATATTTGGTGGAATATCGTTTCTGTTTAGTTTTGTATGGTTTTATGTTGTCTACGACACACCAGACCTCCATCCCACTATCAGTGAAGAAGAACATTCTTACTTAAACAGAACTGTAAAATGTAAAAGTAAAGTTAAAAATATACCATGGAAGAAGATAATGAGTTCTTCCGCTGTTTGGGCTCTCATCATTGCTCACACATGTTATAACTGGACAATTATTTCGTTCCAACTGGTTCTACCTTTGTATATGAAGGAAGCCTTGAACATCGACACAAAGTTTAATGGTTTAATGTCGTCAGTTCCGTGGGTTGGGGATGTCATAGCTGTACAGATCTCCGGAAGATTTGCTGATTTTTTGCGTTCGAAGGGTTACCTCTCAACACGGACAGTTCGAGTGTTTTTCCAGACGATTTGTTTCCTCGGTTCAGCGTCCTTGCTTATTGTCATTGGATTTCTCAAGTGCGACCAGATCATACCGGCAGCTTTTCTATTCTTCTTCACTGGAGTTTGTTTAGCATTCTACATTGGAGGTTTTAACGTTAACCATGTTGATATTGCTCCCAGATACGCTGGGGTTTTGATCGGCATTACAAACACCTTTGCTTCCTTTCCAGGGTTCCTGGCTCCGATATCAAGCAAAGCTCTTACACCAAATGGCACTCGAGAAGAATGGCAGATAGCTTTATCTTTATGTGTCGTATTTTCTGTGCTTGGGACTATACTGTATGCGATAATGGCGAGTGGAGATGTAGAAGAGTGGGCTATATCTGACGAAGAATCAGTCATGGCGAGAAGAAATGTTCAAGAGTTGCTTATATCTGATGAAGGAAACGTTACATGTTCTTCGAATAAAGTCGGCTCTCTAAATAGAAAGGAATCCGGATAGTTGGTAATTTCCACGTTATATACTCACGTTAGAAACCTCGTGATAACATCTTGTTTTCATGGTTACAATGCATCAATATCTTATCAATTAAAGCTTTGATTAATATTATTACACTTGTCAGTATTATTATATAACATTGCAGATATGTATAGCTACCATGAGGCGCTCATAAATCCGCCTCAACAGACCCACACATATGCGCGCGCATGCATACTCACGCCATATATAGTCACCGAGAAGGTCGCAGAATGTGTGACGAAAGAGCTTTAACAATATATAAACAACCTTCCGGTTATCGAACCAACCAACCAACCGGAAATTTATAATAAATTGAAGTGAAAACCAACAGCTGTGTTTTTATTGGCAGCATGGCCCTCCCAAAGTATAACTATATATATATATATATATATATATATATATATATATATATATATATATATATATATAATGGTTGTTTCTGCTTTAGGCACAAGGCTAGCAATTTCTGGGGGGAGGGGAAAGTCTAGTAAATCGACTCCAGTGCATTACTGGTACTTTATTTTAACGACCCAGTTCGGATCTAGCTGCTGAAAAAGCAGGAGCTCAGCCGGCGGTGTCCAGAATCCTTCATATTACCCACTCTACTACCCCAAGTATTGAGTACTTTGGTGAGTAATGGTCAAACTGGTTTTTACTGCATCCATTCTGATTTATTTATATATATATATATATATATATATATATATATATGCAAAGTTTTATTTAAATTGTTGGGTTACAACGAGTAAATATTTATAACTGATATAAAAGCACTCAATGAATTTCTTCTCT
>OZ024762.1:11148685-11161185 GCA_964016885.1 Eledone cirrhosa
TGCGCTGGTGCATTGTCATTGTCAAACAAGATCCCACCATGAAGTTTCCCTTTTCGTTTCTTGACTAATGCCTCTTTCAGTTTCCTTAAAACATTTGCATAGTAAGCTCCTGTCACAGTTCTTTGACCTTCAAGATAATCTATTAGTATCACCCCATCTGAATCCCAGAAAATGGTGGCCATCACTTTTTTATCCGACTTTTGAGATTTGAACTTGATTGGCCCCGATGATCCACGCGGAAGCCACTGTTTTGACTGCTGTTTGGATTTACGGATCATACTGGTAGATCCAGGTTTCATCTCCGGTGATGATTCTGGTCAGGAAATGCTCTTCATCAACTTCAATTTTGTTTAATATCGCCAAAGACAGATCACTTCGAAGAATCAGCTGATCAGGGCACAACGCTTTTGGGACCCATCACACTGAAAGCTTGCTTAGTCCCAAATTATCGTGCAGAATTGAATTTGCCGAACCATATGAAATGTCGAGGGACTTAGCTAACTGATTAACTGTTATTCTTCGATCTTCTTCAATAAAAGTCTGAGCACCCTCAACGTTTGGTCATTTTTTGATGTTCCTAGTCTTCCACTGCGATGGTCGTCTTCAAGGTCGTCTCTCCCTTGTTTGAATCGCTGAATCCACTTGTAGACAGCAGTTTTCTTTGGAGCAGTAGTACCGTAAAGCATCCATAATCTGTGTCCCTTTCCATTTGAGTTTCACCAGAAACTTGATATTCGATCTTATCTCAAAATAACTATTTTCCATTGTTCCAAAAAGAGGTTTTTTAAAGAGTGTCAGTACTGTACAATAGTCCGCGCATGACTGACTGCAAGTGACTGCAAGGTAAACACCCAGTGTCAATGTTCTGACATGTTTAATATTGTTTTAAACTATTTTTTTCTTACTACGATAAAATTCCGCGAACTTTTTGATCCGCCCTCGTATATATATATATACTATGTATATACTATGTATAGACCCTTGTATATATATATATATATATATATATATATATATATATATATATATATATATATATATATATATATATACTATGTATATACTATGTATATATATATATATATAACGAAGGAAATGTGGTAAGGAACCAGGTGGACCATAACGCACCAAAGTACTCAATACTTAGGGTAGTAGAGTGGGTAATAGGAACGAGTAGGGCCCCGACGGCTGAGCTCAAGCCGTTTCGACGGCTAATTCTGGATTGAATTAGCCGTTGAAACGGCTTGAGCTCAGCCGTCAGGGTCCTACTCGTTCCTATATATATATATATATTTATATAAAAAACATGAGAAGAGAGAAGAATACTGCGTGGTTGCACATGGGTTACATATGATAAAAATAGTCCTTCGTCAGTGATTTTCCAACCATCATTGGTATTTCATCGCATTAAAAATCACTTTTTTTTGTTCCATATATATATATGTATATAGTAAGTATATATATATATATATATATTTATATATTTGTATGTATATATATATATATATATATATATATATATATATATATATATATATATATATATATATATACAATTGTAGGTCGACTTTGCTTGGCTGCAGCCAAAGCTTCGATTTTGTTAAGCTTCCATTTGTATATATATATATAAACTATAATAAAGTAAGGAGCGTGGCACTGCGTACAGTTTATAATTTTTTTATCCCATTAGTAAAATAAGTTGGATAATTTGAATAAATAATTAATGAATATTACTTAATTTATCTACTAAATTTCGTGGCTGTTGATTAAATATACTTTATTGTTTATTTAAAGATTCACTTCTTTAAAATTTTCAAATGTCAACACTTCCAGTTAGCGATCGCCTAAATAAAAATACATATATTTCCGTCACTAATTTTCTCCTAATGCAGTTTATATATAATATCGTCTTTTTTTAATGTATCATGGATTACTTTACTGATTACATAAGACAGTGTAACGCAGTCTTTGTTCACTTTCTGTGTATATTGTCAATTACGATTTTATTTGATGTATCATATCTACATGTATATATACCTGCGTATAATATCAATATACACACTACACATGCTAGCAGAAAAAAACCACGCAAAGGGTGGATTTTCTGCTAGTATATATATGCGGGAATGCGTATACCCCCCCCCCCCCCCCCCACACACACACACACAATATTAGTGACTGCTAATACACTCCATTGCTAGTAAGGATTCCTCGCAATCGTTCAAGTGTTGTTCTTAGCGTTCCTACAGTTTTTCCCTCGCTGACTGATGAATCACGCATAGCATTTATTCACCGTTACACAACGCGCACACACACACACACACACACACACACACACACACACACACTCACACACACACACACACACACACACACACACACACACACACACACACACACACACACACACATATATATATATATATATCTAAATATATAATAATTGCTTCTACTTTTTGGCACAAGGCCAACAATTATCCCAGTGCATTACTGTTAACCTCGGCGGGATTTGAACTCAGAATGGCAAGGGCCGTAACTCTATGCGTCAAAGCATAGTGTCCGACCCTTTACCGATACTGCCAATCCACCGCATAATAATAAGGAGTTGACGGACCCAGCATATTTATTTATCAATGCCAGGACCGGTTGTATCTCAGCGTACTCAATAGGTAATGAAGGATACATTCCCAGAGTATACACATAGTTATTCGCTTCAATACAACACACGTAAACGGGTGCCTATAATAGTTCCCGGTCTCCAGTTTCGGCCATACTTAATGCAGCAGTAGGGTGCATTGCACCCTCTGTCTGCATATATTATGCAACAATGCATAATCGGCGTATGTGGCCTCATCAGCGGATATCGCCTAATCAATAACCAATCGATCGACAGAATCGAAACCCCAGCCCATGTCGGCTATGTTCGTTTGTGACGGACGACACAATAAAGTGATTAGTAACTGGAATCTGATACAATTCCGTCCACCGACCAGTCACCGATTTACAAACTTTACCTGGTGGCGGGAGAATAGAAAACAAATATTTTCGTTCCCTTCAAAAGCCCTCGGTCAACGTGTCTCAAACACAAATCAATAAGTGAAAAGATAGTTATTAGAAAGAGCAGTATATAAATAAAAACATATCGAAGGAATCAAAATACAGAAGAAATAAAATCCAGATCAAGGTGTAGCAAATAAACAATAGATAACACGGTTAGAGATCGCACGCCAGGCGCTCGAGTCGATCAGCCTTCCTAGAATGCTTGGAAAAATAAATTTCCCCTTCTTTCGGTTGCAAGCCCAAAGCTCTATCCACTAAGCAATGCGCCTTTACTCGAGTGAATAAACTAGAGCAATGTAAAATAAAGTGTCTTGCTCAACGACACAATGCATCACCCGGTCTGAGAATGAAACTCACAAATCAAAATGGAATTACAGATGAGGAAAAACTTTTTACAACTGGCAGAGAAAGAGACAATAATAATAATTGTTTCTACTTTTGGCACAAGGCCAGCAATTATCCCAGTACGTTACTGGTACTATATTTTATCGACCCCGTAAGGATGAAAGGCAAACTTAACCTCGGCGGGATTTGAATGCAGGTCGTAAAGGGGCGTAACTCTATGTTGCAATAATAATGTTTTCTGATTTAGGCACAAGGCCAGCAAACATGGGGGGAAGGGAAAGTCAATTAAATTGACCCCAGTGTGTTACTGGTACTTTATTTTATCGACCTCGTAAGGATGAAAGGCAAAGTTAACCTCGGCGGGATTTGAACTCAGGCCGTAAAAGGACGTAACTCTATGCTGCAATAATAATAATAATGGTTTCTGAGGGTCAAGCTGCCACTTAAAACGGACCGCCGCGAGTGGTTTAATTAGCAACCTAAAATATTCTGAATACAGAGTTTAACCTACACAACTGTGTATGTTAAAAAGTCTTAATTGTGAGAATTCAGAAAATGATACTGAAATATTATCTTAAGACGAATTAACATATCGTTCGTTATCTTTAAAACATGAAATGCTAAGTCATGTATTTTATATTTAATGTCACTTTGACTTTATCAGTTATATGTTATCAACAGATGTAATTTTACCATCAAATTATATAATTGTTTCTATTTTTGGCACAAGGCCAGCAATTACCCAGTGCATTACTGGTACTTTATTTTATCGCCCCCGTAAGGCTGAAAGGCAAAGTTAACCTCGGCGGGATTTGAACTCAGACCATAAAGGGACGTAACTATGCTGGAAAGCATGGCGTCTGACCCTCTACCGATACTGCCAATCCACCATCTAAGGGTGGTGGATTGGCAGTATCGGTAGAGGGTCGGACGCCATGCTTTGACGCATAGAGTTACGGCCCTTTCCATTCTGAGTTCAAATCCCGCCGAGATTAACTTTGCCTTTCATCCTTACGGGGTCGATAAAGATAAAGTACCAGTAATGCACTGGGTATTTGCTGGTCTTGTGCCAAAAGTAGAAACAATTATTATGTGATATAAAACTTACTAATGCATTTACGTATCCGCTATGTTAGAGCGAAAGTAATTTCTTTTTATATTAACTAATATTGATTTCTTATATTGGTACAGGGTCACACGTCACGGAATCATTCGACGAATTCTGACCTGAACTAAGAACCTAAAGAGACTTTACTCCTGTTTACCGATATTAGAAAGTGACAAGGAATTGAAAGATCTGATGTTATTGCCTTCTCTCAAACATTACAGTTTACAACAGAACCTAATAATTTCTATTCTCTGTACCTTGCAGTCACAACTCAACACTATCACCGTCATTGGTTGAATTCTTGATTAGATCACCTTACCAAAAGATTATCGCTCTGTTTCAGAATTATTGGTAAAAGACGTTCATGATTATAAATTGTACCAATGTCCAGTAAAATATAAATGTGCCAAACACATCCTGACTATAATTTTGAAAGACTACAACTCATTCAAATAGATATACACTGTAGAGACCAAACAAACATTTTATCTAATTAAACCATGATAAAGAAATCGACAGATTTACCAGAAAAAAGAAATACTTTATTAATCTGCTGCAGTTGTCTTTAGTTTTTGTTTAAATTTACAGAACTTACATCACCCGTGTATGAATATATCGTCTGATTCTAAATATCAAGGACATTGTAATAAACATTAGAAGTATACAAAATGTCGGCATTTAAGAGCTTTGTTAACCAATATACTTCATGTCGATGGAAGTTAGGTTATGCGTGTTTTGTAGCTTTTCTACTGATGCAATCATTAAGAGTTGATCTAAGTATGGCCTTTGTTTGCATGTTCAAAACACCCAATCGTACAACTGATGATGAAGTCAATTTGACACTAAACAACGGACATTGTTCTGGATCAGAAAACAATGCGAAAACTCAAGATTTTGAAGGAGAGCTTGAATGGAGTGATACCTTACAATCAAATATTTTAGCTGGTTACTTCTATGGTTATATTGCAACTAATATTTTGGGTGGTGTATTGGCAGACAGATATGGCGGAAAAAGAGTTATAGGATTTTCAGTTGTCTCGTCAGCAATTATGACCATTCTTCACCCAAGTGTATCTCGAATAAGTGGTTACTTTACCCTTGTCCTCAGGATATTAACTGGTGCCGCATCTGGGCCGTTATCACCAGCAATTCAGTCCTTATGTGGACGTTGGGGACCTCCACAAGAAATTAGCTCTTTGATTGGGTTTATATTTGCTGGTCAAATTCTAGGTAGTATCTTAGGTCTTTCAATATCTGGTTACCTTTGTGTGTACGGATTTGACAACGGGTGGGGTTCTATATTTTATGTATTTGGTGGAATATCGTTGCTGTTTAGTTTTGTATGGTTTTATGTCGTCTATGACACACCAGACCTCCATCCCACTATCAGTGAAGAAGAACATTCTTACTTAAAAGAAGCTATAACTTGTGAAAAATGTGTTAAAACCATACCTTGGCGACGATTGCTTTTTTCACCTGCAGTCTGGGCCATCTGCCTTGCTTTGTTTGCTTACGCCTGGACAGATTTAACTTTCCAGGTATTGCTACCTTTATACATGAAAGAAGCCTTAAATGTTAATACAACATCCAACGGAATATTGTCCTCAGCTCCATCAGTTGGACAAATCATTGCTTTACCGTTGAGCGGAAAATTGGCAGACATTTTGCGTTCGAAAAAATATTTATCAACTCGTTCAGTGAGAGTTTTATTCCAAACTATTTCTATGATTGGTTCAGCATGTCTATTGACTGGCATAGGATTTCTCAAATGTGAGGATATCATTCTGATATGTGTTCTATTATTCCTAAGTGGTATAACTCTAGCATTTGCCAGTGGTGGTGTTATCGTTAATAATATTGACATTGCTCCAATGTACGCTGGTGTTTTATATGGAATAGCTAATGCATTCGCCTCATCTGCCGGCAGCATCAATTCCTTAACTACAAAAGCTTTAACTCCAAACGGTACACAAGAAGAATGGCAGTCCGTGCTAGGAATATGTGCAGCTGTTTGTGTATTTGGTGCAATAATATTCGCAATATTGGCAAAAGCAAAAATACAAAACTGGGCGAGTACAAAATCATCTGTTCACCCGAAAGATATAAATCTAAATATAAGTGTTTAACATATTCAACAACTTATTATTTAAAGCCCACGTGACATTATTATGTGAGTTAGTTCATGTAAATTTAGTGTTTTTCTCACCAATACTACTGTTTACATTTGAAAGACTCGCTCCTTACTGGAAAGTGTTCTAGACATTTCATAATTAGAAACGACCATTCTAACACTGGCGATGCACATGTTTTTGTTGTTTTTTTTCAATCAAAATAAATAGACTAATAAATTACATTTTCTCTCCGACAATGTTTTTATGTGTTACTATTAATGCATTTGTTTAGACAGACATTCACACAACTTCGGTTATATCATGTATTCTGTAGACACTTTTTAATGAAATAAATAGGTTTATTTACAATAGTTTATAACTTTGCCTATTAATCCGTATGGTGATATAGTCCGAACGTGGAAGTGTCGAAACCCCACTGTCATCGCCTCCATCTCTCTCGCCCTCCCCCATCTCTCTGTATGGTAAGCAAATGGGGTCCCACGTGCTGGCCTCCCCACAACCCCGGCGGACAGGATGGAGAAGGCAAATCCCCGGTGGATGGTAAAAGAGATGCGCTGGAAGAACCATTCCAACTCGTGAGGCTCACACCTGCGGATGGCCAGTTCAACGCCTATGGTGGTGTATAGGGAGGTATCCCTAGCGCCAAGGACACCAGAAGTCTCCACTGCCAAGGGTACGACCGCGCACCTGTCGGAGAACGTCCGGTACTTGGAGAGTTTGGCCTCCTCGGCCCGACGTGCAGCAGTACCTGGGTTAGTCGTTCAGGGCGGCAGATCAGCTGAGTCGTTAGAACGGCGAACAAATGTTTAGCAGTATTTGTTCTGGCGCTTAACATTCTGAGTTCAAATCTTGCTGAGGTCAACTTTACCTTTCATTCTCTCGAGGTCAATGAAAATAAAATACCAGTCAAGTACTTGGTTAATCGACTTGACACCCACCCCACCCATTGTCTACCCTCTTTAAAATTGCTGGCCTTGTCCTAAAATAGAAACAATTATTAAGATAGTATACCGAGGGTCATATTATCCACTCAATGTTCTGTTTTAAAAGCTGCGATGTTTGGTGAGTCAAGCCGCTGTATGGTGGCTTAATAGAACAATCAGAGTTTTATAGACGTGTTTTCATTTAACCCAGCATCGTTCTCTGAGATGAGATAAAATCTGTCCGGCGATTCTTTCCTGAGACATTCTAACCACATTCCCATAGTATCGTAGCTGTGATCTCTCAATTCAGAGATTCTTTCCTGATACATTCTAACCACATTCCCATAGTATCGTAGCTGTGATCTCTCAATTCAGAGAAGTAGAGACTCAACATGGAGTGAGACTCTCCAGTGATTCTTTCCTGAGATATTCTAACCAGATTCTCACAGTATCAGAGCTGTGATCTCTCAATTCAGAGAAGTAGAGACTCAACATGGAGTGAGACTCTCCAGTGATTCTTTCCTGAGATATTCTAACCAGATTCTCACAGTATCAGAGCTGTGATCTCTCAATTCAAAGAAGTAGCGGCAATGTTAGATGGAGACACCAGGTTCTAAAATAGTTTCAATGTCAGTCAATGGCAGAATTCCTAACAATGATAACAAAATCTGCCTGGAGAGTATAATTCCCGGAAAGAGAAATTGCGGAAGCCGTTACAAAGCTTAAAAAATGTTTTTAAGTGCTCGGAAATATGTGTCAATTTTATACAGAAGAAATAATCTACTTATGTAACATTGACAGTTATTGTAAATTCTCAGTTATCATACGCTTCGTGTCATTTTACCGAGCTCTGCCCTTAATTGGTGATTCACATATCATATTTACAAACTATATATAATCAATTCATATACACGTACGCCCATACATTCAAGTCACACTCACACACACACAAAGATTATAAAGTTCTCCTATATTTCTAATTACAAAAGCAAATCAAGGCCAACGTATTTGAATGAGCTTGTGTATATTCTGAATTAATAAAAGTAAGTAATTAAATAAAAGGCATTTTAGAAATTCTATTTATCTATTTGTGACAAAACACAGCCTGGATGGATTCACATGAAAGTATGAGTTACTGGGTGTCGTATTTCAGTGATAGTCCATTGTAGAACACCGACGGTATAAAAGGTTGAAAACCAGACATTAGCTGCGATGTATTATAACAGGGGTAACGAAAATAACGGTAAGTCATGAGAATCATATATACACATACGCATACGCATACACATACACATACACATACATACAGATATACTCACACAGACGTGCACACACACACACACACATACTATACACACATACATACATGTGTGTATATATGCATACATATATATACATGTACATGCTGAAGCATATAAACAATATGCCCCCACTCCCCCCACCGCAAGGTGGTCGTGGAGGTGCCACGGCAAAAAAGCACCCAGCCCACACTGTAAAGTGGACGTGTAGGCGCCACGAAAAAGCACCCAGCCCACACTGTAAAGTGGACGTGTAGGCGCCACGAAAAAGCACCCAGCACTCACTGTAAATGAGGTTGGTGTTAGGAAGGGCATCCAGCTGTAGAAATCAAGCCAGATCAGTTCCTGTATGAGCAAGGCATGGTCAGCCGACCAGACACTGCCCACAACAGGACAACCCGTCTAACCCATGCTAGCGTGGAAGAACGGACGTAAAACGGTGATGATGACATGTATATATGTATGTGTGAAGGCGCATGGCTTAGTGGTTAGAGCATTGGCCTTGCAATCGAAAGGTTGTGAGTTCAATTCTCAGACCGGGTGATGTGTTGTTTCCTTGAGCAAGACACTTTATTTCACGTTGCTCCAGTTTACTCAGCTGTAGAAATGAGATGAGATGGACTGGGGTCCCTATCATTAAAACACCCAAGACACCTCCAATGAGATATACCTTGGAGGAGACCAGCTAAACCTGCATAGAGGTGTGAGCTGTAACAACAACAACACACACACACACATATATATATATATATATATATATATATATATATATATATATATATATATATATATATAACGAAGGCGGTGTGGTAAGGAACCAGATGGATCATAACGCACCAGAGTACTCAATACTTAGGGTAGTAGAGTGGGTAATAGGAGAAAGTATGACCCCGACGGCAGAGCTCAAGCCGTTTCGACGGCTATTTCAGGCCAGAAATAGCCGTCGAAACGGCTTGAGCTCTGCCGTCGGGGTCATACTTTCTCCTATATATATACACACATAGGTGTGGGCTGTCACACACATACATACTATATATATGTAAGTGTATGTATGTGCGTATGTATATATGTATGTGTATATGTATGTATGTGTGTGTGTGTAGGAATGTATGCGTGTGTACGTGCGTGTGTGGGTCTGTATGAATGTACTTGTATAATTATGTATATATATATATATATATATAGACACACATATATATATACACACATACATACACAGATACATATATATACACATACATAGACACATACACACATACACACACATACGTAGATACATACTTACATACATACACACATATACGCATACATACATACGACCATGCATACATACGACCATGCATACATACAACCATACATACATGTATACACACATACACACACATACACACACACACACACACACACATACATACATACATACATACAAGTATACATACAAACATACATACACACATACATACATACATGTATACATAATACATACATACACACACACACGATGATGATGGCTGCCCCCTCGTTATCGAGTATGGCCATTGCACGATATACCATTATTAATAATAATTAATTAATTCTATCGTGCAATGCCTGTGCGTGAAGATATTTTTTAAAGTGACGAAAGACTGTGCACTGAGCCAATCCCACTCTCTGAGCGACAGTAGCTATAACCTTATACATACATAGTGGCTGCCAACTCGTTTTCGAGTACGGCCACTACTTTATATCCATGTAGGAGTACCTCTACCGATGCGCTGAACAAGTGTGACTTTTTAGTCCAGCCAGCGACTTGAAAACTCTGGTACAAACACTACACTTGTGACAATTATTGACACATAGTGCTGGGCCCATGGTACCATGTAACGACAAGAGCAGAGATCTCCAGATATAAAGCAATGCCTGTGCCGTGAAGCTTTTATAGTGAACAAAGGCACTGCACAAAGCCAGTCCCACTCTCTTAACCAAGATGATATTTACCAAAAAGAAGAACAAGTCAACATCATTGGATACCATCAGGGCTGCAGGTGTTATATCAGAGTTTTCCTTCTCCTAGAATTCTGGCTTGACAAAGGCTAAGGGGTCGTCACTCCCGGCATACATACATACATACATACATACATACATACATACATACATACATACATACATACATACATACATACATACATACATAGTGCCTCAATACAAATCTTGAGAAGCTAGGCTTCACAGGAACAGAAAGAACACAACTAGTTAGAAAATTACAAGTACAATCCATTAATGGAACAGTAAAAATATGTAAAACATTCCAAATATTTTGCATCTAATAACTGCATATACACATGTACAGATACAAAGCATATACACATGCACACATACAACTCAAAACACACATCCACACATACAATAACATCCATATCTACACATGCATGCATACATACATATCTACCTAGTTGATGTTGTGTAAATTCCAATGAGAGAGTCTTGTGTCTATGTTAGAAACCGACTCTCTCTCTATTGGTAAAACTTTGTGAAATTATAAAACCAGAAGAACATACATACATACATAAATGATATTTTAATGACTATCTAGAGAAATGTGTTGTTTTATTAATTTAATCGTGTGAAGCAACATGTCAGCCGTTATCTGGACAACACGTAGTAATTGATAATTCTTCTTTTATATCTACAGACATTAACCAGGTCAATCTTCTGGCCAACATTTTGAGAAAACAAAAAAACAAACGAAGACACTAACAAAAGCACCTGACGTTCACACAGAACCGTCTTAACAGCATTATAGGCCCCCGGGCAAAGCAGAGCACTGGAGCTCCTACCTACACAACCACTCACAGGAATAAAAATACAAATGGGCCCCCTATCCTCGTGGGGCCCCCGGACAACTGCCCAGCGTGCCCATGCGTTAAGACGCGGCCCTGCGTCCACAAACACACTTTTGATAGTAAATCGCTCTCATGATTTTATTTAAGAACGTTTCATTATTTAGGTTCCGAACATCAATTAAATAATTGTTTCTACTTTTGGCACAAGGCCAGCAATTATCCCAGTACATTACTGGTACTTTATTTTACCGACCCCTATAAGGATAAAGGGAAAAGTTAACCTCGGCGGGATTTGAACTCAGACCGTAAAGGGACATAACTCTATGCTCTAATATAATTGTTTCTCCTTTTGACACAAGGCCAGCAATTATCCCAGTACATTACTGGTGTTTTATTTTATCGACCCCTGTAAGGATGAAAGGCGGGATTTGAACTCAGACCATAAAGGGCCGTAACTCTATGCCGCGAAGCATGGCGTCCGACCCTCTACCGATACTGGCAATCCATGGCAACTGCAATTAAATAATGGTTTCTGACTTAGGCACAAGGTCAGCAATTTTTGGGGAGAAGAAAGTCGATTAAATCGGCCCCAGCGCCTTACTGGTACTTTATTTTATCGACCTTGTGAGAATGAAAGGCAAAGCTAACTTCGGCGAGATTTGAACTCAAAACGTAAAGGGCGGTAACTCTCTACCACGAAGCAGGGTGTCCGACGCTCTACCGATACTGCCAAACCCACCTTCAGATTTAAGCACAAGGCCAAACAATTTTTGGTGAGGGGAAAATCGATTAAATTGACATCAGTGTATTAC
>OZ024762.1:11166185-11276185 GCA_964016885.1 Eledone cirrhosa
TAGAGAGAGAGAGAGAGAGAGAGAGAAAGACGGAGCAACCGGAAGTGAGAGGGAGAAGGGAACGGGAGATAATCCAAAAGAGTTTTACAACGTGTGTGAAACATGTCGTAAATATATATATACATGTCAAAATATATATATATATAGGTAGAACACTGGAAGGTAATATCCGTTGTGGTAGAGCACTCAGTTCATTATATATATATATATATATATATATATATATATATATATATATATATATATATATATATATATATATATATATATATATATATATATATATGGGTGGGTGTGTGTGAATGTATACTGTTAGCAGATATACATCATTAGGTATATAATATAGACACGGTGCATAATATTATCATATTATTTCATATACAATATAATCAGGTGTATATGATATCATATTATCTGATATATATTATCATTTCATATGTAACATCGTGAGACCTCACTTGTTCTGTTATCAATAATAGAAAACAGAAGCGTAGCGTTCAAATATTGATTCACGTCAAACGGTATCGATTTTAATGATCTAATATTGATTTTAATTATCTATTATTGATTTCTTATATAGGTACAGAGTCACACGTCAACCAATCAATCGATGAACTAAGAACCTAAAGAGATTTAACCAAATACTGAAAGAACTTTTATTTACAACTTTACCTCTTCTGTTTACCGACATTAGAGAGTGACAAGGAATTGAAAGATCTGATGTTATTGCCTTTTCCCATTGATTAAATCACCTTACCAAAAGATTATCGTTGAATTATTTCGATTCTCTGTTTCAGAATTATTGGTAAAAGACGTTCATGTTTATCGATTATAAATTGTACCAATGTTCAGTAAAATATAAATGTGCCAAAGACATCGTGACTATAATTTTGAATGACCACAACTCATTCAAATTGATATCCACTCTTGAGACCAAATAAACATTTTAGCTAATTAAACTATGATAAAAAAATCGACAGATTTATCAGAAAAAAGAAATAATTTATTAATCTGCTGCAGTTGTCTTTAGTTTTGGGTTTAAATTTACAGAACTTACATCACCCGTGTATGAATATATCGTCTGATTCTAAATATCAAGGACATTGTAATAAACATTAGAAGTATACAAAATGTCGGCATTTAAGAGCTTTGTTAACCAATGTACTTCATGTCGATGGAAGTTAGGTTATGCGTGTTGTGTAGCTTTTCTACTGATGCAATCATTAAGAGTTGATCTAAGTATGGCCTTTGTTTGCATGTTCAAAACACCCAATCGTACAACTGATGATGAAGTCAATTTGACACGAAACAACGGACATTGTTCTGGATCAGAAAACACTACGAAAACCCACGATTTTGAAGGAGAAATCGAATGGAGTGATACCTTACAATCAAATATTTTGGCTGGTTACTTCTATGGTTATATTGCAACTAATATTTTGGGTGGTGTATTGGCAGACAGATATGGCGGAAAAAGAATTCTAGGAGGTTCTATTCTCTCGGCAGCAATTGTGACGTTTCTTTACCCAAGTTTATCTCGAATAAGTGGTTACTTTACGCTTGCCTTAAGGATAATAACAGGTTTGGTATCTGGGCCGATATCACCAGCAATTCAGTCCCTATGTGGACGCTGGGCCCCTCCACAAGAAATTAGCTCTTTGATTGGGTTTATATTTGCTGGTCAAATTCTAGGTAATATTTTAGGTCTTTCAATATCTGGTTACCTTTGTGTGTACGGATTTGACAACGGGTGGGGTTCTATATTTTATGTATTTGGTGGAATATCATTTGTGTTTAGTCTTTTGTGGTTTTATGTCGTTCATGATACACCAGATCACCATCCTTCTATTAAAGAAAAAGAACGATCTTACTTAAACCGGACAATACTAAGTAAAAAAGCCGTGAAGAAAGTACCTTGGCGAGAAATACTTACTTCACCTGCAGTTTGGGCCATCAATATCGGATTGTTTTCTTATGGCTGGACGAATATATCTTTCCAGGTATTGCTACCTTTATACATGAAAGAAGCCTTAAATGTTAATACAACATCCAACGGAATAATGTCCTCAGCTCCATCAGTTGGACAAATCATTGCTTTGCCGTTGTGTGGGAAATTTGCAGACATTTTACGTTCAAAAAAATATTTATCAACTCGTTCAGTGAGAGTTTTATTCCAAACTATTTCTATGATTGGTTCAGCATGTCTATTGATTGGCATAGGATTTTTCAGATGTGACCATATCGTTCTGATAGGTGTCCTCTTATTTATAAGTGGTATAACACTATCATTTGGCAGTGGTGGTGTCTTAGCTAATAACAGTGATATTGCTCCAAGTTATGCAGGTATTATATTTGGAATTGCTAATACATTTGCTTCAGTAGCCGGCTGTGTTAGTTCTTTATCTACAAAAGCTCTAACACCAAACGGTACACAGGAAGAATGGCAGATCGTGTTGGCAATATGTGCAGCTGTTTGTGTATTTGGTGCAATAATGTTTGCAATATTGGCAAGGGCAGAAATCCAAGATTGGGCAAGTTCACAGAGATCTCGAGCAGCTATTCACCCTGTTCATTCAACTGAAACAAATATACACCAAATGGTTTAGTAATTTCGCTGAATTTTCACCGTGACATTTTTATCATCCACCAATGCATAAATGTATGTGCATTTTCTCCTCAACATTTATATTAACAATGAAGCTCTGAATAGAATTGTTCGTCTCTAAATGGAGAAGGTACAGAACATTTAAAAATAAATCTAAATCCATTCAACCGCTTTCGTCGTGTTTTTTCTTTCAACTGTGAATTATAATGAAATAAAGTTTATGCTTTGACTAACATAGTGTATATATTTGATCAATATATATTTTAATTTGTTGGTAATTAGAGCGTGTAAAAGTAATTCTTACTAGTAAAATAAACACGCGTATACACACACTCACACATACATACACAAACTGTTGCCTTCACTCTACATTTATATATTTCTTGATGTTTGTGACCTGGTTACTAACACAGTCCCATTGCAACTAATCACCTGGAATTGAAACATATTGATGGCTATAAGGGCAACAGGTTTTGTGTTTTTCAATGACTAAAATGTGATATAATTGTTTTATTTTCAACACACAATCTCAGATCAAGTCATTTGCCAGACATGTACAACTGTAGCTAAAATGACTCTTCCATGATGTAATTGCTTTAGTTTCAGTACACAGTCTCAGATTGATATGAAGAACTGAAAAAGAAAATCCCTTAAAAATGACAAACCTTATTTTGTTTCACTCTGAACTCTATAGAGGTACATTTTCTGCAACCTCTTTGAAGTTATCTGAGCGATTTAGTTCAATAAAAATCTATTCGATTTTAATGAAGTATGTATGCTTCGCTTCAAGGATCGACTTGTAGAAATAGCTAAGCAGTTCAGCCGCGAATAGTGACAAAAACGACGACAATAATAACAGTGACAACAATAACAAAAATTGTTTCTTTATTCGCTACAAGTGCACAGAAGGAGAAACATCACAAAGACGAAAACAACACACACACACACACACACACACACACACACACACACACACACACACATATATATATATATATAAATGTATGTATAGTATATTTGGCAATATACTGTATGTTTAATTAAAAACATTTAGAAGACCATTCGCTATGAGTTTTAAAGTAGTGACTATGTCTCTTACTTGTTCTCGGTAAATATATATATATATATATATACAATATATTAATAAATGGAAACTATATTTATAAAACCATAATTATTTTATTATATATATTTCAAGGGCGACCAAGGTAAATTATGGTGCGCTTTCATCAGATAAAATACAGATGTTTTATAAATAAATATTGACATACCCGGAAAAAAGACAACCTTAACGGTTGAAGTTCACTTTATATCAGTAATAACATTTTTAAGCTTGTTGAATACCATCAAATTAAATATAACCTCTGCATATATATATATATATAGTATAAAAAAACGAAAACTCAGTGATGCAGCTGGACTCAGTTTATTGCGTGTTACAATTGTTTCGCCGGCAGCTCGAGATGCATCACTGTCCAGATGCATCACTGATTTTTCGTTTTTTTTTATACTATCCACACTGTACTCTGTATGAATATTGAGTGTTAATTTTGGCATACCGCCTATGGAAGCACCATAGCTACCATTATACAGAAATATATATATATATATATATATATATATATATATATTTACACATATGTATGTGTGTGCCTACATATACATATATATAATTATATATATATATATATATAAAGATATATATATATATATATATATATATATATATATATATATATATATATATATATATATATATATATATATATATATATATATATATATATATACATACATATATATATATATACGCATATATGTATGTATGCACACATATGTTTTATAAATATAGTTTCCATGTATTTAATATCATTGAATATGTGTATATATATATATATATATATATATATGTGCATTTTAATTTGCAGACGCCAACTTAATATGGCGAATGCTATTGGTGAATTCTTTATCACGCCAATTTTAAAAATGACTAGACATGTCCTGCATCAGGATGGCGCCCCTACAATTCTACTAGCAGTTAAGGACAATTTACATCTACTTTTTAAAGATTACACGATTCTTTGAGGTATTTTAAAGATTACACGATTCTTTAAGTATTTGATTTCAAAATATTTTGATAGTTTATATAGAGAATTTATATATATATATATATATATATATATATATATATATATATATATATATATATATATATATACATATATATATATATATATACTAGCAAAAGAGCCCGTTGTTGCCGGGCATACATTTCGCCTTTGTCAATGAAGAACCCTCTCTCCTCAATATGGCCGTCTTTAAATAGCCCCAGAATTCTGCTATTTTAAGGAAGAACAAGCTCCGAGCCTTAAATAACCTATGTATCAAATTTGAATTAAATGGGATGGAAATTGTGGAAATGCATTGCCAGCATACAAACGGTAAGACATTTTCGTTTATATATATATATATATATATATATATATATATATGTTGTGTGTGTATATATATATATATGGTTGTATATGTATAATATGACTTGGCATGACTTGGCAAGCTATTTAGAACTCTGGTTTAACCGCTTTACTTCCCTCCGAAGAAGAGATATTATCTCGAAAATTAAGGACATTTAAATAAATCTAAGGTAAAAGACTAATTGTCAACAATATCTTTTGCATTTGCATTCTTTATTCTATGTCCATACCTGCATTGTTTTGGCTTTATTATACATATACAAACGTTTATACCTCATTACACAATGCTTCAAGTGAACTATAACTTCCTCCTATATATATATATATATGCATATATACATATATATATATATATATATATATATATATATGTATATGTATATATATCTATCCAGGGAGTGTACTGTGGAGTTACTGTAGGTTCATCCGATGAGCACTCGATGTTTAGGTTCACTTCTTTGTCGAGGTGTAGAGCTAGATAGAGTGTATTATAGTGAAATTACAATTATAAGGGGACTGACGAGCCGTGGATTACAGAGTCGGGCTAGATCGATACAGATCGAACCTTGAGCTGATCAGTGGCGAAACGCGCGCATCACCAACCAATAAACGTAATGAAGGAGTAACCACTCGTCCTTGTTTTATTTTACTATATATATATATATTTATACATTATCAGGGCGACCGAGACTACGTGATTGTGATTATAAAGTTATATAATATATGCATAAAATATCTGACTTAAATTTGTTTTATTTCTCGATTATTATCTTTTGAGGACAAGGTTTTCTATGTTTTGAGAGGTGGCGCTGAAGTATGTGTACAACTAAGTGACAATAAAATTAGATATATAAAATAAACATGAATCTGTTTAACAAGGTTTTCGATATTAAAATGGTGTGTTGAAACAAATATTGCTATATTTTGGGAGGGTCATGTTGTTATAATATTGCCAGAAATATCTAAGAAAGCATTTCAGCAATACACCGGGAGGAAACATAATAGTATCATTGATGGTGTCACAGGTGTGTGACGAAAGAACTCTGAGAGACTATATTTATGCGTACATTTTTAACTGTTGGTAAACTAATGATAAACATTGATTACCAGCTAAATTAACTATAGGGATATAAAATATACGGAAGCGAAAACCAACCCAAACCAAAGAGTGAGTGTGTATGATTATATATTTTTGGCAATATTATAACAATATGACCCTCCCTAAATATAACGATATAAACTAAACATTTTTATTTATATGTGTTTCAGTTGAATGAACAGGGTGAACAACTGTTCGAGATTCGTGTGCAATTGCCCAGTCTTGGATGTCTGCTCTTGCCAATGTGGCAAACATTATTGCACCAAATACACTAACAGCTGCAAACAAGGCCAACACGATCTGCCATTCTTCATGTGTACCGTTTGGAGTTAGAGCTTTCGCAGATAAAGAACTAACACTACCGGCTATTGCGGAAAATCCGTTGGCAATCCCATAAATGACACCAGCATACATTGGAGCGATGTCAATGTTGTTCACCAAAACCCCACCAATGCCTAATGATAGTGTTATACCACTTATAAATAAGAGGACACCTATCAGAACGATATGGTCACACCTGACAAATCCTATACCAATCAATAGACATGCTGAACCAATCAGAGAACTAGTTTGGAATAAAACTCTCAATGAACGAGTTGATATATAATTTTTTGAAGATAGAATATCTGCAAATTTCCCACACAACGGTAAAGCAATGATTTGTCCAACTGATGGAGCTGAGGACATTAATCCGTTGGATGTATTTTTGACATTTAAGGCTTCTTTCATGTATAGAGGTAGCAATACCTGGAAAGAAAACTCTATCCAGTTATAGGCAAATAAAGTCAAGTTGATGGCCCAAACTGCAGGTGAAAAAAACAACCGTCGCCAAGGTATGGTTTTAACACGTTTTCCACAGAATATAGAACTGTTTAAGAAAGAACGTTCTTCTTCATTGATGGTTGGGTGGAGGTCTGGTGTATCGTAAACGACATGAAACCACAAAAAACTAAACAGCAACGATATTCCACCAAATATATAAAATATAGAACCCCAGCCGTTGTCAAATCCATATTTACAAAGGTAACCAGATACTGAAAATCCTATAATATTTCCTAGAATTTGTCCAGAAAATAAAACCCCAACAAAAGAACTAATTTCTTGTGGAGGGGCCCAACGTTTGAATATAGAATAAAATGCTGGACACATAGGTGCTGATACCAAACCTGTTAATATCCTTAAGACAAGAGTAAAGTAACCACTTATTCGAGATAAACTTGGCAGAACAATGGTCACAATTGATGCCGAGATAATAGAACATCCTAGAACTTTTTTCCCGCCATATCTGTTTGCCAATGCACCACCTACCACATTAGTTGCAATATAACCATAGAAGTAACCAGCCAAAATATTTGATTGTAAGGTATTACTCCATTCAAGCTCTCCTTCAAAATCTTGGTTTTTCGTATTGTTTTCTGATCCAGAACAATGTTCGTTGTTTCGTGTCAAATTGACTTCCTCATCAGTTGTACGATTGGGTGTTTTCACCATACAAACAAAGGCCATACTTAGGTCAACTCTTAGAATTTGTAGCAGAAGTAAAGCAGTGGTACAAGTGTAACATAACCTCCATCGATATGAAGTATATTGGTTAATAAAGCTCTTAAATCCCGACATTTTGTATACTTTCTGGTTCCTAGCAGCGCTTCACGGTGACAAGGCGGATCACGACGGATTCTGTGCGCAGGGAGGGTCGTCAGAACCAACCGTGGAGATGGGATATTTTTTAAAGTGGGGTGGAATGTAGATTCATGTAGATTCCTGCATTCTCTTATAAACTGTATTGATTGGGAAAATGTAGCGTAAGCACGTCTTTTAATTCCTTGACTGTTTATTGTAAATATGAGTTCATACACAAGAAACGGTTGAAAGATATATGATAACTGACTTGTTAATAAACGACATCAGCTCAATTCTAGTCGGTTCTTTGATTTATCTAAATGTTGTTGTATTTCTTATATTAGTTCATTGTAAATGAATGTCGGCTGGTCCTTGTGATATAGTTTTTATTCCATATGAAGCCAGTCCATGTAAATTAATCCTTATCCTCTCCTCTAAAATGTAGAAGAAACTGCAGAACATCCAGGTTTGAGAAATATTATTGCTATCATAAAGGTTGGTTAGTAATATTGAGACGTGCTTTCCAGAGTTCGATAGGTCTCTTTAGGTTCTTAATGCAGGTAAGAATTCATCGATTGTTCCTGAGATGTGTGCCTCTGTACCAATATATGAAATCAATAATAGATCAATAATATCAATGTTATAACCTTTCTTTATGGTTTTATTTATTGATTAAATAAAAAATAAAGTCATGTACATCTCATGATGAATGACACGATAATACAACTGGTATTATTTTACACTTTTTACTATATTATGATATAATACGATATTATACACTTTATAACACTATATACCTAATAATATACACCTGGTTGTGAAGGCGCATGGCTTACTGGTTAGGGCATTGGGCTTGCAATCGGGAGGTTGTGTGTTCTTAAGCAAGACACTTTATTTCACCTTGTTTCGGTTCACCCAGTTGTAGAAATGAGTTGCGACGTCACTGGTGCCAAGTCGTATCATATATAGTGTACATATATATATATATATATACATATATAGAATATTTTCGTATCGTGAGAGAGTAGAGGTTTAAAGGGATAAGCGATACATATAGTTAAATGAGTTCCATGTATTTTATTATGCGCATTTCAAAAACAAATATCATCATGCAATAACATTTGTGTTTTCATCAGATAAAATAGGAAGACATGATATGAAGGTTAAAAACACTTGTGGATAGTGCAGTTTTAAATCAACATATGATATGTTGATTTAAAACTGTACTATCCACAAGTGTTTTTAACCTTCATATCATGTCTTCCTATTTTATCTGATGAAAACACAAATGTTATTGCATGATGATATTTGTTTTTGAAATGCGCATAATAAAATACATGGAACTCATTTAACCATCTTTTGATCTTATATATTACATATATATATATGTAGAGGTTATATTTAATTTGTTGGGATTCAACAAGCTTAAACATTTTTTAAGCTCCAACCGTTAAGGTTGTTTTTTTTTCCGGGTATGTCAATATTTATTTATAAAACAAATCTGTATTTTATCTGATGAAAGCGCACCATAAATTACATTGGTTGCCCTTGAAATATATATATAATAAAATAAATATGGTTTTATAAATATAGTTTCCATTTATTAATATATTGTATATATATAATATATATATATATATATATATATATATATATATATATATATATATATAACGAAGGAAATGTGGTAAGGAACCAGGTGGACCATAACGCACCAAAGTACTCAATACTTAGGGTAGTAGAGTGGGTAATAGGAACGAGTAGGACCCCGACGGCTGAGCTCAAGCCGTTTCGACGGCTAATTCTGTTAGCCGTCGAAACGGCTTGAGCTCAGCCGTCGGGGTCCTACTCGTTCCTATATATATATATATATATATATATATATATATATATATATATATATATATATATATATATCATCACCGTTTTACGTCCGTTCTTCCACGCTAGCATGGGTTAGACGGGTTGTCCAGTTGTGGACAGTGTCCAGTTGGCTGACCTCGTCATGCTCATACAGGAATTGATTCTGGCTTGATTTCTACAGCTGGATGCCCTTCCTAACACCAACCTCATTTACAGTGAGTGCTGGGTGCTTTTTTTCCGTGGCGCCTACACGTCTACTTTTCAGTGGGAGGGGGTGGGGGCATATTATCTATATGCTTCAGCATATATATATATATATATATATATATATATATATATTTCTTTATTTGCCACAAGGGCGCACAATAAATAGGACAATACAAGGACTTATGGCGGGGTATGTATATATAGTGTATATATGAGTTGTGCCAAGCTGTATCGGCATTTGCCTTTCCCTTGGACAACATCGGTGGAGTGGAGAGGGGAGACCGGTATGCATGGGTGACTGCTGTTCTTCCACAAACAACTATGCCCGGACTTTTGCCCCGGAGGGGAACTTTCTAGGGGCAAATCCCATGGTCGTTCGTGACCAAAGGGGGTCTTTTTATACACCTGATGATATACATTTGATTATATAATACACCGGAGTATAATATACACCTGGTGTTCTGCTTAATTGTTGTTAACCTATACCTGTAGGATCGACATACGCAGGGAGGGTGTTCCATATGATTTTGACTTCATATCTATATATCTATATAGATGACGAATTGGCAGAGTCGTTAGAACGTCGGATAGAATGCCTTATGGTATTTGTTCCGGCTCTCTGCTGGCTGAGTTTAAATCCTGCCGAGGTCAACTTTGCCTTTCATCCTTTCGAGGTCGATAAAAAAAAGTACCAGTCTAGTACTGGGGTCGAATCTTCTTATCCCCCCCCCCTCTCTCTCTCTCTCTCTCTCTCGCTCTCTCAATTTCTCTCTCAATTTCTCTAGAAGAAATCTGCTGTAACTTAGACCTGGAGAGGGATGGGATCCGGCAGGCTTAAAATGGCTAAGAAACGCGGTATATCAATATGGCGGCGCACTTAAGACTTTAACAGGAGTTGTGGGACCATACATTCATATGTACATCTGTATAAGGTTTATGTAATTCTGATGTGATAAACAATTACAGCACCATTAAAGATCTGGTTAACTCTTAACGTCCTGAACTACACACAACCTTATTAGAAAGATATTTATCAAAAGTATAAAACAACACTTTGAATGCAACACATTAAAATGTAAAGTCTTTACTGAAACACTGTAAATGTTCGCAACAAAATTTGAATTAACAAAAATATAAGAAACCACATTAGCAAGACATTCTTAAAAAGTATAAAACAGTACAATGATTGCATTACATAAAAAATTAAATTTTATACTCTAACATTGCAAATTTTCACAAAAATCTGACCACTAGTAAATATACTATAGACGTTTTAATTATCAATGCACATTAGCAAAACATTCTTAAAAGATACAAACATCTCTAAGACTGTATTGCATTAAAAATTGATGTCTTTACTCGAAAACAGCAAATTATTTACGACAGTAAATATACTATAAGTATTTGAATTTACAAACCTGCTTTTAGAAATGTTCTGCTAAACCGTTGAAGGATGTTAGAAGATGTTCACTTAAATCATGTTCACACATACATTTATATGTATATATCGAAGAAGATACCAACACTCTGTGTGTGTGTGTGTGAGAGAGTGGGAGAGAGAGAGAGAGAGAGAGATAGTGAGAAAGAAAGATAGTGAGAGAGGGGGTGAGAGTGTCTACGTGTTTATTCATGTGCAAAAAGTAGAAACAATTATATTTAACGGTGGGTTTGGCAGTATCGGTAGAGGGTCGGACGCCATGCTTTGCAGCATAGAGTTACGGCCCTTTGCAGTCTGAGTTCAAATCCCGCCGAGGTTAACTTTGCCTTTCATCCTTACGGGGTCGATAAAATAAAGTACCAGTAATTCACTGGTATAATTGCTGTCCTTGTGCCAAAAGTAGAAACAATTATATTTAACATATCTAGAACATCTCCGATGTTAAGTACAGTTTTTCACGGTTCTGTTGTTTATTTAATCAAAGAATATATCCCGCCCAATATCACACGGTCTCTCTCTTTTTCTCTCTGTCACTCACACACACATGTATACATATATATATATATATATATTAAATGGCGAGTTGTGTGGTTGCATTTAAGTATATTATTTTCGTTTTTGAATTATACATAAATGCAACCACACAGTTCGCCATTTTATTCATATAAGTTTCCTTCTCCTCTGCGACCCGTCTCGCTTTTCTCCCCTTGTTGCTACCCTCTCTCTCCCTCTTACTTTGGCTCACCTCCTCTGCTAGTCACCTTCTCTCGGCTAGCCTGCCACTATAACTATCTCTTTCTCGCGTCCTCTTACTTTCACTCACTCCCTCTCTGCTAGTCATCCTCTCTCCGCTAGCTCTCTTCCTCCCTTGTCCGCCACTGTATGCACTCTCTTTTCTCGCTAACACTGATACGGCTAAGATGTGTCTTTTTTCTCTCGTCAAACTCGCCAGTTCTTACGTTCGAAATGAGTCGTTGGCTTGATATTTTCCTTATTTTACCTCTCTTTACGTTGCTTCACCCTTCGTGTCTGTTTACATGTTTTTCTCCCCCCTCCCCACACTTTTATCCCAATAACTTATTTTAGTTATTGTTCGCCCTAGGCTGAGGTATCGTGTCTCTAACACAAAGAAATACCTATGATTTCTAGCAGACAACTGACGATAGATATTCCCCTCTTTCGCCCGTAACTTTTATTTTTCCTTTTTTCATTATACAGTATATATATATAAATATATATATATATATATATATATATATATATATATATATATATATATATATATATATATAATATATATATATATATATATATATATATATAGGAACAAGTAAGACCCCGACGGCTGAGCTCAAGCCGTTTCGACGGCTAATTCTGTACACTTTGGTGCGTTATGGTCCACCTGGTTCCTTACCACATTTCCTTCGTTATATATATATATATATATATATATAAAATATTTAAAAAATAATGAATAAAACAATGAAACAGTTCCTTATATTACATTGAGTTCTTCATACGGATTGGACACTACCGTAAACTCTTGGTAGATTTATCTACATATATATATATATATATATATATATATATATATATATATGTATGTATATATATATCAGAATGGAGGCGGTAAAAACTAGTTAGACCATTACTCACCAGAGTACTCGATACTTGGGGTAGTAGAGTGAGTAATATGAATTTTTCATATATATATATAGTAATAATAATAAATGCGAAGACTAAAATCCAAAGAAGACTCGATAAGGATAAATATATAAGAACCCTAGACCAAATATATACCTAGCTGTGTGTGATTACACACTTTACAAATTATCGCCTGTGATTGTTTCATGTGTTTATTTTAAATATATATATATGTATGTCAATCAATTTCTAGTTGATATAAAATGCTCGGATCTATTCATTGGAATCTTTGAGCTTATTCTACAGTGGATATGGCGCATGTCTCGGACATGACTCCTTTAATTTAATTTAATTTGATTTATTTCGGATATTTATATATATATCCGAAATAAATTTTACTAAAAGCTTAACATTATTTGTCTAAATAAAGTACCAGTAATGCACTGGGTAATTGTGGCCTTGTGCCAAAAGTAGAAACAATTATTTGTCTAGGCAGACAGTACTTGATTTAGGAGTTGCAGAAACCCAAATGCTGGATTTTACCAACCTTCCAGGGGTCAGGGTATAATTTTCAATCATATTTTATTTGTTTGACCCGAATTACTTGGTCGTTTCTATGGCTGTGCGGATAATGGTTTAACCATCGTCTCAGTATGTTTGGCCTTTTAACTTATGTGGTAGCTCTAGTCCGCTAGCGTCTATGGAGCGCTTGCCACACATCTCAGAATTTGTATTTCGCTAATTTCCAATAGCCGAAATACGATTCTCGCTAATTTATATTTGTATATATATATAGTTATGTAATAAACAACATAAGATAATTATTTCATTTACCAGTGGTTTCTTGAAGACAGATGTTGTGTCTGTCTTCAGTAGTCAGAATGAATAAAAAAACATGGTGTATGACGACTGCAGACAGACACAACACTGGTAAATGAAATAATTATCTTATGTTGTTTATTGCATAACTAATAAGCTCTGAAGCCTACATAGAGCACTCTTTTTTCCTGTACCTTTCTGACGGAAATGCTTCATTCACACACGCACACACACACACACACATACATATACATATATATATATATACATAAATAACAAAGAAGGTGTGGTAAGAAACCAGGTGGACCAACCATAACGCACCAAAGCACTCGATACGTAGGATAGTAGAGTGGATAATAGAAAAAGTGTCATGACCCCGACGGCTGAGCTCCGGCCGTTTCGACAGCTAGATCCGGGGGGTGGGTATTCCATATGATTTTGACTTCATATCTATATATCTATATAGATGACAAATTGGCAGAGTCGTTAGAACGTCGGATAGAATGCCTTATGGTATTTGTTCCGGCTCTCTGCTGGCTGAGTTCAAATCCCGCCGAGGTCAACTTTGCCTTTCATCCTTTCGAGGTCGATAAAAAAAAGTACCAGTCTAGTACTGGGGTCGAATCTTCTTATCCCTCCTCTCTCTCTCTCTCTCTCTCTCTCTCTCTCTCTCTCTCTCTCTCTCTCTCTCTCTCTCAATTTCTCTCTCAATTTCTCTAGAAGAAATCTGCTGTAACTTAGACCTGGAGAGGGATGGGATCCGGCAGGCTTAAAATGGCTAAGAAACGCGGTATATCAATATGGCGGCGCACTTAAGACTTTAACAGGAGTTATGGGACCATACATTCATATGTACATCTGTATAAGGTTTATGTAATCCTGATGTGATAAACAATTACAGCACCATTAAAGATCTGGTTAACTCTTAACGTCCTGAACTACACACAACCTTATTAGAAAGATATTTATCAAAAGTATAAAACAACACTTTGAATGCAACACATTCAAATGTAAAGTCTTTACTGAAACACTGTAAATGTTCGCAACAAAATTTGAATTAACAAAAATATAAGAAACCACATTAGCAAGACATTCTTAAAAGTATAAAACAGTACACTGATTGAACCCCACCCATCCTGTAGACACCTGTCTTGCAGGCATTCGGTGGATTGGCAGTCTCGGTAGAGGGTCGGACGCCATGCTTTCCAGCATAGTTACGTCCCTTAACGATCTGAGTTCAAATCCCGCCGAGGTTGACTTTGCCTTTCATCCTTACGGGGTCGATAAAATAAAGTACCAGTAATGCAGTGGATAATTGCTGGCCTTGTGCCAAAAGTAGAAACAATTGTTACTTTAAGTGATAAACAAGGATTGGTATTCCAATTTTGAACATGTTTACAGTGTTCATTCTGCCTTTGTTAATATTATAGCTGTAAAGAATTAGCTTTTAATGAACTCCCTTTTCTTTAAACCCTTCAACCAATGACTTACACCCATCCCAATCCCCACCCTCTCCTACCACCAGATAAGGAAAGAGATAAATACTACCATTTACTTGGACAGTTAGCTTCCTGATGATTTCTCACGAATGAAACAGTTCTAGTCCTGTAGAAGCTCTTCTATATTAAAACATATATATATATAGAGAGAGAGGAAAATGTAAGACCCCGACAGCAGAGCTCGAGCCGTTTCGACGGCTATTTCTGGACAAGAATTCTAGTCCAGAAATAGCCGTCGAAACGGTTTGAGCTCTGCCGTCGGGATCTTACATTTTCCTATTACCCACTCTACTCCCCTAAGTATTGAGTACTCTGGTGCGTTATGGTCCATCTGGTTTCTTACCACAACTCCTTCGTTATATATATATATATATATGTATATATATATATATATATATATATATATATATATATATACATATGAAATTAATATATCTATCTATCTATATATATATATACATATATATACATATATATATATATATATATATATATATATATATATATATATATATATATATATATATATATGTATATATATATATATATATATATATATATATATATGTATATATATATATATATATATATATGTATATATATATATATATATATATATGTATATATATATATATATATATATATATATATATATGTATATATATATATATATATATATATATATATATATATATATATATATATATATATATATATATATATATATATATATATATAGAGAGAGAGAGAGAGAGAGAGAGAGAGAGTGATTTAAGGATTGTAACTTCCGGCTATTGTAGTTTCACTATATATATATATATATATAGGAGTAAGTAAGACCCCGACGGCTGAGCTCAAGCCGTTTTGACGGCCTAATTCTGTACTGAATTAGCCGTCGAAACGGCTTGAGCTCAGTCGTCGGGGTCTTACTTACTCCTATTACCCACTCTACTACCCTAAGTATTGAGTACTTTGGTGCGTTATGGTCCACCTGGTTCCTTACCACTTTTCCTTCGCTATATATATATATATATATATATATATATATATATATATATATATATATATATATATATATATATATATATATTAGAAAGTGAGGTTTTTTTTATAGAATGAAAAATAAACCGAGGTGTCCTACACGAGTGAAAGTATAAAGAAAAAAAGATGAAATCGAAAATGCAACTGGAGTCTTATTTTTTAAAAAAATATATATATTTATTTGGTTCCTTTACCGGTTTCGCAGTTCTTCTGCTTTTCAAAAGTACAGTTGAGATGGAGGGTCTGTGGTTTTTCTCACATATATATATATATATATGGAAAAAGGAAAAGAATGGCTTCACTCGTAGTTCTGAACAATTTAATTTCATAATATTATAATTTTACAATTTGGTTTTGTAGATCTAGTACGTTCTTTGTTAACTTCGGTGGGGAGATTTTTTTAAATATTCCTGGTTAACTTTCCTGGAGAACTTTCTCGCATTCGTCGGTTGTGATTGACAATCTGCCTGGCGCACGAACAGAAGGACGTGTTTTTTCTGCCGGTGGCATATCATAAAATCGAATTTAATCTGAAGATACAGTGCTCATAAAACAACAACAAATGCATGAATTACATCTTGATTGCATCGGAGAACCGTTGAAATAATTATAACGAATAAACGATTTATGTAACATCAACATTTTTCTCAATGTTTTTATATATATATACATCCACACACACACACGCGCACACACGCGCGCACACACACACATACATACACATATATATATATATATGGAGGTGTGTTTTTTGTATGCAAAAGGTAAATAGAAATAACAAAGCAAACGGCAGACCACGACGTAGAAATACGAACACTTGATATAGTGGGAAAAGATTTTCAACGTTTCGTACACTAGTCCTTCATCCGAAGATAGAATGAGAGATTATAAGATGAAATAGAGAGTGAGAAGTGGAAGGAACGCGGCTATTCAGTTAGCCAATTTGGAGAAAAAAATAATAATATATACACTCGAAGAAAACCCACAAACGAAGTGTTTTATCTATATATTATTTTCAATGGTGAAAACAGTCGGAACAGATTCCTGTGAACTTGCCCAGTCTTGGATTTCTGTTCTTGCTAATATTGCATATAATAGTGCACCTAATACACAAATAACTGCACATATTCCTAACACGATCTGCCATTCTTCTTGTGTACCGTTTGGAGTTAAAGCTTTTGTAGTTAAGGTATTTACGGCACCAGCTATGTGGGCAAAAGCATTAGCTATTCCAAATATGATACCAGAATACTTTGGAGCAATGTCAATATTATTAACGATAACACCACCACTACTAAATGATTGTGTTATGCCACTTAGGAAGAATAGAACACATATCAGAATGACATGGTCACACCCGAGAAATCCTATGCCAGTCAATAGACATGCTGAACCAATCATAGAAATAGTTTGGAATAAAACTCTCACTGAACGAGTTGATATATATTTTTTTGAGCGCAAAATGTCTGCAAATTTCCCACACAACGGTAGGGCGAATAATTGTCCGACCGGGGGTGCAGAGGACATTATTCCGTTAAACGACGTATCAACACGTAAGGCTTCTTTCATGAATAGAGGTAGCAATATCTGGAAAGATAAATCCGTCCAGTTATAAGCAAACCAAGCCAAGTTGATGGCCCAGACTGCAGGTGAAAAAAGCAATCGTAGCCAAGGTATGGTTTTAACACGTTTTTCACAGGATATAGAATTGTTTAAGTAATAACTTTCTTCTTCACCGATGGTGGGGTGGAGGTCTGGTGTGTCGTAGACGACATAAAACCAGGCAAAACTAAACAGCAACGATGTTCCACCAAATACATAAAATATAGAACCCCACCCGTTGTCAAATCCGTACACACAAAGGTAACCAGATATTGAAAAGCCTAAAATGCTACCTAGAATTTGACCAGCAAATATAAACCCAATCAAAGAGCTAATTTCTTGTGGAGGGGCCCAGCGTCCACATAGGGACTGAACTGATGGAAACACCGGTCCACATAATAAACCTGTTAGTATCCTCAGGGCAAGAGTAAAGTAACCACTTATTCGAGATAAACTTGGGATAAGAATGGTCACAATTGATGCCGAGAGAATAGAACATCCTAGAACTCTTTTTCCGCCATATCTGTCTGCCAATACACCACCCAAAATATTAGTTGCAATATAACCATAGAAGTAACCAGCCAAAATATTTGATTGTAAGGTATCACTCCATTCGATTTCTCCTTCAAAATCTTGGGTTTTCGTAGTGTTTTCTGATCCAGAACAATGTCCGTTGTTTCGTGTCAAATTGACTTCATCATCAGTTGTACGATTGGGTGTCTTCAACATGCAAACAAAGGCCATACTTAGATCAACTCTCATGACTTGTAACAGTACACAAGCTATAAAACACGCATAACCTAACTTCCATCGACATGAAGTACATTGGTTAATAAAGCTCTTAAATGCCGACATTTTGTATACTTCTAATGTTTATTACAATGTCCTTGATATTTAGAATCAGACGATATATTCATACACGGGTGAGGTAAGTTCTGTAAATTTAAACCAAAAACTAAAGACAACTGCAGCAGATTAATAAAGTATTTCTTTTTTCTGGTAAATCTGTCGATTTCTTTATCATAGTTTAATTAGATAAAATGTTTGTTTGGTCTCAAGAGTGTATATCAATTTGAATGAGTTGTGGTCTTTCAAAAATTATAGTTAGGATGTCTTTGGCACATTTATATTTTACTGAACATTGGTACAATTTATTATCGATAAACATGAACGTCTTTTACCAATAATTCTGAAACAGAGATTCGATACACCTCAGCGATAATCTTTTGGTAAGGTGATCTAATCAAGGTGCGAATTCAACCAAAGTGTTGAGTTGTGTCTGTAAGGTACAGAGAACAGAAATTATTAGGTTCTGTTGTAAACTGTAATGTTTGAGAGAAGGCAATAACATCAGATCTTTCAATTCCTTGTCACTCTCTAATGTCGGTAAACAGAAAAGGTAGAGTTGTAAAGAAAGGTTCTTTCAGTATTTGGTTAAATCTCTTTAGGTTCTTAGTTCATCGATTGATTGGTTGACGTGTGACTCTGTACCTATAAACGAAATCAATATTAAATAATTATAATCAACAGTATATCACTAAAATCAATATCAGAACATTAAAATCAATAATAAACCACTAAAATCAATATTAGATCATTTTTAGTATTTTCTTTTACTGATAACAGATCAAATAATGCCTTATGTATTCGTTTTTTATATATTTTTCTTAAATTATATTACTTATTACAATATCTAGGTTGCAGCCACGCCGGGGTACCGCCTTAATTTTGTTAACCATATATGCGAGTGTGTACGTGTGTGTTAATTTACATTAGGATTGGCAATATCGGTAGAGGGTCGGACGCCATGCTTTTCAACAAAGAGTTACGGCCCTTTAAGGTCTGAGTTCAAATCCCGCCGAGGTTAACTTTGCTTTTCATCCTGACGGGTCGATAAAATAAAGTACCAGTAATGTAATTGCTGGCCTTGTGCCAAAAGTAGAAACAATTATTTAGTAGTGTTTATCAATTAGTGGGTGAGGCGCGAATACGCGCTATTTTAAATGTAAATGGTCATCTTATACACCTGCAGGTGCATATGTACATTTGAAGGGATTATATATCAGATGGTAATTATATACCTGATGACATTATCTGATGAAATCATATACATGCAGAAAAAATGTACTTAATGAAATTTTATACTTGTGTTTAAAAGTCATTCACCGAACCACTTAAACATACGTTTTTAATACTGGTGCAGCAGTATTCTCGTAAATTACTACAAAGGTAAAGGGGGTGCTCTAGAGAGGAGCAATTATAGGGGCATAAAGCTGATGGATCAGGTTATGAAAGTGGCAGAGAGAATATTAGCGCAACTGATTAGAGAAAGGGTCAAATTAGATGAGATGCAGTTTGGTTTTGTGCCTCGGAACAGTACAACAGATGCCCTCTTCTTAGTGAGGCAACTACAAGCGAAGTTCTTAGAGAAGAATAAGCCACTATACTTAGCTTTTGTTGACCTAGAGAAGGCATTTGATAGGGTACCCCGATCTGTCATCTGGTGGTCCCAAAGGAAACTAGGTGTAGAGGAATGGCTTGTGAGGACAGTGCAAGCTATGTACAGTGAAGTGAGAATAAAGAATGCAGTGTCTCGAAAGCTAACATCTGATGCAGGTAGTTTGTTCCGTGCTTCAGCAACTCTGAGCGTGAAAAAATGTTTCTGAATGTCATGGGAGCTGTGCTGTTCTCTGACTTTGTTAGCATGCCCACGTGTGTTAAACACGTGGAAATCAAAAAGGTATCCAGGGTTGTTGTTGGCAAGATGGTTAATAATTTTGTGGGTGTTTACCAAGTCAGTTGCCAGACGTCGGATTGTTTCTACTTTTGGCACAAGGCCAGCAATTATTCCAGTCCATTACCGGTACTTTATCGAGCCCGTAAGGATGAAAGGCAAAGTTAACCACGGCGGGATTTGAACTCAGACCATAAAGGGCCGTAACCCTTTGCTGCAAAGCATGGCGTCCGACCCTCTACCGATACTGCCAGTATAATAATAATACAAGGACGAATGGTTGCTCCTTCATTATGTTTATTGGTTGGTGACGCGCGTTTCGCTATTGATCAACTCATGGTTCGATCTGTATCGATCTAGCCCGACTCTGTAATCAATGGCTCGTCGGACCTCTGTGGTAATGGCAGAATGAATATAATATATATATATATATATATATATATATATATATATATATATATATATATATATATATATATATATATATATACACACACACACATACACACGGAGATCGATAATATAAACACCACACTTGACAAAGTAGGAATAACTAAACCCTGAACTAAAGTATATATATATATATATATATATATAACGAAAGAAATGTGGTAAGGAACCAGGTGGACCATAACGCACCAAAGTACTCAATACTTAGGGTAGTAGAGTGGGTAATAGGAACAAGTAAGACCCCGACGGCTGAATGGGTCTACTCCACTCCCTCTCCCTTTTTCTCCTACCGGCAGGTTTAGCTACCCCTTCCCCCACCAATTTGCCATCACAGATTTACTACTAACTTGTGATGTGACCAATCCTGGTGATTATCTCTTTGACCATATATGGGATTACCCCTTGATAAGCTCGGCTATTTAAATACCAGAATAAATTTTCATTCAGTACAGAATTAGCCGTCGAAACGGCTTGAGCTCAGCCGTCGGGGTCTTACTTGTTCCTATATATATATATATATATATATATATATGTGTGTGTGTGTGTGTGTGTGTGTGTGTGTGTGTGTGTGTGTGTGTGTGTGTGTGTGTGTGTGTGTGTGTGTGTGTGTGTGTGTGTGTGTGTGTGTGTGTGTGTGTTAGGTAATTCCGAAGGAAAAGCAAAGGAAAAAAGAGTGCTCTATGCATAGAACAGAGCTATTTAATCAGAAAGTGAACAACACAAAATATAACTACTCCATTCCCAAAGGTTTCTACATCCCAGACAATATTGATATACGTCTGGGATCGGTCATCAGACAGATAACATCTCTGTCTGATGACCGATCCAGACGCATATTATTATTGTCTGGGATGTAGAAACCTTTGGGAATGGAGTAGTTATATTTTGTGTTGTTCACTTTCTGATTAAATATATATATATATATATATATATATATATATATATATGTGTGTGTGTGTGTGTGTGTGTGTGTGTGTGTGTGTGTGTGTGTGTGTGTGTGTGTGTGTATAAAATATATATGTATATATATATATATATATATATATATATATATATATATATATATATATATATATATGCAGAGGTTATATTTAATTTGTTGGGATTCAACAAGCTTAAATTTTTTTTATAACTGATATAAAGCACTCCCCTATCCAGGAAGCTCCAACCGTTACGGTTGTCTTTTTTTCCGGGTATGTCAATATTTATTTATAAAACAAATCTGTATTTTATCTGATGAAAGCGCACAATAATTTGCCTTGGTTGCCCTTGAAATATGTATAATAAAATAAATATGGTTTTATAAATATAGTTTCCATTTATTAATATATTGTATATATATATATATATATATATATATATATATATTTCGAATACCTGATGATATCACCGGATTCATACTCAACCTGGTCATTGAAATGATCATGGTATAATAAACCTTTCCAGGAATTGCACAAGTCCAGCCTCCTGTTATTTTATAATAATTAACTGCGTACTCGCACCACCAACTACACAAACGAAGACGGGTGAGTTGCATTACGTTGAGTGCTCTCCATATTATTACATCGCAGTTGACCATACGGAATGATCAATTCTATCCAGTGGTGAACCAACAAACCTAAATATATATATATATATATATATGTATGAATGAAGTAATTCCGTCGGAAAAGTCCAGGAAAAAAGAGTGCTCTATGTAAGGAACAGAGCTTAATTATTATTATGTAATAAACAACATAAGGCAATTATTCCATTTACCAGTGGTTTCTTAAAAGCAAAAGGTTTTGCTTTCAATCCTCAGAACGAAAAAATCCTGGTTTGTTTATTGAATTTGGATCTTAAAGTTTATTGAATTTGGATCTTAAAGTTTTTAAGATCCAAATTCAATAAACAAACCAGGATTTTTTCGTTCTGAGGATTGAAAGCAAAACCTTTTGCTTTTAAGAAACCACTGGTAAATGGAATAATTGCCTTATGTTGTTTATTACATAATTATATATATATATATATATATATATATATATATATATATATATATATATATATATATATATATATATATATATTTAATACATTAACAGAGAAAGCCTTAAGCGATACTCTGACCAACTCCATCTCACTCAACAAACATTAGGGTATACCTAAGTATATTCCCAATTTAGAGTTTGGGGTGCTAACTAATCAGTATTTCGTGGATAGATGGTTGTATTATTTTATATTAGACATAATTAAATAAATATCTCTTTCCTTCCAGACGATCGTTTCGTTATAAGGATAAATAATTTCTACAATTTGAGATAAATAATTTCCAGGTTATGTAATATATATATAATCTGTCTTCATCAACCTACCCTCCCTCACTCCCTTTCTCATCTTCTCCTTCTCTTCCTTTCTCCCATTTTCCCCCTTTCTCCCTCTTTCTCTCACTCCCTCCTCCCCACTCTTCCCCCACTCCCCCTATTTCCCTACTCCGCCTCTTCTCCTACACCCCTCTAGCCCCTACTCCTCCTCTCTCCCATCCTCTCTAAACTATTTTCTTTCCTATTTATAAAGATTTACATCTCGCCTACGACGACTTATATAACACCACTGAAAATATCTGCAGCCGTTCAACACAACTATCCTATTTCTTGTGGTAGGTGCCATATATTATATAGCTTTATGTAACATCATCTCGTTCGCTATATATATATATATAGCGAACTGGTCCGTTTCTTCCGATATCATTTCGGAAGAAGGATGAGGATGGAGAGAGAGGTGCTCCACCCCAGTCGTTTTTATGAAAGGTGGGTGAAATTGGCGAGAATGGCCCGTGTGAATGGGCCTTCTCTTTACATAAGCCTGTAGGTGGAAAAGAGGAAGGAACAAGGGAGCACCCCCTCTCTGTGCTCCTGAGGAAAAGGGTTGCACACTTTTTTCGGGGGTGTGTGCGACCCCCCAAGGCGCCTCCTCTCTATTGAGGATTTTGTTATAAATTTTATTTTTTGTTATATATTATTTTTATATATTGTTATTGCCTCCTCCTTATTGAGGACGCCTTTTTGTGTAAACTCCTCCCTTGTACTTGTCCCACTTTTGATGCCCTGGTGGCAAATAAAAGAAACATATATATATATATAGCATCTCTCTCTCTCTCTCTCTCTCTCTCTCTCTATCTATCTATCTATCTATCTCTATCTATATATATAACAAAGGAATTGTGGTAAGGAACCAGATGGACCATAACGCACCAGAATACTCAATACTTAGGGTAGTAGAGTGGGAAATAGGAAAAAGTATGACCACTACGGCAGAGCTCAAGCCGTTTCGACGGCTATTTCAGTCCAGAAATAGCCGCCGAAACGGCTTGAGCTTTGCCGTCGGGATCATACTTTTTCCTATATATATATATATATATATATATATATATATATATATATATATACAGAGAGAGAGAGAGAGAGAGAGAGAGAGAGAGAGAGAGAGAGAGAGAGACATAATTTTGGCATGTTTATGTACATTTTTTCTTCTAACTTTGATTTTGTACCTAATTGTGTATGGTTAGCTATATGTCTAATCAATTTCTACGGGCTGTTAGAAATACTATGTAAATCTTCTGTGGCTGTTGATCGCGGATAAAATACCTATCATTTATTTATCTATTGTTTCTTCATAGGTACATTTTAAACTTATAGCCTCGTTTAATTGATTTTTATTGTGGTTAGTTATGCTGATTGGGAGAAGAAATACTGTATATATTTTATCAAATGATTCTATGGACTTACTTTCTTATATATATATATATATATATATATATATATATATATATAATGTAGGAGGTGAGTTTTATTGTAATACAATAAAGCAATGCAGATATCGGATAAGAAGCACTCTACAGTTTGTAGGACTGGAGTATATATAATATATAAGAACAAAAGATGGTTAAAAGAGTTCCATGTATTTTATTATGCGCATTTCAAAAACAAATATCATCATGCAATAATATTTGTGCTTTCATCAGAGAAAACAGGAGGACATGATATGAAGGCTAAAAAACACTTGTGGATAGTTCAGTTTTATATGTTGATTTAAAACTGAACTATCCACAAGTGTTTTTTAGCCTTCATATCATGTCCTCCTGTTTTATCTGATGAAAACACAAATATTATTGCATGATGATATTTGTTTTTGAAATGCGCATAATAAAATACATGGAACTCCTTTAACCATCCTTTGTTCTTATATATTATATATATATATATATAAAACCATATTTATTCTATTATATATATTTTAAGGGCACCAAAACTTTGGTACGCTATCATCAGATAAAATACAAAGTTTGTTTTATAAATATTTATATATCCAGGAAGAAGATCTTAACCGTTCAAGTTTTTCCTGGATATATTTGTTGAATTACCAACAAATTAAATATCCCTTTTGCTTATATATATATATATACATATATACATATAAGTTTATCCCGGGTTCAATCGGGGTATATAAATATGCGTATGTATATATATATATATATATATATATATATATATATATATATATTTTTTTTTTTTTTTTTTTTTTTTAGTATATGTTGGTTGTATACCAATACCTCAGTATGCATATTGGAGCACTCGACGAAGTGCGCAGGTTGGTTTGGTTACTCAGGAGTAATGTAAAATAAAATAAAATAAAATATTGACTTATTTATTTTATTTTATTTTATTTTATATATATACATATATATGTATATATACGATATTAAACAAATGGAAACTATATTTATAAAACCATATTTATTTCATTATACATATTTCAGGGATACCATATTAAAATATGGCATACCTTCGTCAGATAAAATACAATATATAAACAGTTTTATAAATAATTTTGACGTACCCTATTAGAAGCGACCATTATTTTTGGAAGCTGTCTGGATAGTGAGATGTTTATAATTATTTTATTAGTTATAGTGTTAAGCATAGTTAAAAAAAAGACGGAGAGAAAGAAAAAAAATGGAGAGAAAGAAAAAACGGAGAGAGAGAATGAGAGAGAAAAAAAGGGAGAAAGAGAAGATATATATAAATAGATAGGAGGAAATTAAAAAGAAACAAGAAAGAAATAAGAAAGGCAAACGAAAGCAACAGAGAGATAATAATTCATCATACAGATAGAGAAACTCAAGAGAGAGGAAGTACTATATAGAGAGAAGAGGATACAGTTACAGCTTTACGTCATGTCATATTAAGTTGAATTATCAATTCATATGAAATGAATAGTAAAAATGCAAATATCAATATTCATGAATGAGACATAGATATATAATATGAGAAAATAACATTGTTCAATAATGACCATATGTTTAGTTTAAAACTCTGAGGTCAATATACCAAAATCTGAGTTAAAACCTTCAAAAATTACCCTATTTATAAAAATACGGATACATATATGTATATATATATATGTAGACGCGTTCTTGAAGCTAGTAAAACGAGGTATCCTCTTGATAAGTCGGTAGACCTCGCAAAGACTCTATATCTTTATGATGTATTGTTTTTGTTTATGCCACGAAACTACGTAGTCGAGGAATCTAGGAGCAGTTTAGGTATGATACATTTTATTACTAATTATATGTAAATGTTTCTTCTCTCTTCATAATGTATTTTTAACTCTGATACTGGTTCAGTCTAATTCAACCGGATTGGTCTGTCCCAGTTATTCATTGAACAGCATCGGTAAGATTGGCACCCTTAACTCACGGTTGGGTGTGGATGCATTCATGTATATGTGTGTGTCCGCCGCATGTATCTGTGTGTTTCTAAATATATATATATATATTATTCTACTATATATATATATATATATATATATATATATATATATATATATATATATATATATATAGTGAATGAGTGAAGAATAACATGGTCGGCTGTACAAAAACGATTTTATACATATTTGTGTGTGTGTGTGTGTGTGTGTGTGTGTGGTACACCAATTTGTGACATCAATTTAATGTAAACAGGCTTTGTGTGAATACGTATGAGAATATCGCGTGACAGACACTCCGTGTCTGGTGATCAGGTTAACACCGCCGCTCTTGTGCGCAACACTGCGTTCAGTTTGATAATAGACCCAGGATTTGAACTTAGCGTACTGATCGGCGGTTTTGAAGTTATAAGAAAGTTCTGAAGAAGGGCGGGAGAGGAAAAGCAGGGAAAAGAAAGAGAGAGAGAGAGTTGAGGAGCAGCAATTTAACTTCTGCTTTCTTTTAAAATATTTCAGCAGGTAGGCAAGCTTTAGATAACTACTATTATTTCATTGTTAAATTAGTCTCACCATTGTGCACTTTTACTCGAACTTATTGTAAACTCCCCACTGTCGGCGTCTTTGTATTGTACCCTACATGTCGACCCTTGTAGTCAATAAATGAAATCATTATTATAAGGGCCATGGATTGGCAGTATCGGTAGAGGATCGGACGCTTTGCGGTCTGAGTTCAAATCCCGTCGAGGTTAACTTTGCCTTCATCCTTACGGGGTCGATAAAATAAAGTACCAGTAATGTACTGGGTAATTGATGGCCTTGTGCCAAAAGTAGAAACAATTATTATAAGGGCGGTGGATTGGCAGTATTGGTAGAGGGTTGGACGCCATGCTTTGGCGTATAGAGTTGCGGCCCTTGCCATTCTGAGTTCAAATCCCGCCAAGGTTAACTTTGCCTTTCATCCTTACGGGGTCGATAAAATAAAGTACCAGTAATGCACTGGATATTTGCTGGCCTTGTGCCTAACGTAGAAACAATTATTATGAGGTTAACTTTGCCGTTTATCCTTACGGTGTCGATAAAATAAAGTACCAGTAATGCACTGGGTAATTGCTGGCCTTGTGCCAAAAGTAGAAACAATTATTATTATTATGTATATATATATAATTCTTATTCAGCCTTCTTCGGATTTTGGCTTTCGCAAATATTATTACTTACTATATATATATGTGTGTGTGTGTATGTGTGTGTGTGTGTGTGTGTGTGAGTGTGTGTGTGTATATATATATATGTATAAATATATGTATATATGTATATATGTATATATGTATATAAATATATGTATATATGTATATATGTATATATAAATATATGTATATATATGTATATTTATATATATATATTGTTATACTTGGGGAGGGTCATATTTGTGTAATATTGCCAGAATTAATAACAGAACACACTCACTGTTTGGTTGGTTTTCGCTTCTCGCTTCTGTGTCTTTTATATCGGTAATCTAACTTACTCGGTCCTCAATGTTGCCATTAACTGATCGACGGTCGAAAATAATACAGATACAATATAGACACAAACACATATATATAGTTTATCAAAGTTCTTTCGTTGCACATCTGCAATATCGTCAGTGGTGTATTGTTTCCTCCCATTACATTGTATTTTCTATGACACCTTTATTTAGTCTGTTTATAAATTTATTTATTTGTTTATTTTATTTTGTCTTCTTTGCACATGCGTTTGCGCGTGTGTATAGTGTTTTGTTTTTTTTGTTTTGATTGGGTGACTGTGTATTGGTTAATGTATTCTATCTTTACTAGTGTGTGTTTATATGTGTTTGTTGTTATTGTGCTTGTGTATGTATTTATTTATCTATTTATGTATATATATATATCATCATATATATATATATATGTATATATATATATCATCATCATCATCATTTTACGTCCGCTTTTCCCTGCTTGCTAGGGTGGGACGGGTCTTATTAAGCACAGCATCTCTCCATTCGTTACGGTCCTTTGTCATCTCCTCCGTCAGCTTCAGCGATCTGAGGTCTGCTCTCACCCCCTCACTCATTTGAATTTAAAAAATATATTTTAACTAAAAGAACCTTTCTATAGTAAACCACAACGACCACCACCACCACCACCACCACGACAACCACGACAACCACCACGACAACCACCACCACCACGACGACGACGACCACCACCACCACCACCACCACCACCACCACCACCACCACCATCACCACCACGACCACCACCACCACCACCACCACCACCACGACCACCACGACCACCACCACGACCACCACGACCACCACCACCACCACCACCACGACGACGACCACCACCACCACCACCACGACCACGACGACGACGACGACCACCACCACCACCACCACCACGACCACCACCACCACCACCACCACGACCACCACGACGACGACGACCACCACCACCACGACCACCACGACCACCACCACCACCACCACCACCACCACGACCACCACCACGACCACCACTACCACCACGACCACCACGACGACGACGACCACCACCACCACCACCACGACCACGACGACGACGACCACCACCACCACGACCACCACCACGACCACGACCACCACCACCACCACGACCACCACGACGACGATGACCACCACCACCACCACCACCACCACTACCACCACCTCCACCACCACCACCACCACAACGACCACCACCACCACCACCACCATCACGCCAGGCCTCAGAGAATTAAACACGCATACATATAGGGTTAGTAAGTTGCATACACATTATCTACACACAAGACAATGAAACACACAAACACATACACACATCTACACATATAGATACATATGTGATGACAGAGAGAGAGAGGGAGAGAGAGAGAGAGAGAGAGAGAGAGAGAGAGAGAGAGAGAGAGAGAGAGAGAGAGAGAGAGAGAGAGAGAGAGGAAGGATGGGGAGAAATGAGGTGCAACAAAAATGAAACATGGATTACAGGTTAAAATAGAGTCTAGATAAATGTGAAACAAAACGAGGATGTAGTTTATGGAACACCCAAATGATTTAGAAGTTGACCTTAAGTAGGAGCAATAACATTAAGAAAGACATGAACGACACCGCAACACTTTGTTTTGAAAATTTTTAAAGTAGGTTTATAAGTATGAATTTTCAAAAGATTTTTGTAGTTGTCTCAGTGGCCTAGCGGTAGTTATACTATATATATATGTGTCACACATTGCAACACAGTGAGTGAGCTTCTGCGCAACATGGCGTCACACAGTGCGATATAGCAGCACTCGGTCACAGACGAAAGTACACACGACCGCACACAAGCGCATACGTCCACACATGATCACATGACAACCTACGATCACACACGGTTGCACAAGGTCACACGTGATCACAGCTTGTGGAAGGAGAAAGCATGTATATCAGTAAATTATGTCACAAGACTGTTAAGAACATATGTATGAAGTATACAGCTACGCTGTCGTAAATAAACATATACATATTTACCAGGTCGAACACAATGAAACTAAACTGCTACTGTCACGGCCTCCGTCTCTCTCCCGCTCTCCCCATCTCTCATATACACCAGGTCCGAACACAAAGGAACCAAACTCCCACTGTCACGGCCTTCGTCCCTCTCCCGCTCTCCCCATCTCTCATATACACCAGGTCCGAACACAAAGGAACCAAACTCCCACTGTCACGGCCTTCGTCCCTCTCCCGCTCTCCCCATCTCTCATATACACCAGGTGATCAAAATCCTGCGATATCATAGAGGGGAAAGTGTCAGCTTGTATTATTAATATTAAATAATAAGGAAACCAATAAAAAATGATATCATCGAAGTAATCTGCTATTTTACCCAATAAAACCAGACAGGAGAAACGTGACTTTCACACGCCAGACGAATTAAAATGCAATTTTGCAAAACCTACCAAACGTTTTTTGTTCAATGAAATCGCACAAAGCAGACGACAGTATCTTGTTAAAACAATTCATCAGTCATTATAATCCCGCCGAGGTTAACTTTGCCTTTCATCCTTACGGGGTCGATAAAATAAAGTACTAGTAATGCACTGGGTAAATTGCTGGCCTTGTGCCTAAAATAGAAACAATTATTTAACAAACGGTCGCCATGCTGTGCAGCATAGAGTTACGGCCCTTTATGGTCTGAGTTCAAATCCCGCCGAGGTTAACTTTGCTTTTCATCCTTACGGGGTCGATAAAATAAAGTACCAGTAATACACTGGGATAAATTGCTGGCCTTGTGCCTAAAGTAGAAACAATTATTTAACAAACATTATTTAACACCCTTACGGGGTCGATAAAATAAAGTACCAGTAATGCACTGTGTAATTGCTAGCCTTGTGCCAAAAGTAAAAACAATTATTTAACAAACAAGCGGTGGATTGGCAGAATCGGTAGAGCGTCAGACGCCATGCTTTACAGCAAAGAGTTATGGCTCTTTACGGTCTGAGTTCAAATCCCGCCGACGATAACTTTGCCTTTCATCCTTACGGGGTTGATGAAATAAAGTACCAGTAATACACTGGGATAATTGCTGGCCTTGTGCCAAAAGTAGAACCATTTATTTAACAAACAGGCACATCAAAAATTACACACACACAAACAAACACACATACACACACAAACAAGCACACACACACACAAACATGCACACACACAGATATACGCCACACAGTATTCTTAGTGACACACTCGTGTAGTGACAATCATAATACACATCCACATATAGTGACATAGACAATACACAGACAGTAATACACACACACACAGTAACACACACACACACACAGATTTGAACACATATATGTATATATCTGTGTTTATCTCTCTTTATTATATTAAATTATATTATAAGGCTCGGAAAATTGTTTCCTTCAGCTATTTTAATTGTAAGAGACTATTTTAACTCAATATATATATATATACATATATATATATATGGTGGCTGCCAACTCGTTTTCGAGTACGGCCACTACTTTATATCCATGTAAGAGAACCCCTACCGTTGCGCTGACTTTTTAGTCCAGCCAGCGACTTGAAAACTGTGGTACAAACACTACACCTGTGACAATTATTGACACATAGTGCTGGGCCCATGGTACCATGTGACGACAAGTGCAGAGAGATCTCCAGATATAAAGCAATGCCTGTGCCGTGAAGCTTTTATAGTGAGCAAAGGCACTGCACAAAGCCAGTCCCACTCTCTTAACCAAGATGATATTTACCAAAAAGAAGAATTCTAGGAGAAGGAAAACTCTGATATAACACCTGCAACCCTGATGGTATCCAATGATGTTGATATATATATATATATATATATATATATATATATATATATATATATATATATATATATATATATACATAAACTCAAAATAATATATTTTTAGTCCCATCAAATATAAATTGGAAATGTCGATGAGTTTTTTAAACCATTATAGTTCCTGTCGATGGAGGCTATGCTATGCTAGCTTTACGGCCATTCTCCTCTTACAAACATTAAGGATTGATTTAAGTATTGCCTTTGTCTGTATGTTAAAACCAACCAACCATTCATCTGTAGAAGTCAACCTTACTGGAAGCAACAAACATTGTTCCAGCTCGGAGTATGGTCCGTTCAATAAAACATATGAAGGAGAGTTTGAATGGAGTAACTCTCTACAATCAAACATGTTGGCTGGGTATTTCTATGGATATATTGCAACTAATGTTGTTGGTGGTTTATTGGCTGATAAATATGGTGGTAAAATTATTCTGGGTGGTTCCCTTATCTCAGCATCTATTCTGACTCTGCTTTATCCGAGTTTATCACGAATAAGTGCATATTTTACCCTTGTCTTAAGAATATTAACAGGTTTGGTGTCAGGGCCTGTGTTTCCGTCAATCCAGTCATTATGGGGACGTTGGGCTCCACCACAAGAGAGAAGTTCGCTAGTAGGATTTTCTTTTTCTGATCAGACATTTGGGACAGCATTATGTCTTTCACTTTCCGGCTACCTTTGTGAATATGGATTTGACAACGGGTGGGGTTCTATATTTTATATATTTGGTGGAACATCGTTGCTGTTTAGTTTGGTGTGGTTTCATGTGGTTTACGATACGCCAGACCTCCATCCCACTATCAGTGAAAAAGAACGTTCTTACTTAAACAGAAATAGAACAGATAGGAGAAAGGTGAATACTGTACCTTGGAAGCAAATGATAACCTCTTCCGCCATCTGGTCTCTCAGTCTCGCACATATGTGTACTTTTTGGACCAATAGTATCTTCCAGTTATTGTTACCATTGTATATGAAGGAAGTATTAAACATTCATCCAGCCATCAACGGTTTAATGTCCTCAACTCCATCGTTAGGACAATTCATATTTCTACCATTATGTGGAAGACTTGCAGATGTTCTACTTACAAAGCGTTATCTCTCGACACGTAAAATCCGAATCATTTTCCAATCTGTCTGTTTTATTGGCTCGGCGTCTCTGCTGGTTGCTATAGGATTTCTTGAGTGTGGTGAAACCATTCTAACTGGAATTCTTTTTTTTTTCTTTCTGGCGTGATCACGGCATTCTATGCTGGCGGCTTCGTTGTCAATCATATTGACATTGCTCCAAGGTATTCTGGAATTCTATATGGCATTACCAATACATTATCATCGTTAAGTGGTGTTCTATGTCCGATAACGGTCAAAGCTCTTACACCAAATGGTTCACAGAATGAATGGAATATAGTGTTATTCTTAAGCGGCGCATTCTCCGTATTTGGTGCCACAATCTATGCTATATTTGCGAAGGGAAGTGAGCAAGAGTGGGCTAAAACCAAAGACACGTTGTCACCAACTTCTACAAAACTGGAAGAATCTATTATGTTAAATGAACGCTGTTAAAATTTGTTGGCAAATCGTCGGCGGTGGTGATGGTGGTGATGGTGTTGGCTGTGTTGGTGGTGGTGGTGGTGGTGGTGGTGGTGGTGGTGGTGGTGGTTGTGGTTGTAGCGGTGGCGGTGGTGCTGGTGTTGGTGGTTGTGATGGTGGTGGTGGTGGTGGTTGTGGCGGTGGTGGTGCTGGTGTTGGTGGTGGTGGTGGTGGTGGTGGTGGTGGTTGTAATGGTGGTGATGGTGGTGATGGTGGTGATGGTGTTGGTTGTGGTGGTGGTGATGGTGGTGGTGGTTGTGGCGGTGGTGGTGGTGTGATGGTGGTGGTGATGGTGGTGGTGGTATTGGTTGTGCCGGCGGTGGTGGTTGTGGTGGTGGTGGTGGATGGTATTGGTGGTGGATGGTATTGGTTGTGGCGGTGGTGGCGGTGGTGGTGGTGGGGATGCGGTTAAATCGATTACACCGACTCTCGAGGCTTGAATTGTACCATCTTTTATCGACCCCGGAAGTATATATATATATATATATATATATATATATATATATATATATATATATATATATATATATATATATATATATATATATATATATATATATATATATATATATATATAACACACACACATACACATACACACACACACACACACATATATATATATATATATATATATATATATATATATATATATATATATATATATATATATATATAAATGTTGTATGGTTGCTAGGATGCGTCCATAGGCGGTATGCCGGTTGAGCACTCTATGCTTCGGAGCAGAGTATGACAATATGATTCTTCGTTTTCCATATTTTATATATATATATATATATATATATATAGGAAAAAGTATGACCCCGACGGCAGAGCTCAAGCCGTTTCGACGGCTATTTCTGGACTTCAAAACGGCTTGAGCTCTGCCGTCGGGGTCATACTTTTTCCTATTTCCCACTCTACTACCCTAAGTATTGAGTACTTTGGTGCGTTATGGTCGATCTGGTTCCTTACCACAATTCCTTTGTTGTATATATATATATATATATATAATAATAATAATAAAATTGAAGACTAAAATCCAAAGAGGGCTCGTTTCAGAAGATCCCGTTAAGGGTGAAAGCAGTGATTCTTTGCTTAAACTTTAATCTGTTATTTTAATAAATATATATATACATATTAGAAAATGTGTGAGATCCTTGGTACAGTGAGGTATATTTAAAAAAAGGAAAAGAATTTTATAATATTATAAAATTATACAAAAGTCTGTCTTAAGCCAGAAGGTTCATTTGGCCGGTGCTTATCCTGGTTTCATGGCGTGAAGCGACTAGAGTACAAGACTACCCCCTGGACAGGACGCCAGTCCATTGCAGGGTTAAACTCCCAGCTATTGCTGGTACTTATTTTCAGCTGAGTATACTGGAGCAACGTGAAATGAAGTGTTTTGCTCAAGAACACAACACGCAGCCCAGGAATCGAACCCACGACATTATGATCGTAAGTCCAACACCCTTACCACTAGGCTACGTGCCTCCACATACCACATATATATATATGGGTGTGTGTGTGTGTGTGTGTAATAGCATCAAATGTAAAATATCAACATGCTTACAATATCAATTATATACCTTTTTACACTTTTACCTGTTATAGCCATATCCGGCTGAGACCATGCTGGGGCACCACCCTTATATGATATAATGATATTTTCTATTAACAATAATAAAAGAGAGCTAATAGCAATTTGCATAATCTAATATTAATTTTTAATGATCTACTATTGATTTTAATGATTTTATATTGATTTCAACGATCTACTATTGGTTATAATTATTTAATATTGATTTAATATATATTTCATATACAATATAATCAGGTGTATATAATATCATATTATCTGATATATATTATCATTTCATATGTAACATCGTGAGACCTCACTTGTTCTGTTATCAATAACAGAAAACAGAAGCGTAGCGTTCAAATATTGATTCACGTCAAATGATATCGATTTATGATCTAATATTGATTTTAATTATCTATTATTGATTTCTTATATAGGTACAGAGTCACACGTCAACCAATCAATCGATGAACTAAGAACCTAAAGAGATTTAACCAAATACTGAAAGAACTTTTCTTTACAACTTTACCTCTTCTGTTTACCGACATTAGAGAGTGACAAGGAATTGAAAGATCTGATGTTATTGCCTTTTCCCATTGATTAAATCACCTTACCAAAAGATTATCGCTGAATTATTTCGATTCTCTGTTTCAGAATTATTGGTAAAAGACGTTCATGTTTATCGATTATAAATTGTTCCAATGTTCAGTAAAATATAAATGTGCCAAACACATCCTGATTATAATTTTGAAAGACCACAACTCATTCAAATTGATATACACTGTAGAGACCAAACAAGCATTTTATCTAATTAAACTATGATAAAGAAATCGACAGATTTATCAGAAAAAAGAAATAATTTATTAATCTGCTGCAGTTGTCTTTAGTTTTGGGTTTAAATTTACAGAACTTACATCACCCGTGTATGAATATATCGTCTGATTCTAAATATCAAGGACATTGTAATAAACATTAGAAGTATACAAAATGTCGACATTTAAGAGCTTTGTTAACCAATGTACTTCATGTCGATGGAAGTTAGGTTATGCGTGTTGTGTAGCTTTTCTACTGATGCAATCATTAAGAGTTGATCTAAGTATGGCCTTTGTTTGCATGTTCAAAACACCCAATCGTACAACTGATGATGAAGTCAATTTGACACGAAACAACGGACATTGTTCTGGATCAGAAAACACTACGAAAACCCAAGATTTTGAAGGAGAAATCGAATGGAGTGATACCTTACAATCAAATATTTTGGCTGGTTACTTCTATGGTTATATTGCAACTAATATTTTGGGTGGTGTATTGGCAGACAGATATGGCGGAAAAAGAGTTCTAGGATGTTCTATTCTCTCGGCATCAATTGTGACATTTCTTTACCCAAGTTTATCTCGAATAAGTGGTTACTTCACTCTTGCCTTGAGGATATTGACAGGTTTGTGTTCGGGTCCAATACCGCCGGCAATTCATTCCTTATTTGGACGTTGGGGACCTCCGCAAGCAATTAGCTCTTTGATTGGGTTTATATTTGCTGGTCAAATTCTAGGTAATATTTTAGGTCTTTCAATATCTGGTTACCTTTGTGCGTACGGATTTGACAACGGGTGGGGTTCTATATTTTATGTATTTGGTGGAATATCGTTTCTATTTAGTTTTCTGTGGTTTTATGTCGTTTATGACACACCAGACCTCCACCCCACCATCAGTGAAGAAGAACATTCTTACTTAAAAGAAGCTATATCCTGTGAAAAGATTGTTAAGAAAGTATGTTGGCGAGAAATACTTACTTCACCTGCAGTTTGGGCCATGAATATCGGATTGTTTTCTTATGGCTGGACTGACTTATCTTTCCAGGTATTGCTACCTTTATACATGAAAGAAGCCTTAAATGTTAATACAACATCCAACGGATTAATCTCTTCAACTCCATCAGTTGGACAAATCATTGCTTTACCGTTGTGTGGGAAATTTGCAGACATTTTGCGTTCAAAAAAATATTTATCAACTCGTTCAGTGAGAGTTTTATTCCAAACTATTTCTATGATTGGTTCAGCATGTCTATTGATAGGCATAGGATTTCTCAGATGTGACCATATCGTTCTGATAGGTGTCCTCTTATTTATAAGTGGTATAACACTATCATTTGCCAGTGGTGGTGTCTTAGCTAATAGCAGTGATATTGCTCCAAGTTATGCAGGTATTATATATGGAATTGCTAATGCATTTGCTTCAGTAGCCGGCATTGTTAGTTCTTTATCTACAAACGCTCTAACACCAAACGGTACACAGGAAGAATGGCAGATCGTGTTGGCAATATGTGCAGCTGTTTGTGTATTTGGTGCAATAATGTTTGCAATATTGGCAAGGGCAGAAATCCAAGATTGGGCAAGTTCACAGAGATCTCAAGCACCTGTTCATCCTATTAATTCAATTGAAACAGATATAAACGAAAAATTCTAGTGGGTTTTTTTTCACGTTGTGTGACCTACTCAATAAAGCGGAACACAGAGAAGAGAAACAACTAATCATTTAATAATCTCATTCTATCGAGTACGCACATGACTTTACCATCTACTAGCATATAAGTATATGTGTATTCTTTCTTCGAATATATATATATATATATATATATATATATATATATATACCAGGTGTGTCAGAAAAGTTCCAGGACTGATGTCACAAAAGATTTATTTCAAACCCAAACTTCACACTAAGAGTTTTCTCCTTCAAAGTAATCCCCTGGAGTCTAATGTACTTTTCCATCCTTTTCTGCCACGCTTGCATGCACTCCTGGAAGGATTCTTCCGGGATCCTCCGCAGTTCCGTCGTCACGGCCTTTTTTATGTTTCAACGTCTTCAAAACGGGTCCCCTCCGGGTCGTACTCGAAGATCCATGACTCATCACCGGTGATGACTGTCCTTAGCAAGTTTCCACAGCCTCACTTTCATATTTCTTATATTTTGTTTTCAAATCCATATTTAATAAAAACACTATGTTTTATTCATTCTGACGATTGAAAACAGATATATCTGTTTTCAAGAAACCACTGGTAAATGAAATAATTATCTGATTCGAAATCACTAGACTTATCTGAGGAACTTGTGAATCCAGAGTCAGGTTCGATCCACAAACAGATCGCACCTCGAGCTGTTCTCCGGAGAAACAATTGTAATACGTAATAAATTGTGTTCCGATGAATCACTGATTCTTCGTTTTCTATATTATCATACTCTGCTCCGAAAGAGCATAGAGTGCTCAACCGGCATACCGCCTATGGACGCACCCAAGCAACCTTACTACAAATATATATATATATATATATATATATATATATATATATATATATATATATATATATATATATATATATATATACGAAGAAAGAATACTCATATATATGTATATAGGTATGTATGTATGTCTTCATTAAGACATCTCTCTAGGAGAAGGTCACTCTGATATAAAACCTGCGATTTCGTTTGCATCCAATGATGTAGACCAGTTCTTCTTTTTGGGCAAATACATTCGATGTTCAGAGAGTGGGATTGGCTCCGTGCAAAGCCTTTCCTCACTTAAAAAAGTTTCAAGTACAGACATCGCTTGATATGTGACATTTTTTGCGATGCATGGCATTGCTGGCCATAGGCAAGTCCATAGCAGGACTAAAAAAAACACGTACGTGATATTCATACTTAAGTATCAAGTGATAGCATTACTCAAAATCGAATTGCAACCATCATGTATGCATGTATGTATGTATAACCCATATTAAAATTTGTTTTTATTCGTTTAAGGGAGTGTAAAGACTTTTGAGCCCTTATCATTAGGCAAAGTAAGATAATTTCTTAGGTATTTGGTATTGAAAAACGCCAGCAATTATCCCAGTGTATTATCCCAGCAATTATCCCAGTGTATTACTGGTACATTATGTTATCGACCTCGTAAGGATGAAAGGCAAAGTTAACCTCGGCGGGATTTGAACTCAGTCCTTAAAAGGACGTAACTCTATGCTGGAAAGCATGGCGTCCGATAAAATAATAAATGTTTTTTTGTAATCAACAATGTTTTCAAGTGTTATCTATAGAAAAATGGGGATCCCTTTATATTCTGACGTACAGCGGGGTCTTCCTCTCCGGGTCTGAACGCAGCTGATTTCTTCCAAAGAAAAAAAGAGAGGGAAGCAGAAAGAGAGAGAGTGGGAGAGAGACGGGGGAGTGAGAGTGCATGCATGCATGTATGCACTCGTGTGCTACAAACAGCGCGTTGAGCCAGTGATTATCTGTGTTACATGGCGTGAAGCGACTGAGAGTACAACACTCCCCACTGGACAAAACGCCAGTCCATCGCAGGGTTAAACTCCCATCTATCGTTTTTTAGTTGAGTTTGTAGATTAACTGGTGTATTTTAACTAGAAAGACGTGTATAGCGCAGAGGTTCTTAAACCTTTGGGGTCACCTCACGGCCACGTAGCACCCCTAGCGCCCTCTAATCCTATTTCAAGAGAGACCTGCCTACACAGAAATTGTGAATAATATATAATAAATAAAGAAAAGAAAATCGTTAATTTATATATAATAAATAATATAAAATATACTCTGGATAATTTGATATTTAATATACTATTATATCATCTCTACTGCATCCCCCCCCCCTCAGTTCCACTGTCCCTGTATACATACATATTTATATATACATATATATATATATATATATATATATATATATATATATATATATATATATATATATATATATATAAAGAAAAAGAGATGAAATCGAAAATGCAACTGAAGTCTTATTTTTAAAAAAAATATATATATTTATTTGGTTCCTTTACCGGTTTCGCAGTTCTTCTGCTTTTCAAAAGGTGAGTTGAGATGGAGGGTCTGTGGATTTTCTCACATGTGAGAAAAACCACAGACCCTCCATCTCAACTCACCTTTTGAAAAGCAGAACTGCGAAACCGGTAAAGGAACCAAATAAATATATATATTTTTTTTTAAAATAAGACTTCAGTTGCATTTTCGATTTCATCTCTTTTTCGTTATACTTTCACTCGTGTAGGACACCTCGGTTATTTTTCATTTTGTAAAAAAAACCTCACTTTCTAATATATATATATATATATATATATATATATGCTTTCATATATTTTTATATCTGTATATCTGTTTGACCCGAAAGAGGAGATTGAATCTTCGCTGTGTGGATAATTAGTTTAACCACCATCTCAGTGTGTTTGGCCTTTAACGTAAGTTGTAAGCTCTAATTCTTTTGAATTATTGAGCGCTTGCCTCACAATTCGAAAGTGATTTTTCGTTATTTCATAGGCTGAAATTCGATTCTCGCTAATTTTTACTTATATATATACATATATATATATATATATATATACACACACACATGAGGGCGGCCGACAGAGGTAGAAACTGCTAAATTACCGGCCACCCTCCCGTCTCTGATTTTCAACACCATGGATTTTTATCTGTTATATTCCTTCGTTATATTTTGAATTACCTGATGATGTCACCGGATTCATACTGAACCCGGTCATTGAAATGATCATAGTATAATAAACCTTTCAAGGATTTACACCAGAACTTGCCTCCTGTTATTTTGTAATATATATATATATATATATATATATGTGTGTGTGTGTCTGTATGTAAAAGGTAAACAGTATATGGAAGGGATATATTAGGTTAACGCTTGATATAGCAGGAAGAGGGTCTAACTTTTTTCGGACGCTAGTCCTATACATACATGTAAATATATATATATATATATATTAGAAAGTGAGGTTTTTTTTTACAAATTGAAAAATAACCGGTGTCCTACACGAGTGAAAGTATAAAGAAAAAGAGATGAGATCGAAAATGCAACTGGAGTCTTATTTAAAAAAAATAAGACTCCAGTTGCATTTTCGATTTCATCTCTTTTTCTTTATATATATATATATATATATATATATATATATATATATATATATATATATATATATATATATAATATATATATATATATATATATATATATATATATATATATATATATATATATATATATATATAAATATATATATATATATATATATATATATATATATATATATATATATATATATATATACATTGCAAGGTTAGTCTAGGGTGCTAGATACCCAGGCGTACATTGTAGGGCCAGCCTATGGCGCTAAATACCCAGGTGTACATTGTAGGGCCAGCTTAGAGTGCTAGATATCTAGGCACATAGTGTAGAGCTAAGCAAGTGCTTGGTGAATGCGACCTCGTATACACACTGTAAGAAAGCTGTTGCCCCATTCGTTTGTCATATTCCAGCTGCAGCATTGAATTGTTAACAAAGCATTCAGTATACCAATTAATACATATGTTATTTAAAACACATAATGGTGGAATGGAATCTGTCTGTTTCGATAATGAGTGTCTGAGTTGTTCGATCACACACACACAAACACACACACACTCACACACACACACACACACACACACACACACACACACACACACACACACACACACACGCACGCACGCGCACACACGCACACACACGCACACACACACACACACACGCACCCACGCACCCACGCACGCACGCATGCACGGACGCACGCACGCACGCACGCACAGGTGGATAGATATTTTCAATGGACAGGTTACGTAAAATCCTGGCGACATCATCAGGGGTGTATTGCATAATTAGTTACTCAATAAAGGAATTACAACAAACACAAACAGAGAAGATGTAAGCATATAAACCAGAGAAAGTATTTGTGTTCGGAGATGGCCTACGAGGTAGGTGTTATTGCTTCCACACACAATCTCCGAATAAGAAGCTTGTCAATGCAAGGCATTGAGTATCATGCGACCTCGCATATACTGTGAGAAAGCTGTTGCACCCATCGTAGAATATTGCTGGCCCCATTCATTATTCATGCTCCACCTGTAGCATTGAATTGTTAACAAAGCATTGTTAACAAAGTATTCAGTATACCATTCAGTATACAAATCAGTATACAAATTAATACATATGTTATTTAAAACACATAATGCTGGAATGGAACTCTATCTGTTTCGATAATGAGTATCTTAGTTGTTCGATCACATACACACACACACACACACACACACACACACACAAACACATACATACAAACACAAACACATACATACACAGGTGGGTAAAAACCCACTGATTAAGTTGTATTAGCATACCCCACCTCCACAGTATCTGTGTCAGACTGTCATTGATCAGATAGTTTTCGGATTCTAGTAATGGTCAACATCTTTGTCGGTCATATAGAACTTTCATAGAGAATACTGTTTAGAGCAGCGGTCACTAACCGGTGGTCCGAGAGAAAGTTTTGGTGGTCCGCAGGAAAATTTGTACATCATTTGTAATTTTTATATTTTATTAATTATAAAACAAAAATAATATTTGTTTAAGATATATTTTTTATAACCCCTAAAAAATGTTCCTCCTCAGTAAAGAACTAACATCCATGGAAGTGCGCTAAGCAGCCGAAGTGAAAAATAAAGTTATATCTGTATATAGGCAGATATAACTTTATCGTACTACTTATATATATTTTAATTAACTACCAACATGTGCGTTAATTATATGCAAATTAGTACGTTCATTCCAGAATAGTATGCATTTCCTTGTGGTTAATTAAAGGAGACACGAAAATCAATTAAATGTGTTTGTGGTTTTTATTTTTATTTTTTTCAAATCACACGGACATTGGTATTTCTGAAATGTTTACATATCCTCATATTAAAAATCTGTATATTTCTATACACATTAATGCAGTCTTGGTTACTGACTCCGTATATATACCGATATAAATTTATAGAATATTCAATACAATATTTCAAGTTTCATAAAATTATAAAAGAAAATTATTCGTTTAAAGGAAGATTTATTTCAACTGATAGACATTAGTTTTGTTGTTGTGCCCATTTTTGTACTTCAACTTTTACGAATATTGAATATATTATTGAACCAAGTACAGCCAACAATACACACAATGAGAAGTAGATTTGCCATTCAAATCGAGTTCCGTTTGGAGTGAGAAATTTGGCAACTAAAGAAGACACGAAGCCAGCAATTGATCCAAATGTATTAAGGACACAGAACACAATTCCAGCAAAATTTGGAGCAATGTCCAAATCGTTTACAATGAATCCACCAACGAAACTTGATCAAATTAGACCGGACACAAACAACAAGACAGCGGTCAGAGTTATTTGATTACAGTTTAGAAACCCTATCACAAGAAGTGGAGGTGCAGATCCAATGAAACACACACTCTCAATAAGTACTGGAACTGAACGCGTGGTTTAACAATTCGATACATGGGTCTATACTTCTACATACACATGTGAACGTCCGAAGCTTCGAATGTCACGTCTGTGAATGCATAGACAGAGACAACAAACACACAGTTTCAAAATAAATTTCAAAAAATTCAGTGTTACTATATGTGCCTTTACCGCGGTTTCCGATCCCAAAATAAATAGAAAATCCAAGCGGTTTTCATTGAGAAAGAGATCATCGTCAGAAGGCTTTTCTCACTCGGAGAATATAAAATTCTCGAGCTCAAATCACAAACTGGCGCCACACAGAACTGTACTCGAATGAGAGTGAATGAGAGAAGAAACAATTCCGCCTGGTACCGTGTGCAAAGACAAAGGCTAGGTGGACAGGTCAATGTACTGCTACTAAAAATAGCAGCCGTTCAAACGACCAAAGATTTCTCTACCGTAGGGGAGAATAGTAATAAAAGTATGTATTCCTACATGTAAATAATACACATAGGGGTACAAGTATTTTCCAACCGTATGCCAGTGTAGTTAAATGGCAAGTTAGTAAATTAACAAGCCAGAACATATAAAATCAAGGTCAAGCAAATAGAGAAATCTTAGATATATAGATATATACTACTACTACTACTACTACTACTACTACTACTACTACTACTACTACTAATAATAATAATAATAATAATAATAATAATAATAATAATAATAATAATAATAATAATAATAATAATAATAATAATAATAATAATAATAATAATACTTCCACTACAATCGAAGCCAACTGATTAAACAGAACTCATTCTTCCGTGCTACCACCAGAGTTGGTAAGGCTAAGGTCAACACCAAGAAAACCACAGACAAAAATGTGAACATTCTCCCTAAATATGTATGTAAAAACAAAAACATTTCTTCCCCCATATTCTTATAATTCTTATTAATATGCAATGTGATTGCATTATACGCTTCCGTCGTTGAAAAAGCATATAAGCTGAAACCGGTACAATTAAATGCGGAAATTCCTATTTTGTAAATATATCTTTTGATGTTATTTTGGGGGAAAATCCCTTTAGCATTTTCGAGTGTTTTTTTTTAGTTTATTACTATTATATATATAAATATATATATATATATATACGATATTAAATAAATGGAAACTATATTTATAAAACCATATTTATTTCATTATATATATTTCAGGGATATCATATTAAAAATATGTTATGCCTTCCTCAGACAAAATACAATATAAACAGTCTTATAAATAGATAGATTCGACATACCTTTCAACATCGACTTCAATTTGAAAAGTTGAATTGGTAGTGGAAAAAATATTAGGGACAGTTATAAAAAGAAAGAAAGAAAAAAGAAAAAACGGAGAAAAAGAAGAAATGCATGCAACTAAATAGAGAGAGATAGATATAGAGAGATAGATAGAGAGAAGAAATTCATGTAAAGAAACAGAGAGAGATATATAGAGAGAGGAAAAAACACAGAGGGAGATAGATAGAGAGAGAGAGAAGAGAGGAGAGAGAGAGAGAGAGAAAATATAGAGAGATAGATATAGATAGAGATAGAGAGAAAGAAAATAGGTAGTTGTGCACCAGAAAAAAAAAAGATTTTCGACGAAAAAGCCCAGTATTACAATGAAGCGTTAGCTAGAGCAGGATATAGTGATAAAATTATGTACATAGATAATAATAGACAAACTAACCAAAATAACAACAATTTTAATTACGGCAACAACTTTAACAACTATAATAAAAAGCATTACAATAATTCCAAAAGCCAAAAAAGAAATAGAACTAGGAATATAATATGGTTTGCCCCCCCTTTCTCACTAAACATTAAAACCCACATCGCTAAACTATTTTTTAATGCTCTTGATAATCGCTTCCCTAGAACACATAGGTATCACTCAATTTTCAATAGACATACTATAAAATTAACCTACTCATCCACCAAAAATTTAGCACAAAATATTAATAGAATAAATAATAGGAATTTAAAACCTAGCCAAAATACCGATAATAGCATAAATAATATCCAAGTTAACAAATGTAACTGTAGAGATAGATCTAAATGTCCGTTAAATAACAATTGCTTAGTTAAAAATATAATATACAACTGTAATGTTAAAACGGACTTAAATTCTTTTAACTATGTTGGTTCCACCTCAACAGAATTTAAACTTCGCTATAATAACCACAAGAATTCTTTCACAGATCCAAGCAAAAAATCCTCAACATCACTATCAGGCCTACTCTGGCAACTTAGGCATGATAACGTTGGATATTCAACGGCTTGGAATATAGTCTCAAGAGGGATTCCTTTTAATTCATCCTCTGAGACATGTGACCTCTGCCAAATTTATAACACCGAATGGAACTCGAACTGAATGGCAAATCTACTTCTCATTGTCTGTATTCCTGGCAGTACTTACTGCAGTTATATATGCAATATTCGCAAAAGGTGAAGTACAAAAATGGGCACAACAATAATACTGATATCTAGCAGTTGACATCTTTGAACTTTGAAATAACTGACTTTCTCTTATTTTGAATAACTTTATGAAATAATTTAGACTCTTTAAATAGTAACAAGTTCAATCATCGAGGATGTCGTAACTGGTGAAGCAAATCTCATGGCTTCACACTAGATGTTTGATGTTAATCCATCATGGCATTATCTATGTACCTTAATATGTTTGTGTTGAAATATATCCTGAAATCAAAAGTGAGTCAGTTGAAACCTAATAAATCCATTCATAAATAAATATGGCGCTGCCAGGCATCATAGAATTAATTCACTCCGAAGACACAAGTTTTAAAATAATGTTTCTCCAAATCCTGGATAATGGTACGTCCGATATTGCAATAATATTTCTTCAGAACACTTCCCTCTATTTTCAAATGATCAATAGACAACGCTGTGTCCAGTATTGAAATGATATTTCTTCAAATCACTTCACTCTATTTTCAATATACATAAAACTAGAAGAGATAATTTCTCCAAAATTCTCCTCATATATTGATTACACTGATACATACAGTCAAAGTACTGGTGTATATAGGAAGTTATGAATATATTCTCGTATACGAAGTTATATATGTGTGTATATGCCATTATATATTTATCAAATCCCGCCGAGGTTGACTGTGCCTTTCATCCTTACGGGGTCGATAAAATAAAGTACCAGTAATGCACTGGGGTAATTGCTGGCCTTGTGCCTAAAGTAGAAACAATTATATATTTATACGTTTATGGTCTGAGTTCAAATCCCGCCGAGGTTAACTTTGCCTTCCATCCTTACGGGGTCGATAAAATAAAGTACCAGTAATGCACTGGGATAATTGCTGGCCTTGTGCCAAAAGTAGAAGCAATTATATATTTATACACACACATACATTTATATGTAAATGAAGTGTATGTATATATATATCGAATGACGAACTATTTTAATTGTCTGTGCACACTTTTCTTAATGTGTAACACGTTTTATTGAACAGTAGAATACATATAGACAGACGATACATATATATATGTGTATCTACATACATTGTGCTGTTCAATAAAAGGTGTTAAACATTAAGAAAAGTGTGCATTAAATGTGCACAGACAATTAAAATAGTTCGTCATTCGATAGTGGAGTTTAAACCCGTTAGTTTCTTGCATCTCTTTTCACAGGCGTTACATTCATAGCTTCCTATGTTTACCAGAGTTTGTAAAAGTCTAGACTGATGTATCGAACTATGATCTGTTAAACCAATGATAGATTTCAGGAACCTCCCTATAAGTACTACATCTTACTCTATATATTGCCACCAACAGACTATAGTTTAGTTATAGTATCTGAGCTTATGACTTCGTAGTTTATTTGTAAGGCCAGACTTGGAAAGACATATACAACCACAGTTATCTGCAGATGAAGTTTATCAGGGTCACTTTAAAATATTCCAATTATATACAACTTGTTTAAACTACACTCACCAGTAATATATATACAGAAATAAGTGTGTTTGACTTAACATTATTCTGTCTTAGCAGTTTCGTCTATGGTGGACAACATTAACTACAGTGAAAATTCATGGTACGTATTGATAGCAATATTATTTTCATTCTATTTTGTTTAGTATTTTATTGTTTTTATATATATTCTGAATCTAGTACACACACACACACGCATATACACATATACATACACACACACACACACACACACACACACATATATATATATATATATATATATATATATATATATATATATATGTGTGTGTGTGTGTGTGTGTGTGTGTGTGTGTGTGTGTGTGTGTGTGTGTGTCTGTGTGTGTGTGTGTATGTATGTATGTATGTATGTATGTATGTATGTATGTATGTATGTATGTATGTATGTATGTATGTATGTATGTATGGAGAACAGTCAGGAATTGGAGAAAAACACCATGGAAAGCATCCAGCAAATAGCTAACTCCATCCACCAGAGTATTAGAGTTACTATAGACTACCCAAGCAAACACCCCAACCATCGATTACCTGTACTAGACACAGAGCTCTGGTTAGAAACTATTAATAACAAAAACAAATCCTCCATTCCCATTATGCCAAACCCATGACTTCCAAATATCTGATCCACCGAAACTCAGCTGTTTCGGATCACACCAAAATCAACATACTGATTGCGGATTTGGTACGGGTGATGAGAAACGAGTCCCGCATGTGCAACCCCAAAGAACTAGAGAGACACATACAACATTTCATCCACCGTATCCAGTTCTCTGGTTACAATCAGAGAGATAAAATCAGAGTATATAGAGGAGCCAGAACCAAATAGGAAAAAATGGTAAATAATGATACAAATGGGACTTGTCCCTTGTATAGGAGCAAATTTTGGAATAAAATAGAAAGAACTAGGAATAAAGTTAATAGAATGAACTCATGGTATGATAGCAATAAATACCAGAGTGTAATATTCATCAATACAACCCCTAGAGGTGAATTAGCTTACAAATTCAGAAGGACCCTAGATAAACATAAACTTAATATTAAGATAGTAGAAAGAACAGGTACCTCCATAAAAACACTTATTAGCAATACATACCCTCTTACAATATGGTGTAAAATTAGATTTATTTCTGACAATGAAATCATTTTCATTTTTATTGAGTAGAAATCAATTGATGCTTCGAATGTCTACTTTAAATTCGATGATATTTGTTGTTGGTGAGGGAGAAAAAATTGAAACTCTTAAAAGATATTATTTTTTGTCTGTCTTCAATAAATTTATGATTTCTGTGTCCAACCTTTCTGTGGTTACGTATGTGTCTGTATATATAATTAAATTTTATCAATAGAGAAAGTAAGAACGAGAGGAGAGAGACTAAAAAAAAGAATCTGAATATTTACCTGTAATATTTGATTGATATTATATATTTTATTTTTTCCGGGTCAGCTATAATTTATGGATCACCAAATAAAGAAACTTACAGTCGCCATCTGCTGATGACAGAATAAACTCTCTTATTTTACCAAATAATCTCAGATAGACAACTAAATTATATACGAGATACACTTCCGGAACATTTCAGTATCCAATGAACATTAGAAAATATATTATCCAATCAAAATTTGAGAAATAATTTCGAAACCTATCTAACAAAGAGAAGTTCAATCGTGTGTGAGAAACATTGGATATTAAACTGCTATTAAGAATGTCAAAATTTACCATCTTTATATCACATTATACTTCATGTCGATGGAGATTGGGTTACATGAGTTTTATGGCTTCACTTCTAATGCAGATCTTACGTAACGACCTCAGTATGGCCTTGGTTTGTATGTTGAAGCCAACCAATCATTCATCGGGAGAAGTCAACCTTACTGAAAACAACAAACTTTGTTCCAGCTCGGAGTATGGTCCGTTCAATAAAACATATGAAGGAGAGTTTGAATGGAGTGACACTCTACAATCAAACATGGTGGCTGGGTATTTCTATGGATATACTGCAACTAATGTTCTTGGTGGTTTATTGGCTGATAAATATGGTGGTAAAATTATTCTAGGTGGTTCCCTTATCTCAGCGTCTATTCTGAGTCTTCTTCATCCAGTTTTAACCCGAATAAGTGGATATTTTACCCTTGTCTTAAGAATATTAACAGGTTTGGTATCAGGACCGATATTTCCGTCAATCCAGTCTTTATGGGGACGGTGGGCTCCACCACAAGAGAGTAGCCTGTTGTGTGGATTGTCTTACTCTGGTCAAATGTTTGGTAGTTTTTTAGGATTGACAATTGGTGGTTTTCTTTGTGAACATGGATTTGATAATGGATGGGGATCTATATTTTATATATTTGGAGGAACATCGTTGGTATTTAGTTGTTTATGGTTTTATATTGTTTATGATAATCCAAATCTTCATCCTTCTATCAACCAAGAAGAACTGATATATATAAAATGTTCCATTACATCTTTGAGTGAGGTAAAAAATATTCCATGGAAAGAAATACTGACTTCTTCAGCTGTCTGGGCAGTTCAGATTGCCATGTTTCCTTTCTTCTGGATTGAAACCACAGTCCAACTGTTGCTTCCTCTCTATATGGACGATGTATTCAATGTTACACCAACACATAACGGGTTAATATCTTCAGCTCCATCCTTAGCTCAAGTCATTGCAATACCATTGTGGGCTAGATTAGCAGACTTTTTATTTTCCGAGAATTATCTGTCTAAACGTTCAGTTCGAGTAATTTTTGAGACTGTGTGTGGCATTGGATCTGCACCTTCACTTCTTGTGATTGGATTTCTAAACTGTAACCAAACAACTCTGACTACTGTCATGTTGTTTGCGTCCGGTGTAATTTGGTCAAGTTTCGTTGGCGGGGCTCTTGTCAACATTGTAGACATTGCTCCAAATTATTCTGGGACCATATATGGTATTGTTAATACATTTGGATCTATTGCTGGATTTTTATCTCCTTTAGTTGCTAAATTTCTCACAGCTAACGGAAGCCGATCTGAATGGCAAACCTACTTCTCATTGTCTGTTCTCATAGCCATACTTGGTTCAATATTTTATGCAATATTTGCAAAAGGTGAGGTACAAAAATGGGCACAACCACAAAACTGATACCTATATATATATATACATATATATATATATATATATATATATATATATATATATATATATATATATATATATATATATATATATATATATATATATATATATATGTGTGTGTGTGTGTGTGTGTGTGTGTGTGTGTGTGTGTGTGTGTGTGTGTGTCTGTGTGTGTGTGTGTATGTATGTATGTATGTATGTATGTATGTATGTATGTATGTATGTATGTATGTATGTATGTATGTATGTATGTATGGAGAACAGTCAGGAATTGGAGAAAAACACCATGGAAAGCATCCAGCAAATAGCTAACTCCATCCACCAGAGTATTAGAGTTACTATAGACTACCCAAGCAAACACCCCAACCATCGATTACCTGTACTAGACACAGAGCTCTGGTTAGAAACTATTAATAACAAAAACAAATCCTCCATTCCCATTATGCCAAACCCATGACTTCCAAATATCTGATCCACCGAAACTCAGCTGTTTCGGATCACACCAAAATCAACATACTGATTGCGGATTTGGTACGGGTGATGAGAAACGAGTCCCGCATGTGCAACCCCAAAGAACTAGAGAGACACATACAACATTTCATCCACCGTATCCAGTTCTCTGGTTACAATCAGAGAGATAAAATCAGAGTATATAGAGGAGCCAGAACCAAATAGGAAAAAATGGTAAATAATGATACAAATGGGACTTGTCCCTTGTATAGGAGCAAATTTTGGAATAAAATAGAAAGAACTAGGAATAAAGTTAATAGAATGAACTCATGGTATGATAGCAATAAATACCAGAGTGTAATATTCATCAATACAACCCCTAGAGGTGAATTAGCTTACAAATTCAGAAGGACCCTAGATAAACATAAACTTAATATTAAGATAGTAGAAAGAACAGGTACCTCCATAAAAACACTTATTAGCAATACATACCCTCTTACAATATGGTGTAAAATTAGATTTATTTCTGACAATGAAATCATTTTCATTTTTATTGAGTAGAAATCAATTGATGCTTCGAATGTCTACTTTAAATTCGATGATATTTGTTGTTGGTGAGGGAGAAAAAATTGAAACTCTTAAAAGATATTATTTTTTGTCTGTCTTCAATAAATTTATGATTTCTGTGTCCAACCTTTCTGTGGTTACGTATGTGTCTGTATATATAATTAAATTTTATCAATAGAGAAAGTAAGAACGAGAGGAGAGAGACTAAAAAAAAGAATCTGAATATTTACCTGTAATATTTGATTGATATTATATATTTTATTTTTTCCGGGTCAGCTATAATTTATGGATCACCAAATAAAGAAACTTACAGTCGCCATCTGCTGATGACAGAATAAACTCTCTTATTTTACCAAATAATCTCAGATAGACAACTAAATTATATACGAGATACACTTCCGGAACATTTCAGTATCCAATGAACATTAGAAAATATATTATCCAATCAAAATTTGAGAAATAATTTCGAAACCTATCTAACAAAGAGAAGTTCAATCGTGTGTGAGAAACATTGGATATTAAACTGCTATTAAGAATGTCAAAATTTACCATCTTTATATCACATTATACTTCATGTCGATGGAGATTGGGTTACATGAGTTTTATGGCTTCACTTCTAATGCAGATCTTACGTAACGACCTCAGTATGGCCTTGGTTTGTATGTTGAAGCCAACCAATCATTCATCGGGAGAAGTCAACCTTACTGAAAACAACAAACTTTGTTCCAGCTCGGAGTATGGTCCGTTCAATAAAACATATGAAGGAGAGTTTGAATGGAGTGACACTCTACAATCAAACATGGTGGCTGGGTATTTCTATGGATATACTGCAACTAATGTTCTTGGTGGTTTATTGGCTGATAAATATGGTGGTAAAATTATTCTAGGTGGTTCCCTTATCTCAGCGTCTATTCTGAGTCTTCTTCATCCAGTTTTAACCCGAATAAGTGGATATTTTACCCTTGTCTTAAGAATATTAACAGGTTTGGTATCAGGACCGATATTTCCGTCAATCCAGTCTTTATGGGGACGGTGGGCTCCACCACAAGAGAGTAGCCTGTTGTGTGGATTGTCTTACTCTGGTCAAATGTTTGGTAGTTTTTTAGGATTGACAATTGGTGGTTTTCTTTGTGAACATGGATTTGATAATGGATGGGGATCTATATTTTATATATTTGGAGGAACATCGTTGGTATTTAGTTGTTTATGGTTTTATATTGTTTATGATAATCCAAATCTTCATCCTTCTATCAACCAAGAAGAACTGATATATATAAAATGTTCCATTACATCTTTGAGTGAGGTAAAAAATATTCCATGGAAAGAAATACTGACTTCTTCAGCTGTCTGGGCAGTTCAGATTGCCATGTTTCCTTTCTTCTGGATTGAAACCACAGTCCAACTGTTGCTTCCTCTCTATATGGACGATGTATTCAATGTTACACCAACACATAACGGGTTAATATCTTCAGCTCCATCCTTAGCTCAAGTCATTGCAATACCATTGTGGGCTAGATTAGCAGACTTTTTATTTTCCGAGAATTATCTGTCTAAACGTTCAGTTCGAGTAATTTTTGAGACTGTGTGTGGCATTGGATCTGCACCTTCACTTCTTGTGATTGGATTTCTAAACTGTAACCAAACAACTCTGACTACTGTCATGTTGTTTGCGTCCGGTGTAATTTGGTCAAGTTTCGTTGGCGGGGCTCTTGTCAACATTGTAGACATTGCTCCAAATTATTCTGGGACCATATATGGTATTGTTAATACATTTGGATCTATTGCTGGATTTTTATCTCCTTTAGTTGCTAAATTTCTCACAGCTAACGGAAGCCGATCTGAATGGCAAACCTACTTCTCATTGTCTGTTCTCATAGCCATACTTGGTTCAATATTTTATGCAATATTTGCAAAAGGTGAGGTACAAAAATGGGCACAACCACAAAACTGATACCTATATATATATATACATATATATATATATATATATATATATATATATATATATATATATATATATATATATATATATATATATATATATATATATATATATATATATATATGTGTGTGTATATATATATAGTGATTAATGTTCAGAGCCATCCTCACTATTCTCGTGTAGCACCCATCCACCATCTGAGTAAGTTTCTTGGTCAGTGTCCAAGTCTCAGAGCCGTACAGCAGCACAGACTCCACTACAGCAATAAAGAGGCGGATCTTCAGGTCTTTACGAAGGTCCGACTTCCACACCGATCTCAAGCTGTGGCACGCCGCCCAGGCTTTGCTCTTCCTCTCAACCACATCATTTTCCGTATTCGCAATCTTTGCTCCCAAATACAGGGAGTCCTCAACCAATTCTAGCGGCTTCCCGCCTACATTAGTAATCCCCTCTGGCTTTTCAACATTCTCTACCAGATATTTTGTCTTAGTCTCATTCATTCTCAGCCCCACACTCATCGACACAGTCTCAATCTTCTGCATCAAATCCTCTGCCTCCTTCACTGTGTTTGTCACCAAAACTATGTCGTCGGCAAATTCAGCATCCGATATCTTTTTCGGCTTAACTCTCCTGCTCTGAGCCGGTGTTATCAGGTCCACTATCTTCTTGAGGATGAAAAACTCAGAGCTGTATGGGAGCCTCCCAAATGTCAGCTCAAAAGTGACACTGCTACATTTGGATCCATTGCTGGGTTATCAGCCCCTTTAGTTGCCAAATTTCTCACACCAAACGGAAGCCATGCTGAATGGCAAATCTACTTCTCATTGTCTGTATTCCTGGCAGTACTTGCTGCAGTTATATATGCAATATTCGCAAAAGGCAAAGTACAAAAATGGGCACAATAACAAAACAATACTGATACCTAGCAGTTGACATCTTTGAACTTTGAAATAACTTATTTTGAATAACTTTCTTAAATAATTTCAATCACTGAGGATGTCGTAACTGGTGCAGCAAATCCTATGGTTTCATACTAGACGTTTGATGTTAATGCGTCATGGCATTTTCTATGTACCTTAATATGTCTGTGTTGAAATATATCCTGGAATCAAAAGTGAGTCAGTTGAAACCTAATAAATCCATTCATGAATAAATATGGCGCTGCTAGGCATCATAGAATTAATTCACTCCGAAGACACAAGTTTTGAAATAATGTTTCTTCAAATCCTGGATAATGGTACGTCCGATATTGCAATAATATTTCTTCAGAACACTTCCCTCTATTTTCAAAGGATCAATAGACAACGCTATGTCCAGTTTGAACTAATATTTCTTTAACCACTTCTTTCTTTTACGAAACATGTGATACGCGTGATTACGAATAAAATATAATGAACTGAAACTGCGATATCTCTTTCTTTACACACACACACACACACACACACACACACACACACACACACACACACACACACACACACACACACACACACACACACACACACACACATATCAAGTTAGAAAATAAGAGGAAAATATTCCTATTTTTTTCTTCAAAGCTCCGACTGCGCAGTTTCGCTGATCCATATGCAACAATTCTGCATTATAGAAATGTACCATCGTTGTGAGGCAAATCAGCTTTTCAAGGAACACCTATTTCTTTTATCTCACCGCATCTATATTAATATTGATTCGAAATATTGATACACACACATATATATATATAAAGAGAGAGAGAGGGGGGGGGGGATATTGACAAATTGCTGATTGATAGATACACAGATGTGATGTGAATATAAATAGAGGCGAATAAAAAGTTTGTCATTCTGAAAAGAGTCTCCACGTAAGATTACTTGGAAGATACTTGAAAGTTGCAGACCTTTCCTCAATGGTACTAAGTCATGTCGACTCTGTCTTAGTGAGAAACTTAGAATATTACAGGCTTTGTAGTTTCCGATCAATAATTATTTGACCTCAAAGAACAGATTTTGGAGGAAGCTTTCATCTCAAAAGCCAACTGCATGCTAAGTGGAAATACTCAACAAAGTCAATAGATTTTCAACCACCCTAATTTGATTTATGTACTTTCTTAATATCTTTTCTTTCTCTTTCTTTTTCAACACTTACATGATAGAGTACACCAGTAAACTAGCGTTTCATCACACTATACTTTTAACGGCATCTTAAGAACTCGTTTAAGCCCCTGAACATTAGGTTATAATTTTGATCTTCCTTATAATCTGGAGATATATTCGATATTGGTCCTTGAAACCTTAGGAAACTCTTTTGTTCCGTGTATGAACATAAATAATATATATATATATATATATGTGTGTGTGTGTGTGTGTGTGTGTGTGTGTGTGTGTGTGTGTGTGTGTGTGTGTGTGTGTGTGTGTGTGTGTGTGTGTGTGTGTGCGCGTGTGTGTGTGCGCGTGTGTGTGCGCGTGTGTGTGTGTGCGTGTGTGTGTGTATGTATGTATGTTCTTCTGGTTTTATAATTTCACAAATTTTTGCCAATAGAGACAGAGTCGGTTTCTAACATAGACACAAGACTCTCTCATTGGAATTTACACAACATCAACTAGGTAGATATGTATGCATGTCTGCATACATGCATGTGTAGATATCGATGTATTGTATGTGTGTATGTGTATGTTTTGAGTTATATGTGTGCATATGCTTAGTATCTGTACATGTACATTATTAGATGCAAAATCTTTGGAATGTTTTACATATTTTTACTGTTCCATTAATGGATTGTACTTGTAATTTCCTAACTAGTTGTATTCTTTCTGTTCCTGTGAAGCCTAGCTTCTCAAGATTTGTATTGTGGCAGTTACTAACATATCTCAGTGCCCCAATAACCACAGGCATAAATGTGAAGGTATAATCAGGGTGGAGTATCTGCAGATTTCGTATCAGTTCTGCATAAATATTCTTCTTTTCGCTAATCTTTGATAATATATTGGCATCTGCTGGACAGCTAACTTCCACTACTGTGCATGCCTTCTTTTTCCTGTCCCATATCATAATATATGTTTATTATGCCTGCATGTTATTGGTGTTTTTACTGGAACATTCCACCAGTACTCTTTCATATTATGTATATGTGTCTTCCACATTGCTGTAGCTTTTAATGTGTTTATTATCGGGGCTATCTTTTCTACGGATTGCATTGTACAATGTTTTGGCCACTACATCATGCCTCACAGGTAGATAGTACCGCGATGTCATCTTTGGACAGCTGCCTATGACATATTCGATGTTAATTCTTCAGAGTCTGCACTTGTTATCACATCTAGGTGTTTTGCCTATCTCTTTTGTGAATCAGGTATTTCGTGTTGATTTCCTGTTCTTGGATTGCAAAAGCGTATCCTTCAAAGTGGGAGCCAATATAGCGGTTGTTGGTCCAAGATAGACTGCTTTCTTTATCTATATTATTCTCACTCTGGAGCTTCCTGGCAACATATCCATGCATGAATTTTTGCTGATAAGCATGCAGTTTTTCATCCATGAATTCACTGCGATACTGCTGAGCAGCTTCCCTGGGTGTGAGTTTTGATTATCACACAGGGAATACCTCTCGAGAAGTTCCTTCCCAGCTCTCATGATCTTATCTGTTTCATGCAGGTAGACTTGCTCCAGAGACGGGCTCTTACGCTTTGATGTTCGTAGATGTTGTCGGAAGGATATGATGCGTCATTCAAATGCTGTCTGGACTGATGTTAGGCCTCTGCCTCCCTGCTTACGTTTCAAGTAAAGGTGGTCTATGTCACTGTTGATGTGGAAGTTTCCGGTGTTGTTTAGTATTTTTCGCGTTCTAACATCAATCGCTCGGATTTCGTCTATCGTCCTATTGAGTATTCCAAAAGTTGGTGTTATGTATGTATGCATGAATATATGTATGTATGTATGAATGTATGTTGGTGAAGTTCTTTTAAAGTTATATTGTTGTAAAAACACTATAGATATTTTCAATGGACAGGTTACGTAAAATCCTGGCGACATCATCAGGGGTGTATTGCATAATTAGTTACTCAATAAAGGAATTACAACAAACACAAACAGAGAAGATGTAAGCATATAAACCAGAGAAAGTATTTGTGTTCGGAGATGGCCTACGAGGTAGGTGTTATTGCTTCCACACACAATCTCCGAATAAGAAGCTTGTCAATGCAAGGCATTGAGTATCATGCGACCTCGCATATACTGTGAGAAAGCTGTTGCACCCATCGTAGAATATTGCTGGCCCCATTCATTATTCATGCTCCACCTGTAGCATTGAATTGTTAACAAAGCATTGTTAACAAAGTATTCAGTATACCATTCAGTATACAAATCAGTATACAAATTAATACATATGTTATTTAAAACACATAATGCTGGAATGGAACTCTATCTGTTTCGATAATGAGTATCTTAGTTGTTCGATCACATACACACACACACACACACACACACACACACACACACACAAACACATATATACAAACACAAACACATACATACACAGGTGGGTAAAAACCCACTGATTAAGTTGTATTAGCGTACCCCACCTCCACAGTATCTGTGTCAGACTGTCATTGATCAGATAGTTTTCGGATTCTAGTAATGGTCAACATCTTTGTCGGTCATATAGAACTTTCATAGAGAATACTGTTTAGAGCAGCGGTCACTAACCGGTGGTCCGAGAGAAAGTTTTGGTGGTCCGCAGGAAAATTTGTACATCATTTGTAATTTTTATATTTTATTAATTATAAAACAAAAATAATATTTGTTTAAGATATATTTTTTATAACCCCTAAAAAATGTTCCTCCTCAGTAAAGAACTAACATCCATGGAAGTGCGCTAAGCAGCCGATGTGAAAAATAAAGTTATATCTGTATATAGGCAGATATAACTTTATCGTACTACTTATATATATTTTAATTAACTACCAACATGTGCGTTAATTATATGCAAATTAGTACGTTCATTCCAGAATAGTATGCATTTCCTTGTGGTTAATTAAATGGGACGCAAAAATCAATTAAATGTGTTTGTGGTTGCTTTTCAATTCACACGAACATTGGTATTTCTGAAATGTTTACATATCCTCATATTAAAAATCTGTATATTTCTATACATATTAATGCAGTCTCGGTTACTGACTCCGTATATATACCGATATAAATTTATAGAATATTCAATAAAATATTTCAAGTTTCATAAAATTATTCAAAATAAAAGAAAATTATTCGTTTAAAGGAAGAATTATTTCAACTGATAGACATCAGTTTTGTTGTTGTGACCATTTTTGTACTTCAACTTTTACGAATATTGAATATATTATTGAACCAAGTACAGCCAAGAATACACACATTGAAAATAGATTTGCCATTCGGTTCGAGTTCCGTTTCGAGTGATAAATTTGGCAACTAAAGGAGACACGAAGCCAGCAATTGATCCAAACGTATTAAGGACACAGAATACAATTCCTGCAAAATTTGGAGCCGTGTCCAGATGGTTTACAATGAATCTACCAACGAAACTTGACCAAATGAGACCGGACACAAACAACAAGACAGCGGTCAGAGTTATTTGATTACAGTTTAGAAACCCTATCACAAGAAGTGAAGGTGCAGTTCCAATGAAACACACACACTATATATATATATATATATATATATATATATATATATATATATATATATATATATATATATATATATATATATATATATATATATATATATTATATATATATATATATATATATATATATATATATATATATATATATATATATATATATATATATATATATATATATATATATATATATATATATATATATATATATATATATATATATATATATATATATGATAAACTTACATAGGAATACAAGTGAAATCATAAACTCACCATCTTGGTAAACCTCTAGTTGAATCAGGCAACGCCGTACGCTAAAACTATCCATAATAAGAAGTATTCACAACCTCTAATTGGATTACCTATAACGATATTTTGTTATCCTTTATATATATATATATATATTCTAGGGCGGGTAAAATTCCCGATATCCATGGACAAGTTCTCTCCAGCGGTCTCTGTCCCTCATTATCGCTGCCATGTCCTGCGTCTCCAACAGGCCAGTGTCTGTCCTTAGGGCACCAACATACGTTAACCTTGGTCTTCCACTTCCAGTGTGTCCATATGGGGGTTCCCACAGGACCACTGAGTGCAATGTCAACTCTGGATGTCGGTGAGCATGTCCAGCTAACCTCAGTATCCTCTGTCACTTTTGAGCTGACTTTTGGGAGGCTCCCATGCAGCTCTGAGAATGCTGAGGAGGGCTCTGAACATTAATCAGTATACACTGAGGATGAAGCTGTATATATATATATATATATATATATATATATATATATATATATATATATATATATATATATATATATATATATATATATATAATATATATATATATATATATACTAATAATAATAAAATTACTTAATATATGTGCGTGCATGTGTGTGTCTGAGTTTGTGTGGTTATATCTGTAAGAATTCATTGTCTACAGTCCAGCCGGAAGTCACCACAGGCCAACAAATCAGGAATCGTCCTGTCAACACTCAATGATAGATATAAACTCTCTCTTTAGTATATCAGTTTCAATTTTCATAGACTGACCATATAAAATATATAAATAGTCATATAGTAAATAAACAAACATATTTTTGGTGATAACATTTTCGTAGTGTGAATATAATCGTATTTTATTAAAATCATTGTCATCAATATTTAAAGAGTCTAAAATATTTAATAAAGTTATTCAAAATATGAGAAAATCATTTATTACAAGTTACAAAGATGTGTACAGCAAGGTATCAGTTTTGTTGTTGTGCCCATTTTTGTACTTCCCCTTTTGCAAATATCGCATAAAATATTGAACCAAGTATGGCTAGGAATACAGACAATGAGAAGTAGATTTGCCATTCAGATCGGCTTCCGTTTGGTGTGAGAAATTTGGCAACTAATGGACAAACGAACCCAGCAATGGATCCAAATGTATTCGCAATACCACATATAGTCCCGGCATAATTTGGAGCAATGTCTACCATGTTGATACTAGCTCCACCAACGAAACTTGACCAAATTACACCGGACACAAACAATAAGACAGCGGCGAATGTTATTTGGTTACAGTTTAGAAACCCCATCCCTATAAGTGGAGGTGCAGAACCGATAAAACACACACTCTCAGAAAGTATGCGAATTGAACGTTTAGACAGATAATTCTCGGAAAATAAAAAGTCTGCAAATCTTGCCCACAATGGTATTGCAATGACTTGAGATAAAGATGGAGCTGAAGATATTAACCCATTATGTGTTGGTGTAACATTGAATACATCGTCCATATAGAGAGGAAGCAACAGTTGGAATGTGGTTTCAATCCAGACCATAATAAAGAAAGCGATCATCATTGCCCACGCAGCTGAAGAAGTCAGTATTTCTTTCCATGGAATATTTGTGACCTTCTTTGAAGATGTGATGGTACTGTTTATATACACCCGTTCTTCTTGGGTGATAGAAGGGTGGAGAAGGCCCTGAGGTGAGTCTTCGATCCACAGCGAAAGCATTTCGGGTGTTTGCCCTCAACACTTATGGGCAGTTGAGTGCCGTTATCGAAGTCTATCACATCCGGGACAGCTTCGATGCACTCCTGGTTGGTTTGGATTAACATCTCAATGGAGGTGCCGACCCAATCTTCTCTTACTCTTTTCTGTACTTGCAGTACAGTTGTTTTGTCCTCGATTCCGACGAGGACAGGCGCGGCCAGCCAAGAAGGGGCCATCGGGGGGGGGGGGGGAAGTTTGACCCTCACAATTTTTTGCCCGCAGTAGGAGGGCACCAACACCATTTCCTCGCTCCTTAGGGTCACTAAGGATTGAGCCTTTGCCTCCTGGGGTGTGGCAAAAAGCACGTCTACGGTGGCATATTTCTTGCCTCGAGTGATATGCGTTTTCCGCTGCCACACAGACCCTAAGGCTTTTTGTATTCGAGCCTCTGTGGCTCTTTCAACCCTACGGGATTTTGTGCTTACTGTACGGTACGTGACCGTACAGTGCTGTTAGGTTTCTAAAAATTTTTCGGCTGCCCTGCAGATTGCTCGGTGTCCGGTTTTCGTCACCATCTTCTTCGCTTCCTGTAATTCCTTATTTGTTATGAGGATGGTTTCCAGGTTCGTTGCGATACCTGCAAATGAGATTGGTTTTTCTTTGCTGCTGTTGTTGTTGTTGTTGTTGTCGTTGTCGTCAGAGCTGCTGTTACTTTTGTTGTTGCTGCAGGTACTACGACTACTGCCGCCGCTGCTGTTGCTGTGGTTGTTGTTGTTGTTGTTGCTACTGCTGCTGTTGTTGTTGCTGTTGCTGCTAATGCTGTTGTTGTTTATGCTGCTGCTGCTGCTGATACGGCTGCTACTGTTGTTTTCCTTGTCACTGTTGCTGCTGCTGCTGTTATTACGGCTGCTACTGCTATTATTCATGACGTTAGACGAATGAAATGGGTTTTCGTGTTTACCGCACACCTTTTTCGTCGTTGTCGTCGTCGTGGAGAAATGTTCCATGCTTTGCACGTGTTTTGGGAAACTATTTTTCTTTACTGGCGTCGCTTGCGAAAGAGAAGGGAGCGAGAGAGACACATTTAGAGAAGGGAGGGAGAGAGACAATCTTCTCTCTGCTGTAGTGACGATTGAGGAAGAAGAAGACGGAATGAGTGGGAGTGACTTGTGAAAATTCTTTTTCGTAGCCATGTTTTTTTTGGTTTAAAATAAATATTGGGCACAAAACCCCAATAAGCGGTTATTTAACCCCGAAGGTATCTGTGGTTTGGTGGAAAATGTTTATGTAGAATTTCGAAGAATTTTGGGGGGATTTGTCCAATAGTTTGCAGGTTGAATGGTGCGTTGTACCATGTTATGTTTCTTTTGCGGTTTTTAGTTAAGTTCTTATTCTCACTTATATTAATGTGCTGTGTTCTAGAAGAGTTCCTATGGTTAGTATTTGTATTTGTGGATTTTGGTAAATTGCAGTGGTTGTATTTGGTGTTATTATTGGGTAGATTACGAGAGGTTGAATGTTTGGTAGTCAGTCATATGTGAGTTAACATTGGTCATAGATCGCACAGTAATAGTTGTTGTCGTTTTTCGGTTGATGTGTGTGTGTGTGTGTGTGTGTGTGTGTGTGTGTGTGTGTGCAAAGAAAGAGATATCGCAGTTTCAGTTGATTATATTTTATTTGTAATCACGCGTATCACTCGTTTCACAAAGAAAGAAGTGGTTAAAAACATATTAGTTCAAACTGGACATAGCGTTGTCTATTTTTCCTTTGAAAATAGAGGGAAGTGTTTTGAAGAAATATCATTTCAATACTGGACACAGCGCTGTCTATTGATCCTTTGAAAGTAGAGGGAAGTGTTCTGAAGAAATATTATTGCAATATCGGACGTACCATTATCCAGGATTTGGAGAAACATTATTTCAAAACTTGTGTCTTCGGAGTGAATTAATTCTATGATGCCTGGCAGCGCCATATTTATTTATGAATGGATTTATTAGGTTTCAATTGACTCACTTTTGATTCCAGGATATATTTCAACACAAACATATTAAGGTACATAGATAATGCCATGATGGATTAACATCAAACATCTAGTGTGAAGCCATGAGATTTGCTTCACCAGTTACGACATCCTCGATGATTGAACTTGTTACTATTTAAAGAGTCTAAATTATTTCATAAAGTTATTCAAAATAAGAGAAAATCAGTTATTTCAAAGTTTAAAGATGTCAACTGCTAGATATCAGTATTATTGTTGTGCCCATTTTTGTACTTCACTTTTTGCGAATATTGCATATATAACTGTAGTAAGTACTGCCAGGAATACAGACAATGAGAAGTAGATTTGCCATTCAGTTCGAGTTCCATTCGGTGTTATAAATTTGGCAACTAAAGGGGCTACAGATCCACCAATAGATCCAAATGTAGCAGAAGCCCCATATATAACTCCAGCATAAGTTGGGGCTATGTCTAAATGGTTGACAGAAGCTCCACCAACGAAACTTGACCAACCTATACCGGACATAATCAACAAGAAAACTATCAGAATTATTTCGTTACAGTTTAGAAACCCTATCCCTATCAGAGGAGGTGCAGATCCAATGATCGACACACTTTCAAAAAGTACTCGAACTGAACGTTTAGACAGATAATTCTGAGAAAATAAAACGTCTGCAAATTTTCCCCACAGTGGGATTGCAATGAGTTGAGCTAAAGATGGAGCTGAAGATATTAACCCATTATGCGTTGGTGTAACATTGAATACATCTTCCATATAGAGAGGAAGCAACAATTGGACTGTGGTTTCAATCCAGAAAAATGTAAAACAAACAACTACAATTGCCCACACAGCTGAAGAAGTCAGTATTTCTTTCCATGGAATATTTGTGACCTTCTTTGAAGATGTGATGGCACTGTTTAGATATATCAGTTCATCTTCGCTGATGGAAGGGTGGAGATTTGGATTATCATAAACAATATAAAACCATAAACAACTAAATACCAACGATGTTCCTCCAAATATATAAAATATAGATCCCCATCCATTATCAAATCCATGTTCACAAAGAAAACCACCAATTGTCAATCCTAAAACACTACCAAACATTTGACCAGAGTAAGACACTCCACACAACAGGCTACTCTCTTGTGGTGGAGCCCACCGTCCCCATAAAGACTGGATTGACGGAAATATCGGTCCTGATACCAAACCTGTTAATATTCTTAAGACAAGGGTAAAATATCCACTTATTCGGGTTAAAACTGGATGAAGAAGACTCAGAATAGACGCTGAGATAAGGGAACCACCTAGAATAATTTTACCACCATATTTATCAGCCAATACACCACCAAGAACATTAGATGCAGTATATCCATAGAAATACCCAGCCACCATGTTTGATTGTAGATTGTTACTCCATTCAAACTCACCTACAAATTTATTCAAACCATCGTTCTCTAAACCTGAACAATGTTCGTTGCTTCTAGCAAGGTTAACTTCTCCAGATGAATGATTGGTTGGTTTTAACATACAAACCAAGGCCATACTGAGGTCGTTACGTAAGATCTGCATTAGAAGTGTAGCCATAAAACTCATGTAACCCAATCTCCATCGACATGAAATATAATGTGATATAAAGATGGTAAATTTTGACATTCTTCATATCAGTTTAATATCCAATAATTCTCACACACAATCGAACTTATTTTCGTTAGAAGTGTTTCGGAACTTCTTGATTTTTTATTTTATAATATATTTTGTAATGTTCATTGGATACTGAAATGTACCGGAAGTGTATCTCGTATATAATTTGATTGTCTATCTGAGATTATTTGGTAAAATAAGAGAGTTTATTCTGTCATCATCATCCTGCAGTTGTGTGTTTGGTAATCCATAGATTATTGGTGACCTGGTAAAATATAAAATGTATATAATCTTAATTTCAATATATATCTAAATATTTAAGTCTTGCTTCTTTTTCTGATTTCTACATCTTTTTTCTGTTGTTCCTCATGTCTTTCTATATCACGTAGAGACACACAGGTTCAGTGAAAAGTGTGTTAATGTGTGTTTCTATACCATCACATAATCAGCAGACGTGGTTTATTATTTCCAGCTAATTATAAATAAACAAAATTTGACAGTGTGTTGGGGTGGGCCAACAACAGGTGGTGGGGGACTCTGAAAAGAGAGATTATAGCAGTGTCCAGTAAATATGTCCTAACCTATGTGTCCAATCTAGGTCAACCATGCAGATCACAATTTTGTGATCTGAAATTGTAGAAATGGAGTAGTAACAAAACTGATACAAATTTAAAGGGGTCTAACACATCTGCTATACGTAGTTAGTAAAACGTATTCGGCCAATTCTATCTTAAAATTACAGGGGTGGGGGAACTGATGCTACAGAGGCCCAATGGGCTGCATCGGGGTAGGCGAAAGGGGAAAAGCAGACGTTTTACTAACTACATATAGCAGATGTGTTAGACCCCTTTAATTTTGTATCAGTTTTGTTACTACAGTGCATCTTCGCTTATCGCTTTTCCGAAATTCGATTTACCGGACGGCTATTTCTATACTACCTCCGGATGAGGAGGACTTGATTTCGGCAGACGGACAGATTCGGGCAGCATTTCTTCCGGCCAATGTTACGTCACTTATTGAGCCAATGGACCTGGGAGTTTTGGAGACACTAAAGCGGATTTACAGAAAACAATTGCTGCGGGATTTGATCGGAAAAGAGGACACGGGAATGATTCCATTTTTACGTGCGATAAACATGAGGGAGGTGGTTGACCGTTCAGCTGTTGCGTGGAAATGGTAGCGGAACGACGAGCTTCGGCGCGAAAACAATCTTCTATTTATTCATTTTTATAAAAGTACTAACTTTTTATGGTTTGACTCAATTCAGTTTTACCAAGTTTTTAGTTATTCAACAATAACAATGAAAATTCTTCTATTGTCAGAAATAAATGAAATTCCACTCCGTAGAGCAGTGATTCTCAACCAGTGTGTCGTGGCATTCTTTGTGTCTATGACTAGTCTGTGTCTAAGGTTGTATGCCGCCTATGACTTGCCATGTTTTTATTTTGTAAAATTCAAATATTTTTCATATATATTTAACCAGGTGTGCCGCTATTTTTTCATGTGTTCCAAGGTGTGTCGTTGGCAAAAGAAAAGGTTGAGGAGCACTGCCGTAGAGAAAGAAAGATGAATATTTGGATATATATATTAACAAAACTCTAGTTTAATCACCAAAAGGGAGTTAGAGATCTCATACAGACATTGGAAAATGACGATTAAATCATTTTAAAAGCTCAAAATTACAGGAAGTTATTAATAACAAAAATAGTCAATACATAGAAGCATTGAGTCCAGTTTATATGAAACAGAGACAAACTGTTGGAAGACTACAACTTGCAACCCATCGTCTGATAAAGGTGTTGGACTTATGACCATGACGTTGAGGGTTCAATTCCGGGACTGGGTTATATGTTGTGTTCTTGAACAAAACACTTCATTTCACGTTGCTCCAGTATACTCAACTGAAAATGAGTACCAGCAATAGTTGCGAGTTTAACCCTGCGATGAACTGGCGTCCTGTCCAGGAAGAAGTATTGTACTCTCAGTCACTTAACACCATGGAAAACTGCCTGATGACTCGCCGGGCTTGAGACAGACTTTAGATTGTAGACTTTTCCGAGGGACATACCTACTCTTTACACTAACTTACCATATACATTAGGCCAAGAAGCAGTCAAGTACTGGATAAAACAAAATAGAAAAAATACTAAATTATATATATATATATATATATGCCTCTCTGTTCTGTCCCTGTTCAATTTTTTATTATATATATATATATATATATATATATATATATATATATATATATATATATATATATATATATATATACATATATATGTATTAAGATAACAGATTAAAGTTTAAGCAAAAAATCGCTGCTTTCACTCTTAACGGGGGTCTTCTGTTATTTTAAATATTTGCCCTACAGTTAATATATATATATGTGTGTGTGTGTGTGTGTGTGTGTGTGTGTGTGTGTGTGTGTGTGTGTGTGTGTGTGTGTGTGTGTGTGTGTGTGTGTGTGTGTGTGTGTGTGTGTGTGTAAACAATAAAATACCAAACAAAATAGAATGAAAATAATAATGCTATCAATACGTACCATGAATTTTAACTGTAGTTAATGTTGTCCATCATAGAAAAAACTGCTAAGACAGAATAATGTTAAGTCAAACACACTTATTTCTGTATATATATTTCTGGTGAGAGTAGTTTAAACAAGTTGTATATAATTGGAAGATTTTAAAGTGACCCTGATAAACTTCATCTGCAGATAACTGTGGTTGTATATGTCTTTCCAAGTCTGGCCTTACAAATAAACTACGAAGTCATAAGCTCAGATACTATAACTAAACTATAGTGCGCATGTGTGTTTCTGTGCAAAAGAATAATTTTTTTACACATGTGTATATATATATATATGCCTCTCGTAACCCATATAACCTACAGACCGTCAACGTCACCTGTCACGGATGTCAACAAGCTGCCCCCAATCGACAGCTTTGCAGACGATTAGCTAAGAGCTAACAAACATATATATGCCCATATATGCATGCATGCTCCCATAACTCCCAAAGGAGTCGTAGAGGCGCCATATTGACATACGGCGTTCCTAGGGTATTTTATTTTTTAAAACATAGCGAAGCCCATCTCTCTCCAGGTCTGAATACAGCAGATTTCTTCCAGAAAGAGATAGATATGGAAAGAGATAGATATTGAAAGGTAGATATTGAAAGGTAGATATTGAAAGAGATAGATATGGAAAGAGATAGATATTGAAAGATAGATATTGAAAGATAGATATTGAAAGGTAGATATTGAAAGAGATAGATATTGAAAATAGATATTGAAAGATAGATATTGAAAGGTAGATATTGAAAGAGATAGATATTGAAAATAGATATTGAAAGATAGATATTGGAAGAGAGGAAGTGAGAAAGAGATATAGAGGAAGAATTGGCCCCAGTACTAGACTGGATTGTTTTTTTTTTATCGATCTCGAAAGGATGAAAGGCAAAGTTGACCTTGGCGGGATTTGAACTCTGAGAGAAGTGATCCAGAACGAATTCTACCATAAAACATTCTATTCGACATTCTAACGATTCTGCCAATTCACCTCCATGGTCCTATGATACATAGATTTAAATCTGAACACTCGAAGAGTTTCTTCAAAATTTTATTAAGAAATTTTAAGTTATGTTTCAAACACCCGCTTAATAATGAAAAAGTTAATTATATTAATTAAATCTCAACAAATTCTTGGTTATTTTCAAAATTATTTGAAAAATACAATCTGCTTTTTGTTAGAAACGTGATAGTAAAATTGAGGCAAAGTTGACCTCGGCGGGATTTGATCTCAGAGAGCTCAGTCGAAACGAACACCGTAAAACATTCTATCCGGCGTTCCGACAACACCGTCTTATGCACACATGTACACACCTGTAATTGAGTTGGAAGTGTCTGTGTGATTATTACAGGAGGAAATGTTCAGAGAAGCTATCACTTCTTGTTTCATGTACGCCAGCCGCTGTTTTTCTATAGTTTGTTCACCATCCCCTTTCTTTTACACACGCATACATTCACACAAATACACGCGCACACACACACTGTGTGACGGGCGGACGGAAATCGCTCAAATTTATATATAGGTATTTGTCAGGTTCCCGATACAGTCTTACAGCGTAGCATCTTGTGTAAATGTCATTTACTATAACAATGGAAGGGGACATTTTACAAACCATTCGGATGGCACCAGTCGAATACTGCTGGATCGTAGATATAGCCTGTCCATCTGATAACAAGGTATGTGATAAAGAAGGAAAAGAAATTGATAGATATGACAGGTTAGGTTGGGAGGTTAAGCAGTTGTGGTCACTGAAAATGTGGTGTGGTAATACCAATTATAGTTGGAGTCTTGGGAACAGTGAGTAAAGATCTTGAGAAGTACATTAAAGAAATAGGGGTTGGAATACGGATGGAACACTTACAAAATACAGCATTGCTTGGAACAGGTCAAATACTCCGGTGGCTACTCACTGGTAGTGAACAGCTAACACCCTAATACATCTCCAGCGTTAGAAGCTGAGCGCAGAAACAGTAATAATAATAATTGTTTCCACTTTTGGCACAAGGCCAGCAATTACCCAATACATTACTGGTACTTTATTTTATCGACCACATAAGGATGAAAGGCAAAGTTAACCTAGACGGGATTTGAACTCAGACCGTAAAGGGACGTAACTATGCTAGACAGCATGGCGTCCAACACTCTACCGATACTGCCAATTCACCGCCCGTATATAATAAAAATAATAATAATAAGAAGAAGAAGAAGAAGAAGAAGAAGAAGAATAATGATTTCTTTATTAACCACAAGGGTTTACATAAAGTAGACATTAAGGACAGTGCAGGACAATACAGGACGGTACAAATGGGCATTTCTGCGTGTAAAAAACAAAAAAAAAACAGAGGGTGTAACAAAAAATAACAATGAAAAATTCCCCAATAGGGGGGAGACTTCGGAGGGACATTTGTGGAGAAAGCCCAGTAAAAGGCCACAATGACCCTGGCCACCAAGGCAAGTGCCCTCTCCCAGTTTTCCACCTTTAATTTACAGATATATACTCAGAGTAGGCCCATTCACTCGGGCCATTCTTGCTTCTCTCACCCATCTTTCAACAAAATGCTGGGAAGAGAGCACTTCCCTCTCTACACTGATTTTCCTTTTCAAATGAAATTAGAAAAAGTCAATCAGAGCATCACCGAAGAGGTAAGTGCTCGTCTTCAGCCCTTTCAAACGTGTCCACCATACTATCTCTTTCGCCATGGCCACCAGACAGATAAAAACTGCCTGCCCTTCCCGGCTAAAGGAGGAGGGCGGGGCAATCCTCACGATGGACTCAGATGATAGCCGGATCCGTCCTAAACGCGACAGCAGGTGTTCGACATAAACCCACAAGTCAGAAATTTTCGGACACTGGACGAGTGCGTGCAGGACGGTTTCGTCGCCCTGCACGCATCTCGGACATGCCCGGCTGACGGCACCTCCATGCCTGTAGAGTTTATCCCGAACTGGCAAGGCTCCTCGGTAGCACTGCCAGGCCAGAGATTTCTGGAAGTTGACCATAGGCCCTGGCCCGAAAGTTCTTCCGAAGAGATTGGCTAGTTGATTTTCGTCGACGCCTAGAGTTTCCCCAAGTACGTCGTCGCTCTTCCCCTCCACTAATCCTCTATAGAACGCCAAGGTGGAGTTTCCACCGATCACATTGCCCGATTGGTCGAGGGCTGTGAGCGCCTGAAGACATTCCAGTCTCCAGGCGCTCCCTCTCGGTCTTCGCTTGACCCAGGACTGCAGCTCCGTCAAGGAAACGAGCTGGGGAAATACGTGTCTAGCAAACGGCGACCACACCTGATCACCGTCGAGGAAGAGGTGGAGATGTCGTAGCCTGAGCGCGTGCCTGCGCATCATCAGCCACGGCATGCCCAGCCCTCCACGTAGCGGGTGTTGACAACAGATGAACCGCCTGACCATCGGAGCGCGTCCCTTCCACAAAAAGCGAAAGAGCAAACGCTCCAGCGCAGTCAGGCGAGGCTTAGGACAAGGTACGACGGTCAGGCGGTAGCAGATGACAGACGCGATGTACGCGTTAGCCACCCCCGCTCGACCTTTCAGGGATAGCTTCCTCTCCGCCCATTTCTGGGTGAGAGAAGCCACCTTGCTCGTCACCTCGTCCCAGTTTTTGTCCGTCTGGAGGTCCGGACCGAACCAGACCCCTAGCAATTTAACCGGTCCGTCCGTCCAGCGTCCGACGACGCTGTTGGACGGCATGGACTTGCCTCTCCAGGTGCCGAGCTGCAGGCCCACTGACTTTTCCTGGTTGATCATTGCTCCTGTCACCGCTTCGTATTCTCTTAGTGTAGTGCCGATCGCCTCGATGTGTTTGGCGTTCGACACCACTACGGTGACATCGTCCGCATATGCTGACACGGATCTTCCGCATCCTAGTTCGCGCGGGACGCCCCTCAACGTCTCCAGTTTGTGCAGTAATGGCTCGAGAGTCAATACGTACAAGAGGGACGAGAGGGGACATCCTTGGCGGACCGAGCGCATGATGTTGAACGGTTCCGACAGGTGACCGTTCACTCTCACCACAGAGCAGATGTCGCTGTGCATGGCAGCGATCCAGCCTCTGAAGACGGGCCCAAAGCCAGCCGCCCTCAGGACTGCCGCTAGGTAACGATGGTCGACCCTATCGAAAGCTTTCGACTGATCTAAATTGATCAAGGACCCACCCGTGCCAGGTTCCCTAGCTACCCTCTCTACGATGTATCGCATGAGGTGGAGGTTGTCGTGGATGGATCCGTCGGGAATGGCGCATGTCTGCGCCTCTCCCACCAGACCACCAACGACAAGCGCCAACCTCTTTGCTAGCACCTTGGCCAAAATCTTGAACTCTGTGTTTAGCAGAGTTATGGGCCGGAAATTATCTATGTTATCCCCCTTGTTCGGATCCTTTCTCAGCAGTGCCACCGCTCCTCGGCTCACAGAACTGGGAATTCTCCCGTTATGTTGCCAGTTGCAGTAGACGTCCGCCAAGAGGCCTCCGAACAAGTCTGGCATCTGTACGTAAAGTTCATAGGGCAGACCATCCAAACCAGGCGATTTACCCCTTGTGCAGCCAGTCATTGCCTCCCTTACTTCAGCGGCTGTTATCGGCTTTTCGCAACACTTCGCCTCAGTGGCCGAGAGCCGCGGCAGTCCGTCGAGGTAGACACTAAAATCCATCCCTCGACCCGGCCCACCGCTGCCCCCGAACAGCTGAGCGAAGTGTCGCTGAAAAGCTTCACACATTTGCCCGGGATCGAGTAGCATGCGCCCGTCGTGGTCCACCAAAGACCGGATCGTGGCTTTGTTGCCACGACGCGCCTCCGCCACTCGGGCCCATTGAACGGCTTTCGTCCCCTCGTGTCTGAGAGCACGCACCCTTGCTCTGACAACGCAGCCTTCGTGCTTTGCATTGAAGAATTGGTCAAGGGCCAATTTCGCCGCAAGCACGTCGGTCGCAATGCCTTTGCTAAGCGCCTCGTCTAATTTTCTAACTAGTTCTCCCTCTGCTCTATTTTTCTCTATTGCTAAAGCCTTACTAAACCTAATGGATTCTATTCTAATCGCTCTTTTCAGAGCAAACCACCACTTGTTGTTGACGATGGCCCCCGTCAACGCCCGCTTAACTAGTTCGCTAATCCGGTCTCTGTAGGCCTTGTGCGCTGGTAAGGACGCGTTTAGCTTCCAGTAGCCGGGTCCTCGTCTATGAAGCCTATCTAAGTCAAGCACACAGATCACGAATTTGTGGTCCGTGTAGCTGACTATCTTGAATTGTGGACAGCCTATGCTAGACCTATCTATTTCCCTACAAAATACTCTATCTAGATATGATCTGGATGACCTTATGCGATTTGTCCATGTCCACATTGGCACATTCGGGAAATCCAATCGGTACCTGTCAGACAGTTCAAAACGCCTGAGCAGGTTGGTGAGGCTCTTGCACCCTCCACCCCTATCCGCTAATCCCACACAGTCCCAGCGTGCATCTAAGATCCCGTTCCAGTCGCCCACTAACACTAAAGAGCGGGACGTTCCAAGAAAGGTCTCCAGACGCCGGAAGAAATCAGGCCGCCCTGCTCCTGTCGGGGCATAGACGGCCACTAGCCTGAAAGCTTGCCCGTCTCCGCTGGTCACGTCCAGCACCACCAACTTACCCTCTGGGTCCAGGAAGATGGCCCGTATGGCGAGATCCAAACCTCTCCGAAAAAGCACAGCAACTCCTCTCCCCGATCCAGGACGGCTGGGAGATGCGTACACATCGTAGCCGCCGAAGATCGGTGCGAAGGCCCGTGCTTCGGAGATTCTGGTCTCGTTGATGGCCACTACATCTATGTTTAGTGACCTGAGGTCGTTGAGCAGGTGACCCTGCTTCCATGACGACCCCAAGCCACGCGCATTTATGCTGCCTATTCTGAGTGAGGTCATGTTTAAAATAGAGTGGAAAAGATGGGAAAGACCACTTACCGTACTTTTCGTAGAGGAGGGATGATTTTTACATCCCTTTTCACTTGATCGTCTGGTGAAGGGACCGTTGAATCGTCCCTTCGGCTGGTCATCGGCTCTTCTATGAGTATGTCCGAATATACTCTTCGGTTGATAGTTCCTCCTAGGTCTCTGAAATCACCAACTGCGTTGGGGAATTTCGTTTTAATGTTTGTGTATTGTTTCTGTGCTATTTTTAGCAGTCTTATGTTAGTTGGCGTTTTGATTGGTGCTGGTATTATGTAGTCGTGTTGTGAAATGTCTGTGTGTTCAATTATGTAAGTCATTAGTTTCTTGTTGTGTGTATTTATTGCCGTGCATTTGTTTTTCTGGGGGTGGGTGTGGTTCTGCTATTTTCTTGTCGTTTTTGCTGGGTGTGTGTGTTTTGTTGTTGTGTTTGCGATGTTGGTGCTTCTGGTGGTGGTGTTGAAGGTGTTGTTGTTGTTGGCGGTGGGGTTGTCGCCGGTGGTGATGGTGGTGCTAGTGTGGGTGGTGATGGTGTTGGTGGTGTTGCTGCTGTGAGTCTCTTTGCAGTAGACTTTACCCTTTTTTCATTTCTTTCCTCCCTTTTCAAAGGCGACGATGTGCTGCTTCTGCGTTTGTGCCTTCTTACGACCTTTTGCCATCCCTCTCCCACCTCACACTCCATGTCTGATTCTGTGAGGTCGGGGAGGGGTACCAGCTCCACTCTTTCACTTGTTGTTGTTGATGATGTTTGCACTGGAGTCTCTGTTGCAGCTGCATTTGGTATTGCTATTGTTGTTGTTGTTAATACTTCCACTGCTGCTGCTGTTTTTGATTTCCGTGGCGTGGGTATGGGTGCCACGGACCTATCGTTCCTGGTTGCCGCTTGTCCTGTTGCTGGTAGCCGTGGAGCCGGTTTCGGAAGGAGGGGGGTTTTCTCCTTTCTCAGGGTCTTCTCGTTGCAGAAGGCCCTGAGGTGAGTCTTCGATTCACAGCGAAAGCATTTCAGGCGTTTGCCCTCAACACTTATGGGCAGTTGAGTGCCGTTATCGAAGTCTATCACATCCGGGATAGCTTCGATGCACTCCTGGTTGGTTTGGATTAACATCTCAATGGAGGTGCCGACCCAATCTTCTCTTACTTTTTTCTGTACTTGCAGTACAGTTGTTTTGTCCTCGATTCCGACGAGGACAGACGCGGCCAGCCAAGAAGGGGCCATCCCGGGGGGGGGGGGGGCGTGGGTCAGTTTGACCCTCACAATTTTTTGCCCGCAGTAGGAGGGCACCAACACCATTTCCTCGCTCCTTAGGGTCACTACGGATTGAGCCTTTGCCCCCTGGGGTGTAGCAAAAAGTACGTCTACGGTGGCATATTTCTTGCCTCGGGTGATGTGTGTTTTCCGCTGCCACACAGACCCCAAGGCTTTTTGTATTTGAGCCTCTGTGGCTCTTTCCACCCTACGGGATTTTGTACTTACTGTACGGTACGTGACCGTACAGTGCTGTTGGGTTTCGAAAAAATTTTCCGCTGCCTTGCAGATTGCTCGGTGTCCAGTTTTTGTCACCATCTTCTTCGCTTCCTCTAATTCCTCATTTGTTATGAGGATTGTTTCCAGGTTCTTCGCGATACCTGCAAACGAGATTGGTTTTTCTTTGCTGTTGTTGTTGTTGTCGTCAGAGCTGCTGTTACTTTTGTTGTTGCTGCAGGTACTACGACTACTGCCGCCGCCGCTGTTGCTATGGTTGTTGTTGTTGTTGCTGCTGCTAATGCTGTTGTTGTTTATGCTGCTGCTGATGCTGTTGCGGCTGCTACTGTTGTTTTCATTGTCACTGTTGCTGTTGTTATTACGGCTGCTACTGCTATTATTCCTGACGTCAGACGAATGAAATGGGTTTTCGTATTTCCCGCACACCTGTTTCGTCGTCGTTGTCGTCGTGGAGAAATCTTGCACGCTTTGCACGAGACTTTTCTTTTCTGTCGTCGCTTGCGAAAGAGAAGGGAGGGAGAGAGACACATTTAAAGAAGGGAGGGAGAGAGACAATCTTCTCTCTGCTGTAGTGACGATTGAGGAAGAAGAAGACGGAATGAGTGGGAGTGACCTATGAAAATTCTTTTTCGTAGCCATGTTGTTTTTTTTTTTTGTTTAAAATAAATATTGGGCACAAAACCCCAATAAGCAGTTATTTAACCCCGAAGGGCCAAATAACGGGCAGAAAGACCCCTCTCACGAGGAGGAGGGTGTTTTTGTCTACAAGTTGGTAAAAGTTTAAAACAATTTACAATTGTTATAGCGTTCAAAATTTACAATACCTTACAGAGCCGAGCCTCCGTCAACCATAGCATTCAATAATAATAATAATAATAATAATAATAATAATAATAATAAGAAGAAGAAGAAGAAGAAGAAGAAGAAGAAGAAGAAGAAGAAGAAGAAGAAGAAGAAGAAGAAGAAGAAGAAGAAGAAGAAGAAGAAGAAGAATTGTTTCTATTTTTGGCACAAGGCCAGCAATTATCCCAGTGTATTACTGGTACTTTATTTTATCGACCCCGAAAGATGAAAAGCAAAGTTAATAATAATAGGAATCCAACAACAGAAACATGGTAAAATCATGTCTTTATTAAAATTATTGCTGTCAATAATTAAAAAGTCAAAAGATTTCAACTATTAATTATCAGTTTTAGTCTTGAGCCCATTTTTCTACTTCCCCTTTTGAGGATATTGCAAATATTATTGTACCAAGTACAACTAGGACGGCACACAATAAAAAGTAGATTTGCCATTCATCTCGGCTACCGTTTGGTGTTAGTAATTTGGCAACTAAAGGAGCCACAATCCCAGAAATGCATCCAAATGTATTAACAATACCAAATAGAACCCCAGCATAATTTGGGGCAATGTCTAAAGGGTTGGCAAGAAATCCTCCAATTGAACTTGAGACAAATACACCGAAAACAAACAACATGACAACAGTCAGAGTTGTTTGGTTACAGTTCAGAAACCCTATCGCAATAAGTGGTGGTACACAACCAATAAAAGATATAGACTGGAAAATTACTCGAATTGAACGCTTAGACAGATAATTCTTGAAAAATAAGAAGTCTGCCAGATATGCAAACAACGGCATTGCGATGAGTTCCACAAGACATGGAACTGAAGATATTAATCCATTAGATGCTGGAGAGACATTGAATACATCCTTCATATAAAGAGGAAACAACAATTGGAATGTGGTTTCAAGGTAGGCAAAGCAGGCGCAACTAGAACAAATAACCCAAACCGCTGAAGAAGTCAGTATTTTTTTCTTTGGTATAACTTTGACCTTTTTTGAAGAGGTTGAAGATGTGATGGCACTGTTGATATAAGAACGTTCTTCTTGTGTGATAGAAGGATGGAGATCTGGATTATCATAAACAATATAAAACCACAAACAACTAAATACCAACGATGTTCCACCAAATATATAAAATATGGATCCCCATCCATTATCAAATCCATGTTCACAAAGAAAACCACCAATTGTCAATCCTAAAACGCACCCCAAACCTTGGCCAGTGAAAGAAATCCCATTCAATATGCTACTCTCTTGTGGTGGATCCCACCGTCCCCATAAAGACTGGATTGTCGGAAATATCGGTCCTGATGCCAAACCTGTCAATATTCTTAAGACAAGGGTAAAATATTCACTTATTCGTGTTAAAACTGGATGAAGAAGACTCAGAATAGATGCTGAGAGAAGAGAAGTCCCTAGAATAATTTTACCACCATATTTATCAGCCAATACACCACCAAGAACATTAGTTGCCATATAACCATAGAAATACCCAGCCACCATGTTTGATTGTAGAGTGTTACTCCATTCAAACTCTTCTTCATATGTTTTATTGAACGGACCATACTCCGAGCTGGAACAAAGTTTGTTGTTTCCTGTAAGGTTGACTTCTCCAGATGAATGATTGGTTGGCTTCAACATACAAACCAAGGCCATACTGAGGTCGCTACGTAAGATCTGCATTAGAAGAGCAGCCATAAAACTCATGTAACCCAATCTCCATCGACATAAAGTATAATGTGATATAAAGATGGTAAATTTTGACATTCTTGACATCAGTTTAATATCCAATAATTCTCACACACAATCGAACTTATTTTCGTTAGAAGGTGTTACGGAACTTCTTGATTTTTTATTTTATAATATATTTTGTAATGTTCATTGGATACTGAAATGTACCGGAAGTGTATCTCGTATATAATTTTATTGTCTATCTGAGATTATTTGGTAAAATAAGAGAGTTTATTCTGTCATCATCATCTGGCAGTTGTGTGTTTGGTAATCCATAGATTATTGGTGACCCGGTAAAATATAAAATATAAAATTTAGATATAAGTGAATATTGAAATGTATTTCTTATTTCAGTCTGTCTTGATCCTTTAAATTATATATTTATATATATATATATATCTGTGTGTGTGTGTGTGTGTGTGTGTGTGTGTATACACATATATCCTTTAAATTATTTATTTATATATATATATATATATATATATATATATATATATATATATATATATATTAAAATGTTAAACAATATTCAATGATTATGTCAAAGAATGAGTTTTACAGTAGATTGGGAGCACTCAACGGGAAAAATAATTTTCTGGAGTTATTAATATTAAAATATAAATATTAATAAAATAGATGTTCTTTGGATCAATTACATTTTATTATACATATTTCGGATGTACAACAGTACGTGCTCATCAGACAAAATATAATGATACATGACATACCCTGATATGTAAAATGGTTACTACCTTAACCATTTAACATCTCAGAGTATGTCATGTATCATTATATTTTGTCTGATGAGCACGTACTGTTGTACATCCGAAATATGTATAATAAAATGTAATTGATCCAAAGAACATCTATTTTATTAATATTTATATTTTAATATATATATATATATATACATATATATGTATAAATATATATATACATATATATATGTATAAATATATATATACATATATATATATATATATATATATATATATATATATATATATATATATATATATAGAGAGAGAGAGAGAGAGAGAGAGAGAGAGAGAGAGAGAGAGAAGAACACTGGAAGGTAATATCCGTAGTGGTAAAGCACTCAACGCACTTTTTCCACATAGGAGTGACGGAGTATATTTAGAATAAGAAAATGTGAAGTAGTTTCACATGTTAAAATCCTTTAATGATAATGCTGTGATACATATTTCAATGACGACAGTGGCTACACGATTCCGTGTACCCAGTGCCGTGACATCATCAGACAGCTTCTTACATAATAAGATTACATTCCCCCAGGCAATCCAAAGTGAAACGACAAGCGAACGGACAAAGCGAGTGTACTTCAATAATTCACCCGTTCACCCCACCTGTTTGCGCAGGCGCAAGTCCGAAGGAAGTTGACCATCCTCTACCCGCTTTGTCCGTTCCCTTGTCGTTTCACTTTGGATTGCCTGGGGGGAACGTAACCTTATTATGTAAGAAGCTGTCTGATGATGTCACGACACTGGGTACACGGAATTGTGTGGCCACACTGTCGTCATTGAAATATGTATCACAGCAATCGGTAGAGGGTCGGACGCCATGCTTTGACGCATAGAGTTACGGCCCTTGCCATTCTGAGTTCAAATCCCGCCGAGGTTAACTTTGCCTTTCATCCTTACGGGGTCGATAAAATAAAGTACCAGTAATACACTGGGAAATTGCTGGCCTTGTGCCAAAAGTAGAAACAATTATCATTAAAGGACTTTAACATGTGAAACTACTTCTCATTTTCTTATTCTATATATATATAAATATATATATATATATATATATATATATATATATATATATATATATATATATATATATATATATAGTTCGGCTGGATCCCGAATCCTTCATATATATATATATATATATATATATAGACTAGCAGTGGTATCGATCTGCTCCTTAGACTGGTGATGCAACAAAAGATATATTTTTGTTGTTGTATATGGGCCTAGAAGGTTTAAATATAGGTATCTGTCCTATAGTTTTGTGTGTGGGCATTTGGGTGTATTTTGGTGTAATTGGTGGGGTGGCATGGCGGGTGTGTATTCACACCGAGACTACTTTGAATACTAAACATAACTATATATTACAGAGTGAACAGTATATGTATAAGATATTTTATTGATATTTTATTGTTATTCTAAGTATAAATTTCACAGAAATTATGGCAATAAAGAATATTTTATTATACATATGACTAATGGATTGATATATATGATTACACTTCAAAACAATTTTCAAGAAGTGTGAAATATGAATAGAAAATGTTCATTTTATTCACAGAAGTCACACAAAATGTTGTGTAAGCCAAGTTGATAGCGAGTGCAAGCCTCGTGGTACCAGTTTCTACATGTATGGCCACTATCCCTGAGTCCCAGTAAATAAATGGTTTGGTTGTAAAAATAGCAGCCAAATTCAGGGTGAAGGGTAAAAGTGGCCATCGAAATAGACTTAACACGTGCTAGAAATAGCAGCTGTATTCAGGACGAAAGGTAAAAAAAAGTGGACATCGAAGTGGTTTTTAGTCATGGTAGAAATAGCCACCAAATTCAGGATGACATGGATAGTGGATGTTCGGCCATATGTAACCCAGTTCTTCTTTTTGGCTAAATACATTCGATGTTCAGAGAGTGGGATTGGCTCCATGCAAATCTTTCCTCACTTAAAAAAGCTTCAAGCACAGGCATCACTTGATATGTGACATTGTTTGTGATGCATGGTATTGCTGGCCATAGGCAAGTCCCTAGCAAGACTAAAAAGCCACGTCCGTGATGCTCATGTATTAAGCGATAGCCTTACTCGGAATCGAATTTCAGACATCATCATCATGTATGTATGTATGTATGTATGTATGTATGTAGTATGTATGTATGTAGTATGTATGTATGTATGTTTAACCGCGCGATCAGGTATCCAGCCCGATTATATATATACACATATACATATACATAGATACATAGATACATATATATATATATATATACACACATATGTACATTTGCATAGCCATATTTACACATTTTTGGAATGTCGTTGACTCTTATGAGTTCTTCCACCCTTTCTCAAGTTTTGTTGTTTTTTTTTTTGTCCTGCAGAGTGTCCAAAATATATATATACAAACATATATAATTTAAGTGAGATCAATACGAGTAAAGGACCCCTAGCCTTTGCCAGGGCATTTTTCTAGGAGAAGGCAACTCAGGAAACTGGGATAACTCCGATATAAAACCTGCGCCTCAGCAGTTAGCGATGATGTTGATCTTTTCTTCTTTTCAGGTTATAGCTACTGTCGCTCAGAGAGTGGGATTGGCTCAGTGCACAGTCTTTCCTCACTTTAAAAACATCTTCATGCACAGGCATTGCACAATAGCATTAATTGATAATTATTAATGAGCGGTGGATTGGCAGTATCGGTAGAGGGTCGGACGCCATGCTTTCCAGCATAGTTACGTCCCTTTACGATCTGAGTTCAAATCCCGCCGAGGTTGACTTTGCCTTTCATCCTTACGGGGTCGATAAAATAAAGTACCAGTAATGCACTGGTAATTGCTGGCCTTGTGCCTAAAGTAGAAACAATTAATTGATAATTATTAATCATGTTATATCGTGCAATGGCCATACTCGATAACGAGGGGCAGCCATGATGTTATCTGTGTGTATGTCGTCGGGACACTCTTGAGTGCTACTGGTAACATGTAACCCAGTGCAACCTGTCGCATGGTCGGGTCGTCGGCGACTAAACCGGTAACCCCGCCAAGTTGACTTGGTGAGAAGGGTGATTTGGGACACCCTGCAGGACAAAAACAAAACCTGACAAAGGGCGGAAGAACTCATAAGATTCAACCGCCATCTAAAAATGTGTATATATGTATATATATGTATATATGTGTATGTGTATATATATATATATATATATATATATATATATATATATATATATATATATATATATATATATATACAAAGTGTTAAAACGATCAAATTTTAGTTTAGAACATTTATTAGCTGACAATTGTCTGAGGGAAGTCTGGAAACATCGGAGCATAAGTAATGTCGAAAACGTGTAACTAGAATCCTAGTCATTTAGAACATTTAGGGTACATAGTTGTTATTAGTGTTAAAGGCATCATGTGGAGATTCAGGAGTTAAAAAGATGTTCCGCTTGAAATAACACAATTACAGGTAGCAGTGGTTGAATGTGTAATAGGTATAAGTAAAAGCAAAAAGCACAAGCAAAAAAAATCACAAGCAAAAAAAAGAATTTATAGGCAAGGACAATTGGTGCTCAATGCAGGGGTCAATAGAGTCAATAATGCATGTATGAGAAAAGAGTTATACTGCAGTTGAAATAAACATATTTTGTGTGGGGTGTTGAGGCATGTTATAATTGTTTAAGATAGTGTGCAATTTGTTAGAGAGGCATGTGTTGATAATGTAGGTATTTTTTATGTAAGGTGTAATGTAAAGCACTAGATAGAGTTCGGTATGTGATGATCATTTAAGTGTTTTTGTGATGTAGTTCGTATTTATGTGCATGTGTTGTTATATATATATATATATATATATATATATATATATATATATATATATAGGAACCAGTAAGACCCCGACAGCTGAGCTCAAGCCGTTTCGACGGCTAATTCAGAATTAGCCGTCGAAACGGCTTGAGCTCAGCTGTCGGGGTCTTACTGGTTCCTATTACCCACTCTACTACCTCAAGTATTGAGTACTTTGGTGCGTTATGGTCCACCTGGTTCCTTACCACATTTCCTTCGTTATATATATATATATATATATATATATATATATATATATATGCAAAAGTTTTATTTAAAATGTTGGGTTACAACGAGTAAATATTTTATAACTGATATAAAAGCACTCAACAGGTCAAATTTATTTATAAAACTGTCTATATATTGTATTTTGTCTGAAGAGGGCATACCATATTTTAATATGATATCCCTGAAATATATATAAAAAAATATATATAATGAAATAAATATGGTTTTATAAATGTAATTTCCATTTGTTTAATATCGTATATATATATATATATAGTGACGAAACATAAGTCAATTGCATGAACTCATAATCCTTTATTTACTGCTATATATATTTCGATGATAGCCATTGAATGGCTATGACCTCATCAGGCAGTTAGTCAGTTCTTAGATATGCCAGCTCTGTGTGTATAGTGTTGATGGTATCAGAGCCTTGGGACATATATATATATATATATATTAAAATAACAGATTAAAGTTTAAGCAAAGAATAAATATTTGCTATATATTTATTCTTATCGAGCCCTCTTTGGATTTTAGTCTTCACATTTATTATTATTATTATATATATATATGTGCGTGCGTGCGTGCGTGCGCGTGTGCGCGCGCGCGTGTGTGTGTATAACATACCTGATAGGAGGTATTGATTTCTTGTGCGTTTTGTAATCTGACAATTGTGACTTGATAACCATGTATTATGTCATCTCAAGTGTCGCTGCTATGTCAGGTACAGCGATGTACTTTACAAGCGATGTACTTTACCTGACTCAGAAATGTGATGAGTAACACTTCTAGTAGGTCATCATGCACAAATTGTAGGGCTTACCGTATTGTGTGAAGCTTTACTTACACTGCTCTTCGTTGGTAAAGGCTTTCATTTTCGTGAAGATCTTGTGTGTGGCTGAAAGTACTGATGGTGGTATATTTCCAGTTATGCTGTCTACGAATGTAATGCCTAACGATATTTGGAGTTGTTTACCATACTGATTGAAATGGTGAAGGCATCACATTTATCTAGATATAAATTTGAACGACTTCCGTTCGTCCGTCTGTCACACAATATGTGGATGTGCATATTCGGGTTTGGGTGAATGTATGTGTGTGTAAAAGGAAGGAAGGGGATGGTGAAAAAACTGAAGCAAAACAGCGGCTGGCGTTCCATTTGCTACGCTGGGCGTGTGTGTGTGTGTGTGTGTGTGTGTGTGTGTGTGTGTGTGTGTGTGTGTGTGTGTGTGTGTGTGTGTGTGTGTGTGTGTGTGTGTGTGTGTGCTTGTGTAATTGTTGGAGTCATCATGGTGATAAAGGCACAACAATTCACTCACATATAATTATGGTTACTTTCCCATCCCTTTTGAAAATTATCATATTAATTTCAACAAAGTGAAAGGGCTGGGCAAACGAACCTTTGCCAGAGCAAAAGATAACAATATCGCGAGGAGCACTGATAAAACCTCTCAAATAACTTTTTAGGCAAGCCAGCACACTGCAGCATTACCTCGGGTGATGGCGATGCTGATTCGCTGGAACAGCCAAACGCCCTCGTGAGTATCACTAGTTAATTCGGTCAGGCAAGCCGTCAGTGAAGACAAAAACCACGCAGTTAGCAGCCTGACTCCCTCAAACGTCTCGAACGCCACAGCCTGGAAAATGTAGTTAGATGACAGATCACGGTATGTCAGGATTTTGTTCCGCTCGGCTGCGGAAGATGTAGCTCTCGCCCTAACCGCAGCATCCAGGATGTGGGAAGAAATAATTGATACTATATGGACTTTTTTCAACTTATATTACGATAAATACTGCAGGTATTATGTATTACGTATTATGGCAAATACTTTATACTTACATTATATCTGGTGGATTGGCAGTATCGGTAGAGGGTCTGACGCCATGCTTTGCAGCAAAGAATTACGGCCCTTTATGGTCTGAATTCAAATCCCGCCGAGGTTAACTTTACCTTTCATCCTTACGGGGTCGATAAAATAAAGTACCAGTAATACACTGATATAATTACTGGCCTTGTGCCAAAAGTAGAAACAATTATATCTTATTTCTACTTTTAATTTTAAATATCGTATTTCATTTGTAATTTCTAATAATCACGTATTCGTGTTTTGGGACACCGAGATGAGAGAACCAGACAACAGAGTCATGTGATAGAAAAGGAAAATGGCCGTAGCAAAAGTAGTGAACAACTAACTCAATAAAATTCAATACATAGGTAAATTATAATTTTTAATCAAAAAATATTGTATCTTGCGTTAGAAATCAGTCTCATCAGCAATTTTCCCTTCAGGACTGGTGAGTATAAAAAAATCCTTCATTTAAATTGACCTTTGACTTCAAGTATTAGCATGTCTTCAGATGACTTGACCTCAGTATTAGTCTGTCTGTAAGTGGGGAATTGTTCTTTAAAGTTTTCCGTTCGTTCAGAAGAGAACTGAAAAAAAGAAAAGCACAACATAACAGCTTTCATAAACATACACATGTGTATATCAGAGTTTTTAAGATAACTCAAATCTATCCCTTCATGTCATAAGAAGTGACTGAAACAATCGCCATCACAAACGACAATTTCACACACATCCATACACACAAATATATATATATACATACACACAAATATATATATATTGCAAGCAAGGAAAAGCGGACGTAAAATGATGATGATGATGATATATATATATATATATATATATATATATATATATATAATTGGAAACTCTGCTTCGTAGAATCGAGACGTATCTGAGGACCTTGCGATTTCAGAGTCAGGTTCGATCATTACATCGATCGTGCCTCAAGCTGGTCGCCAAAGAAACAATTGTAATATGTCTAACAAATTTTATTCATCGCAACACTGAGTCTCCGTTTCTTATGTGATATATATATATATATATATATATATATATATATATATATACGTACTCTGAAGTGTTGATCAGAGGTAAATAATGTATTGGAGATCGAGTGACGCAACTTCAAGCGATTAGCGACCTCTACACTTACCTGATCAATGAAACAATTGTCAGTACTTGAAATAAATCCCCTTACTGTACAGCCAACCATGTTACTCTTTATTCTTTCACTATATATATATATATATATATATATATATATATATATATATATATATATATATATATATATATAGGATAACAAGGTATCGTTTAAGGTAATCCAGAATTCCGATGATTTGATGTGGCACACACTGTAATTAAGGTCGAGTGACGTAATTTCTAGCGACCAGCGGACTTTAGATTCACCTGATTAATGAAACAATTGTTAATACTGTAAATAAACCCTTCTTGTACAGCCGACCATGTTATTCTTTATTCTTTCACTATATATATATATATATATATATATATATATATATATATGAATCACTACCTCCTTACGGACAACTGACGCTGCACACCGAGTCCGAACACTGAAGAGCCGAACTCCCACTGTCATCGCCTCCATCTCTCTCGCCCTCCCCATCTCTCTGTATTATGAGCAAATGGGCTCCCACGTGCTGGCCGCCTCACGGCCCCGGCGAACAGAATGGAGAAGGCGTTACCCCGGAAGATGATAAGGGAGATGCACTGGAAGAGCCATTTCATATCGCGTGGCTCACACCTGCGGCTAGCCAGCTCAGTGCCTATGGTGGTGAGTAGGGAGGTAGCACTCTGGACTCACGCAGGACCCATCCGTCTGTAAGGACCCAAATGTAAGTGTAGAAATAAGTTTACCTAGCCAGTTTTTGGTGCTGTTCTTTGGGTGATTTCATGGCAGCAACTATTAACAACAAATTCAGAACATCTCTCTACAAGTGAAATAGATAAATACTCGTGTATAAGGTTATATTTCTTAGAAAGTGAAATAGATAAATACTCGTATATAAGGTGATATTTCTCTGCAAGTGAAATAGATAAATACTCATGTGTAAGGTTATATTTCTTAGCAAGTGAAATAGATAAATACTCGTATATAAGGTGATATTTCTCTGCAAGTGAAATAGATAAATACTCGTGTGTAAGGTTATATTTCTTAGCAAGTGAAATAGATAAATACTCGTATATAAGGTAATATTTCTCTGCAAGTGAAATAAATAAATACTCGTGTATAAGCATTTATTTCTTAACAAGCGAAATAGATAAATACTCGTTTATAAGGTAATATTTCTCTGCAGGTGAAATAGATAAATACTCGTGTATAAGGTTATATTTCTTAGCAAGTGAAATAGATAAATACTCGTGTATATGGTTATATTTCTTAGCAAGTGAAATAGATAAATACTCGTATATAAGGTAATATTTCTCTGCAAGTGAAATAGATAAATACTCGTATATAAGGTGATATTTCTCTGCAAGTTAAACAGATAAATACTCGTGTATAAGGTTATATTTATGTCAGGAATCATGATAAAATGCACCTTCTACAGCCTGTAAAGTAGTGGTGCTTATACCATGATAAATTGCACCCAGTCCACACTGTAAACTGATAATACTGGTACCATGATAAAAATGCAACTAGTTCACAATGTAAAGTGGTAGTACTGGTACCACAATAAAATGTACCCAGTACGTACCATGAAATGTTTGGTGTTAGGAAGAGCATCGAGCCACTGAACCTATGCCAAAGTGCAATATATGACCGAGACAGTCCTGTGTCCTGTCTAGCATCACAATGTGACATCCCATCTAACACATGTAGGAAGTGGGATATATGACCGAGACAGTCCTGTGTCCTGTCTAGCATCACAATGTGACATCCCATCTAACACATGTAGGAAGTGGGATATATGACCGAGACAGTCCTGTGTCCTGTCTAGCATCACAATGTGACATCCCATCTAACACATGTAGGAAGTGGGATATATGACCGAGAAAGTCCTGTGTCCTGTCTAGCCTCACAATGTGACATCCCATCTAACACATGTAGGAGGTAGGATATATGACCGAGACAGTCCTGTGTCCTGTCTAGCATCACAATGTGACATCCCATCTAACACATGTAGGAAGTGGGATATATGACCGAGAAAGTCCTGTGTCCTGTCTAGCATCACAATGTGACATCCCATCTAACACATGTAGGAAGTGGGATATATGACCGAGACAGTCCTGTGTCCTGTCTAGCCTCACAATGTGACATCCCATCTAACACATGTAGGAGGTAGGATATATGACCGAGACAGTCCTGTGTCCTGTCTAGCATCACAATGTGACATCCCATCTAACACATGTAGGAAGTGGGATATATGACCGAGACAGTCCTGTGTCCTGTCTAGCATCACAATGTGACATCCCATCTAACACATGTAGGAAGTGGGATATATGACCGAGACAGTCCTGTGTCCTGTCTAGCATCACAATGTGACATCCCATCTAACACATGTAGGAAGTGGGATATATGACCGAGACAGTCCTGTGTCCTGTCTAGCATCACAATGTGACATCCCATCTAACACATGTAGGAAGTGGGATATATGACCGAGACAGTCCTGTGTCCTGTCTAGCATCACAATGTGACATCCCATCTAACACATGTAGGAAGTGGGATATATGACCGAGACAGTCCTGTGTCCTGTCTAGCCTCACAATGTGACATCCCATCTAACACATGTAGGAGGTAGGATATATGACCGAGACAGTCCTGTGTCCTGTCTAGCATCACAATGTGACATCCCATCTAACACATGTAGGAAGTGGGATATATGACCGAGAAAGTCCTGTGTCCTGTCTAGCCTCACAATGTGACATCCCATCTAACACATGTAGGAGGTAGGATGTATGACCGAGACAGTCCTGTGTCCTGTCTAGCATCACAATGTGACATCCCATCTAACACATGTAGGAAGTGGGATATATGACCGAGACAGTCCTGTGTCCTGTCTAGCATCACAATGTGACATCCCATCTAACACATGTAGGAAGTGGGATATATGACCGAGACAGTCCTGTGTCCTGTCTAGCCTCACAATGTGACATCCCATCTAACACATGTAGGAGGTAGGATGTATGACCGAGACAGTCCTGTGTCCTGTCTAGCATCACAATGTGACATCCCATCTAACACATCTGAGGATGTGAGGAGTGGAATACAAACGTAAAAAAGGTTATGACGAACATAAAAACTTTTTTTTTTTTTTTAGATGAGTTAGTCAGCTGACCTGGGCATTACTTCCTCCAACATGATGCAATTGGTATCGAACCGACATCAATAGATCCACAGTATCTACATAGTCACCATCTTTATAGGCTATCAAAGCTTCACAAACAGTTCTACCAACTTCTTGGACAACTTTCTGGAAATGTTTACCTTTGGGACTGAAAATAATAATAATAATAATAATAATAATAATAATAATAATAATAATAATAATAATACGAGAGTGCAGGAGCAAAAGAGGGAGAAAATTAACCGATACCAGGACTTAAAGTGGGAGGTAAAAAGGATTTGGAACTGCCATGAAGTCAAAGTGGTCCCGATTGTCATAGGCGCACTAGGGACTATCTCAAAAAGTTTCCGGGGATGGTTAAATAAAATTGGCCCCGCCCCGCTTTTTGGAACACTTCAAAAGGCATGCTTGCTGGGAACAGCAAGAACCCTCCGATACGTCCTAAATATCTGAGGCTGCAGGTAGTGGCTTGATATTCATTTCAACAAACTTTCCAGTTAACTAACATCAATGACTGAGACTCAAAGAACAATAATAATAATAATTTTTTTTTTTTTTTAAATTATAATCAGTATGCTGTATTAACTGGCTTACCAATGCACGCTGTGAATTTATTTGCCCTAGGTGTCAGGAAGACACTCGGCATATATCTCAGAAACAATAATTGTTTCTACTTTAGGCACAAGGCCAGCAATTACCCAGTACATTACTGGTACTTTATTTTATCGACCCCGTAAGGATGAAAGGCAAAGTTAACCTCGGCGGGATTTGAACTCAGACTGTAAAGGGACGTAACTATGCTGGAAAGCATGGTGTCCGACTCTCTACTGATACTGCCAATCTACCGATATCTCAGAAACAATAATGAAAGAAAATAATAATAAAAATAATAATAATGGTTTCTTTATTGGCCACAAGGGCCGACACAAAGAAAAACATTAGAGACAGCACAGAACAGTACACGACGATACAGAGTGGGTTTTGGTCGTGTAAAACAGTTATAACAAATCAAAAAAATTCAAACAACACAAAAAATAATAATAATTGTTTCTATTTTTGGCACAAGGCCAGTAATTATCCCAGTGCATTACTGGTACTTTATTTTGTCGACCCCGTAAGGATGAAAGGCAAAGTTAGCCTGGGCAGGATTTGAATTTAGACTATAAAGGGGCGTAACTCTATGCTGCATAATAATTTTATTTCAAAATTAACAAGAAAACATTAAAGACAGCACAGGACAAAACATTGTGTGTGTGTTTGTGTTGGTGTGATGTGTGTGTGGGGGTGTGTCGGTGTGGGTCTGCTTGTGTGGGTGTGGGTCAGGCATGGGCTGCCTTTTTCGAGCCGTGGGCCACATAGGGTGTGGCTCATCATAAGACAGACCACACTGCTAGAAAAAAATTCAAAGCAATTTTGAAATGAAGCGTGCCATTCAGAAATCCAAACGGGCCACATGTGGCTCACAGCCCGTGACGTGACTGGTATAGGATTTGTGAATAAATGAGAGAGATAAAAGTAAGCTTACGTGGTGTTATTGGTCATGGTATCCATAAACTTTTCTACCATTTTCATTTCATCAGCTGCCAGAAGTGACATCAATGTATGAATATCTTGAAACATGAACATATGATCATTGATATGTGAAGGACAAACTTCAAAGACAGCTTTCCACTCCTTACTGCAGTCGAAATCTGTAGGAAGGATAAAAACATGGGTACAAGTCACTCAGTAATTCAACACCCTCTTCTTCTTTTTCTATGCCTACATATTCCTGTATTCCTGAAAGAGTTGAGGGAAGGGCAGAGTTGTCAAACACTCCCTCCAATGGGTCCTGTTAGAAGCCACTGTCTGTAAGTGGACCGGTGGATCCCCAAGCGTGACCAACTAAGCTCATGGATGTTATCCAACCATCTTGCTTGAGGTCTACCTCAGAGTCCCCTGTCGGTTGGTTTTGCGCATAAAATCTGTCCAGTGATTCTTTCCTGAGACATTCTAACCACATGCCCATAGTATTAGAGCTGTGATCTAAGAAGAAGAAGAAGAGGAGGAGGATGAGGTAAGAAGAAGAAGAAGAAGAAGAAGAAGAAGAGGAGGAGGAGGTAAAAAGAAGAAGAAGAAGAAGAAGAAGAAGAAGAAGAAGAAGAAAAGGAAGAGGAGGATGAGGTAAGAAGAAGAAGAAGAAGAAGAAGAAGAAAAGAAAGTGGAGGATGAGGTAAGAATAATAATAATAAGAAGAAGAAGAAGGGAGAGGAAGAAGAAGAGGAGGTGGCAATGAATGGAGAAGTCCAGAAGATTCTATAATAGATCTGTGTAGATCTGTGTATTAACTAACCTTCCAACTGAAGACGGTATAGCAGAGAAGCTGAATCTCTGGTGCCACCAAATTTTGTCACATTTGGGTGAATCTGTTAAGAAAATATACATCAATATATTAAAATTAAAAAAAAATTAAAAATTAAAAAAAATGTTCACTCTACATGGCTGAATACAATAAATGTAATCTGAGTTTTTCGAATATTAATTTTAACATTCGATTCGTTTGCAATTATGCAAACAAGCCTCGTTTTTAAAGCCATGTCAGTGAAAGGTTCATTCTATTTTTTATCTCCTTCAGGGCCTAAGTATAGGGCCTCATAACTTAACTAGAAAAGGGCCTCATTTGTCCTAAATCTGGTACTGGCTTCTGTACAGTTTCTGTTAACTAAATTTCCATCACAAGTCTTTGGTCAACTTGAAGCTATTGTAGAAAATATTTCCCTAAAGTTCTATGCAGTGGGACTGAACCCACTATGTAGTCGTGAAGCAAACCCCTTAACTACAGGACTGTGTCTATGAAATAATAAATAATAAATATATTCAGTACTAACCCCTTTTTTGTAAAGGTCCATGGCTGAAGAATAGTCCCCCTGTAGTAAAAGAAGAAAAGAAAGAAGAAACAGGATGAATTAAAACCAGAATTCATCATCATCATCATTATTGTTATTATTATTATTACAGTTGCATTATCTTGCTTTATGTTCATACGAGTTATCACCAAGTCACAACCAGTGGCCTCAAGAGACAACAAGGTCCGCCATGTTCAAGAAAGAACATACATACACACACATGCATCTTTAGTTGTTTAGACTTGTGATGTACTTATATTGACAGAATCTTCCTTAGTATATGGGCAGTTCCCATTAGTACTATCTTTTGTATTTCTCCTATACGCGGGTTTCCTGGGATTTGCGATAAGTAATCATTAGACCCCTTACAACCACTGGTATTGTTTTAGTTCTCAATTTCCACATTTTTCCAATTTCTATCTCCAGGTCCTTATACTTGCTCAATTTTTCAAATGTTTTTATAGATACATACTTGTCTATTGGAACGGACATATCAATTAGCAGGCATACCCTCTTTTTAAAGTCCTTCAGTATTATATCAGGTCTATTTGCATCTATTTTTCGGTCTGTTTGGATGCTAAAGTTCCACAAAATTGAGATGTGATCTTTTTCAAGTACGGGAGGTGGTTAATGCTCCCACCAATTCTTTTGATGGGGCAGGTCAAAATGCTTACACATTATCCAATGTATGTATTGTGCAGCTGTCGTGCCTGTTTAGGTATTCGGTTGGAGCTATAGGACAGCACATTGAAATTATATGATCAATGGTCTCTGGTTGTTTTTTACATACATGGCATAATGGGTTGCATCCATTTTTTTTTTTTTTTTTTTTTTTTTATTATGTTGGCTTGGTAATTTTTTGTTGGTAGACACTGATCTTGTGCTGATATAATTAGTCCTTCAGTCTCCGATTTCAGTCCAGAGGATGCCAACCACTGATGGGTTAAAGTTTTGTCAACATCAGGATTGTTAGCTCTTTCTGGGTATTTTCCATACAGAGGCTTTTCTTGCCATTTCTTAGCCACTTTCTGTACCAGTTCTTTCTTTGCAGTTACTTTTACCTGCCTTGCTTTTTCTGTGTTTTTCATTTCAGCAGTAAATGGAACTTCTGAAATTTGTAGTCCATTACTGTATCTTTGTGCATCTTTTGTAATGGAGTATGATCTTTTGATGCTTTTGTGTTTCAAAACGAGTTTGATCATCCAATCATGTGATTCCCTTAGATATGTAGATAATCCAATTATTATTATTATTATTATTATTATTATTATTCTTTGAGTCTCAATCATTGATGTTATTTAACTGGAAAGTTTGTTCAAATGAATATCAAGCCGCTACCTGCAGCCTCAGATATTCAGAACATATCAGAGGGTTCCGGCTGTACCCAGCAAGCAGGCCTTTTGAAGTGTTCCAAAAAAAAGGGGGGGGGGGCTAGACTAATGTCTTTTAACCATCCTTGAAAACTCTTCGAGATAGTACCTAGTGCTCCTCTGACAATCGGGATGATCTTGATCTCATGACAGTCCCAAATCCTTTTTAACTCCCACTTTATGCAATACAATGAGATATTATGTGAGGTAAAGCCGTTACTGTGAAAATACAATAGTATATATAGAGTAATGTAAATGGTAAAGGGTTAAATTAGATTGATGAGATTGTAGTAGTAGTAGTAGTATCTTTACTACTATAAATACTACTACTATTAACATAATTATTATTATTCACAATGAAATAGCCAAAATAGTAGAGAATTACCTTTTCAATATGGTAGAGAGCCCAGTGCCAGTAGACATGAAAGGATAACATGTCACATGACTACAAAGATAGAAAGATGTCATGTGATATCATACATAACTGGAGAGATATAGCAATGTGGTATATGATATGTTATGTAATATTGTAAGGTGGGATATAGCAATGTGAGATATAATATGTTATATATTATTGTATGGTAGGATATAGCAATGTGAGATATGATATGTTATGTAATATTGTATGGTGGGATATAGCAATGTGGTATATGATATGTTATGTAATAGTGTATAGTGGGATATAGCAACGTGGTATATATGTTATGTAATATTTTATAGTGGGGTATAGCAATGTGATATATATAATGTGATATGTAATATTATATGTAATTGGTGGAATATAGCAATAACTGCAACAAAAACAACAATAGTAACAACAGCTGCAACAATAACCACTGCAACAATAACCACTGCAACACCAACAACTGCAACAGAAACAACAGTAACAACAATCACTGCAACAACAACAATAATAACAAAGAGAATATTAAGGACAACTTACAGACCAATCATCTTCAGTTTTCTCAAAGTATTCAATTCCTTTGTCGAAATGACCTTGCATTTCCCAGATGTGACCTTTGGCATGGCTTGCCCAAATATCAGCCTTGTTGATAGAAAGACTCTGAAATAGCCAACAAATAATCATAATTACCGATAAAACAACAACAACAACAACAACAACAACAACAACAATAATAACAACAACAAAACAACAACAAAGAAAATAGAAAAATGTGATAAAAGTCTGGGGCATGGCTGTGTTGTTAACCTTTAGCACGCTGAATGTTTTTATGAATTACTTCTTTTGGACACTGCATTATGCATTAAGGGGAGATCACTCTATCAGCAACATAAGGCGCCTAGAGTGCCCAGAAGGTTAAGGAGTTTGCTTTGTAACAATGTGGTTCTGGGTTTAGTTTTGCTACATCTTAGACAAGTGTTTTCTACTAAAGCCACAGATTGACGAATGCGCCCCCCCCTCACTCCCCCCGTCCAGCCAGTCTCAGAGACCCTGAAAAGGAGCTTGCTCTTGGCAGTAAAAGAAAATATATAAAATAAAATAAAAGTTACCCACCAACCTGTCTGAGCACCTCTGTGACCTCTGTAAACCCTTTGATATAAAATCACCTGGTTTAACTCTTGATGATACCAAAAGGGTCTTAAGCAAGATGATATCAAAAGGGTCTTATATGGGATGATAGCAGAGGTATAACAAGGGAAAACACTGCCTATGGCGAGCAGTGAAATTGTGCCCTTGCCCAGCACTGTATTTTTACCTATTGTTCTTAATAATTTCCATAAATGGTTTAATGATAAAGCCACCACAGTGTTCTCACCCATGATAATCAAAGACAGATCATACATCTGAAGGAGTGTCTTTTTTCACTCTCCAACGAGGCTTATTTGACTTTAATAGAACATCCTCCAAGTCCAAGTGGCACCCCCCTTCATGTGGAGTCTATGGTATGTGCCATGCTTGCCATACCCTGGTTAGGCCTCTGGATGATAGCAAAGGGATTTTAGATGGGATGATGTCAGAAGGGTTAAATCAAAACCCTTCATCATTTTTATGTTGGAAAGTTTAGATAACATAATCTTCTACTTTGCCCATTGATTCCTGGGAGCTGAGTCCTCAAACATGCCTTCCAGCAGGTCTTATCTGAAGTAACTGTTTCCAACTGATCTAGCTGGATCCCCAAGAAAGACCAGCAAAACTCATGGATGTTATCCAAACATCTGGTTCAGGGTCTACCCCAGGGTCCTCTGCCAATTGGTTATATATATATGAGCATGTGTGTGGCAGTCTATCTGTCTCTATGTGTGTGTGTGTGTGTGTGTGTGTGTGTGTGTGTTACCTTAGAAGCTTCCTTTTCTGCTTCATCAAACAAATTGTTTTCTTCAAGTCCAAATGCCATCATGCCATGGATATAACTACAAAATATTGTTTGAAACACACATACATGTTTGTACATAATATATAAACACATGTATCTATATACATGCATACAAACACACAAACACACACACATATATATATACATATATAAATATATATATATATATATAATTAGAAAGTGAACCACACAATATATTACTACTCCATTCCCAAAGGTTTCGGGACACTAGACAATATCAATATACGTCTGGATCGTTCATCAGACAGATCTGTTCTATACATAGACCACTCTTTTCTTTTTTCCTTTGCTTTTCCTTTGGAATTACCTAACATATATATATATATATATAGAGAGAGAGAGAGAGAAAGAGAGAGAGAAAAGGGGAAAAAACAAAGACACATGCCAGGGATTTTACATACATTCGTGTAAAAATATGAAACAAACAAATATAACAATCGAAATCCCCAATATTATGTGAGGTGCCACAAATGGGTCGTTTAATACCCCGTAGATAGAACAACCCTAGATAGGTAGATAAATATATATATATATATATAATAATAATAACAATAATAGTAATAATAAATTTGAAGACTAAAATCCAAAGAGGGCTCGATAAGGATAAATATATATCAAATATTTAAGAACCGTAGAGCAAATATTTTTCAGAAGATCCCGTTAAGGGTGAAAGCAGCGATTCTTTGCTTAAACTTTAATCTGTTATTTTAATAAATATATATATATATATATATATATATATATATATATATATATATATATATATATGTATGTATATGTATATAAAGTTCTCTAGAAAATAAGAATAAAACTTACCCATGGTTAGGTACAGAGGGGGTCCAGTGAGGAAGGATGCTAGCCACAGAATCACGGAGTTGTGGAATTCTCCCAAGGTAGTAATAGGAATATGTAGACAGCTTTAAAGCCAAAAGATCTAAAGGTGTGTCCAGTAAAATATTCTCCCAGATGCGACAGGCCCCTAAATAATCCCTGTAAATTGAAAAATAGGAAGACACTGTAGTGGAAGACCATGGAAGACTTGGGTGGAGGTGATGAGAGCTGACCTCAGATCGTTGAAGCTCACAAAGGAGATGACGAAGGACTGTGACAAATGGGGAGATGCTGTAAGGAAGAAGACCCGTCCTACCCTTGCAAGCAGGGAATGGCGAATGTATGATGGTGATGATGATGAATAACTAATGGCTATATCTGGCATAAAACACATTAGAATCTGAAATAAATAGGAATGGACCTCCACCAGATTCGACGATGCATGCTCCTCTTCTTCAATCAATGAGACAGACTCGTAAAATTAACAAATAAGTGTCTCATCAATCCACAGACACGAGTTTCCTAATGAAATTCTTAGGGAGATTCAGTGTAACAATGTGTGACAAGGTTAACAAGTTAAATTACAGGTACAGTCAATCTTACAGGCTTTCAAACAGTTTCCGTCAACCCAATTTTATGTACTAGGCTTGGGTCGACCCAGGGATGTAGTAAAAGGTACTTACTCAAGGTATTACTTTATGGGATTTAACCCTAATGATTGCAAAGCAAACATTTTAACTAGATGACTATGCAGTTTCCATATATACATGTCAAGTGCTACTTCTTATCAGAAGAATGATATCTCTTCATTGAACAATGCACAAACATGTGCACAGAGGTCACTTTTCAGACCTGCTTTTATTTTGCAGGTACGTTCACAGGTAAGATACTTGAACTATCTGACAGCTGGGTTGTGTCTTCATGCATTTTACCATGTCAAGTCAGTCCACCCGCTGACTTGGAAATTAAGTCACTCTTACTGCAAATGTACCATGGAATGTGTGGTAGTAGAACTATCTCACAGTTGGAGAGGAGGGAGATAGGGCACCCTAAGGGGTGAAAAACAAAACCTGACAAAAGACAGAGGAATGGATAAGAGTCACTAGCCATCCAATAGTGTGCACAGATGTATATATATTGTGTACATATGTATGTGTGTGGGGAGGTGACTGCGAGTGTTTTAAACTTTTAAATAATTTTCATTTTAAAACAGTGTTGTCTCTGATCGAGACGAAGCAAGAGTGCAGTTGATTGAATTGACCACTTGCTGCTGATCTCTGTCCTCTGATGCATTCTAACCCATCACTGTTTTTGACAGAATTTAACTATTTTAACGGCTGTTCTCAAAATAAATACTTTCAAAATCTCATAGATTCGATATTATGCGAGATATTATGTGAGGTAAAGCCTTTACTGTGAAAATACAATAGTATATATAGAGTAATGTAAATGTTATGTGAGGTATTATGTGAGGTAAAGCCTTTACTGTGAAAATACAATAGTATATATAGAGTAATGTAAATGTTATGAGATATTATGTGAGGTAAAGCCTTTACTGTGAAAATACAATAGTATATATAGAGTAATGTAAATATTATGTGAGATATTATGTGAGGTAAAGCCTTTACTGTGAAAATACAATAGTATATATAGAGTAATGTGAATGTTATGAGATATTATGTGAGGTAAAGCCTTTACTGTGAAAATAAAATAGTAAATATAGAGTAAAGTAAATGGTAACGGGTTAAATTCACTTGAAATATTTACCCCTTGGCTCCACATTCAACAGCATCGACATGCTGTGCCTCCCAAGGTGTCACAGTCGGAGCACGTGACATTGCCTTCAGTTTCTTGACTTCATCTTGGAAAGTGGCGTTTCCAAGTAAATTTTGGTTGGCTGAGAAGATGGCCAGAGCCTTCTGAAATACGTGGCCCATGACTGGAGATATGTAAATATAAGAAGAGGAGGAAAAAAATGATAACAACAACAAACAAAAAAACGGAGAAATCATCATCATCATCATCGTCATCATCATCGTCATCATCATCACCATTGCCATCATCATCATCACCAACGTCGCCATCACCATCGCCATCATCGCCATCATCATCATCATCATCATCATCACCATCGCCATCACCATCACCATCGCCATCATCATCATCATCATCACCACGTCACCATCACTGTCGCCATCCCCATCGCCATCATCATCATCACAATCATCATCATCATCATCATCGCCATCGCCATCATCATTATCAACGCCATCATCATCATCATCATCATCATCATCATCATCACGATCGTCACCATCACCGTCGCCATCCCCATCATCATCATCATCATCACAATCATCATCATCATCATCATCGCCATCGCCATCATCATTATCAACGCCATCATCATCATCATCATCATCATCATCATCATCACGATCGTCACCATCACCGTCGCCATCCCCATCATCATCATCATCATCATCACCATCGCCATCGCCATCGCCATCATCATCACCACCATCACCATCGCAATCATCATCATCATCATCGCCTTCATCATCATCACCATCCTCATCATCAACATTATCATTATCATCATCATCATCATCACCACCAACGTCGCCATCATTATCATCATGACCGTCCATGTCTTACTCATACAGAACTGTTTCTGGCTTGGCGTCTTTGGCTGGATGTCTTTCCTAATGTCAACAACATTTACAGTGTGGGCCGGGTGCTTTTTGTTGACACCTACACGACGTTGGCACTCCATCTGAGGAGGGAGCTCCGCGAGGTGGGGTTGCTGTTACAGTAGGTGTCGCTGGCCATTCATCATCATAATCATCCTCAACATTCAACATCAGGCTTTTAAAGCCATCATCATCATCATCATCCTGAACATTCAACATCAGGCTTTTAAAGTCATCATCATCATCAACATCATCCTCAACATTTAACATCAGGCTTTTAAAGTCATCATCATCATCATCCTCAACATTTAACATCAGGCTTTTAAAGTCATCATCATCATCATCCTCAACATTCAACATCAGGTTTTTAAAGTCATCATCATCATCATCATCATCCTGAACATTCAACATCAGGCTTTTAAAGTCATCATCATCATCATCATCATCCTGAACATTCAACATCAGGCTTTTAAAGTCATCATCATCATCATCCTGAACATTCAACATCAGGCTTTTAAAGTCATCATCATCATCATCATCATCCTGAACATTCAACATCAGGCTTTTAAAGTCATCATCATCATCATCATCATCCTGAACATTCAACATCAGGTTTTTAAAGTCATCATCATCATCATCATCATCCTGAACATTCAACATCAGGCTTTTAAAGTCATCATCATCATCATCATCATCCTGAACATTCAACATCAGGCTTTTAAAGTCATCATCATCATCATCATCATCCTGAACATTCAACATCAGGCTTTTAAAGTCATCATCATCATCATCATCATCCTGAACATTCAACATCAGGCTTTTAAAGTCATCATCATCATCATCATCATCCTGAACATTCAACATCAGGCTTTTAAAGTCATCATCATCATCATCATCATCCTGAACATTCAACATCAGGCTTTTAAAGTCATCATCATCATCATCATCATCCTGAACATTCAACATCAGGCTTTTAAAGTCATCATCATCATCATCATCATCCTGAACATTCAACATCAGGCTTTTAAAGTCATCATCATCATCATCATCATCCTGAACATTCAACATCAGGCTTTTAAAGTCATCATCATCATCATCATCATCCTGAACATTCAACATCAGGCTTTTAAAGTCATCATCATCATCATCATCATCCTGAACATTCAACATCAGGCTTTTAAAGTCATCATCATCATCATCATCATCCTGAACATTCAACATCAGGCTTTTAAAGTCATCATCATCATCATCATCATCCTGAACATTCAACATCAGGCTTTTAAAGTCATCATCATCATCATCATCATCCTGAACATTCAACATCAGGCTTTTAAAGTCATCATCATCATCATCATCATCCTGAACATTCAACATCAGGTTTTTAAAGTCATCATCATCATCATCATCATCCTGAACATTCAACATCAGGCTTTTAAAGTCATCATCATCATCATCATCATCCTGAACATTCAACATCAGGCTTTTAAAGTCATCATCATCATCATCATCATCCTGAACATTCAACATCAGGCTTTTAAAGTCATCATCATCATCATCATCATCCTGAACATTCAACATCAGGCTTTTAAAGTCATCATCATCATCATCATCATCCTGAACATTCAACATCAGGCTTTTAAAGTCATCATCATCATCATCATCATCCTGAACATTCAACATCAGGCTTTTAAAGTCATCATCATCATCATCATCATCCTCAACATTCAACATCAGGTTTTTAAAGTCATCATCATCATCATCATCATCCTGAACATTCAACATCAGGCTTTTAAAGTCATCATCATCATCATCATCATCCTGAACATTCAACATCAGGCTTTTAAAGTCATCATCATCATCATCATCATCCTGAACATTCAACATCAGGCTTTTAAAGTCATCATCATCATCATCATCATCCTGAACATTCAACATCAGGCTTTTAAAGTCATCATCATCATCATCATCATCCTGAACATTCAACATCAGGTTTTTAAAGTCATCATCATCATCATCATCATCCTGAACATTCAACATCAGGCTTTTAAAGTCATCATCATCATCATCATCATCCTGAACATTCAACATCAGGCTTTTAAAGCCATCATCATCATCATCATCATCCTCAACATTTAACATCAGGTTTTTAAAGTCATCATCATCATCATCATCATCCTGAACATCCAACATCAGGTTTTTAAAGTCATCATCATCATCATCATCATCCTGAACATTCAACATCAGGCTTTTAAAGTCATCATCATCATCATCATCATCCTGAACATTCAACATCAGGCTTTTAAAGCCATCATCATCATCATCATCATCCTCAACATTTAACATCAGGTTTTTAAAGTCATCATCATCATCATCATCATCCTGAACATTCAACATCAGGCTTTTAAAGCCATCATCATCATCATCATCATCCTGAACATTCAACATCAGGTTTTTAAAGTCATCATCATCATCATCCTCCTCAACATTCAACATCAGGCTTTTAAAATCATCATCATCATCATCATCATCCTGAACATTCAACATCAGGTTTTTAAAGTCATCATCATCATCATCATCATCCTGAACATTCAACATCAGGCTTTTAAAGTCATCATCATCATCATCATCATCCTGAACATTCAACATCAGGCTTTTAAAGTCATCATCATCATCATCATCATCCTGAACATTCAACATCAGGTTTTTAAAGTCATCATCATCATCATCATCATCCTCAACATTCAACATCAGGCTTTTAAAGTCATCATCATCATCATCATCCTGAACATTCAACATCAGGTTTTTAAAGTCATCATCATCATCATCATCATCCTCAACATTCAACATCAGGCTTTTAAAGTCATCATCATCATCATCATCATCCTGAACATTCAACATCAGGTTTTTAAAGTCATCATCATCATCATCATCATCCTGAACATTCAACATCAGGCTTTTAAAGTCATCATCATCATCATCATCATCCTGAACATTCAACATCAGGCTTTTAAAGTCATCATCATCATCATCCTCATCCTGAACATTCAACATCAGGCTTTTAAAGTCATCATCATCATCATCATCATCCTGAACATTCAACATCAGGCTTTTAAAGTCATCATCATCATCATCCTCATCCTGAACATTCAACATCAGGTTTTTAAAGTCATCATCATCATCATCATCATCCTCAACATTCAACATCAGGCTTTTAAAGTCATCATCATCATCATCCTCATCCTGAACATTCAACATCAGGTTTTTAAAGTCATCATCATCATCATCATCATCCTCAACATTCAACATCAGGCTTTTAAAGTCATCATCATCATCATCATCATCCTGAACATTCAACATCAGGTTTTTAAAGTCATCATCATCATCATCATCCTGAACATTCAACATCAGGTTTTTAAAGTCATCATCATCATCATCATCATCCTCAACATTCAACATCAGGCTTTTAAAGTCATCATCATCATCATCATCCTCAACATTCAACATCAGGCTTTTAAAGTCATCATCATCATCATCATCCTGAACATTCAACATCAGGTTTTTAAAGTCATCATCATCATCATCATCATCCTCAACATTCAACATCAGGCTTTTAAAGTCATCATCATCATCATCATCCTGAACATTCAACATCAGGTTTTTAAAGTCATCATCATCATCATCATCCTGAACATTCAACATCAGGTTTTTAAAGTCATCATCATCATCATCATCATCCTCAACATTCAACATCAGGCTTTTAAAGTCATCATCATCATCATCATCCTCAACATTCAACATCAGGCTTTTAAAGTCATCATCATCATCATCATCCTGAACATTCAACATCAGGTTTTTAAAGTCATCATCATCATCATCATCCTCAACATTCAACATCAGGCTTTTAAAGTCATCATCATCATCATCATCATCCTGAACATTCAACATCAGGTTTTTAAAGTCATCATCATCATCATCATCATCCTGAACATTCAACATCAGGCTTTTAAAGTCATCATCATCATCATCATCATCCTCAACATTCAACATCAGGCTTTTAAAGTCATCATCATCATCATCATCCTGAACATTCAACATCAGGTTTTTAAAGTCATCATCATCATCATCCTCATCCTGAACATTCAACATCAGGTTTTTAAAGTCATCATCATCATCATCATCATCCTCAACATTCAACATCAGGCTTTTAAAGTCATCATCATCATCATCATCCTGAACATTCAACATCAGGTTTTTAAAGTCATCATCATCATCATCCTCATCCTGAACATTCAACATCAGGTTTTTAAAGTCATCATCATCATCATCATCATCCTGAACATTCAACATCAGGCTTTTAAAGTCATCATCATCATCATCATCATCCTGAACATTCAACATCAGGCTTTTAAAGTCATCATCATCATCATCATCATCCTGAACATTCAACATCAGGCTTTTAAAGTCATCATCATCATCATCATCATCCTCAACATTCAACATCAGGCTTTTAAAGTCATCATCATCATCATCATCCTGAACATTCAACATCAGGTTTTTAAAGTCATCATCATCATCATCCTCAACATTCAACATCAGGTTTTTAAAGTCATCATCATCATCATCATCATCCTCAACATTCAACATCAGGCTTTTAAAGTCATCATCATCATCATCATCATCCTGAACATTCAACATCAGGTTTTTAAAGTCATCATCATCATCATCATCATCCTGAACATTCAACATCAGGCTTTTAAAGTCATCATCATCATCATCATCATCCTGAACATTCAACATCAGGCTTTTAAAGTCATCATCATCATCATCATCATCCTGAACATTCAACATCAGGTTTTTAAAGTCATCATCATCATCATCATCCTGAACATTCAACATCAGGCTTTTAAAGCCATCATCATCATCATCATCATCCTCAACATTCAACATCAGGCTTTTAAAGTCATCATCATCATCCTCATCCTGAACATTCAACATCAGGTTTTTAAAGTCATCATCATCATCATCATCCTGAACATTCAACATCAGGTTTTTAAAGTCATCATCATCATCATCATCATCCTCAACATTTAACATCAGGCTTTTAAAGTCATCATCATCATCATCATCATCCTGAACATTCAACATCAGGTTTTTAAAGTCATCATCATCATCATCATCATCCTGAACATTCAACATCAGGCTTTTAAAGTCATCATCATCATCATCATCCTGAACATTCAACATCAGGTTTTTAAAGTCATCATCATCATCATCATCCTGAACATTCAACATCAGGCTTTTAAAGCCATCATCATCATCATCATCATCCTCAACATTCAACATCAGGCTTTTAAAGTCATCATCATCATCCTCATCCTGAACATTCAACATCAGGTTTTTAAAGTCATCATCATCATCATCATCCTGAACATTCAACATCAGGTTTTTAAAGTCATCATCATCATCATCATCATCCTCAACATTCAACATCAGGCTTTTAAAGTCATCATCATCATCATCATCATCCTGAACATTCAACATCAGGTTTTTAAAGTCATCATCATCATCATCATCATCCTGAACATTCAACATCAGGCTTTTAAAGTCATCATCATCATCATCATCATCCTGAACATTCAACATCAGGCTTTTAAAGTCATCATCATCATCATCATCATCCTGAACATTCAACATCAGGTTTTTAAAGTCATCATCATCATCATCATCCTGAACATTCAACATCAGGCTTTTAAAGCCATCATCATCATCATCCTCATCCTGAACATTCAACATCAGGTTTTTAAAGTCATCATCATCATCATCATCATCCTCAACATTTAACATCAGGCTTTTAAAGTCATCATCATCATCATCATCCTGAACATTCAACATCAGGTTTTTAAAGTCATCATCATCATCATCATCATCCTCAACATTTAACATCAGGCTTTTAAAGCCATCATCATCATCATCATCCTGAACATTCAACATCAGGTTTTTAAAGTCATCATCATCATCATCATCCTCAACATTCAAAATCAGGTTTTTAAAGTCATCATCATCATCATCATCCTGAACATTCAACATCAGGCTTTTAAAGTCATCATCATCATCATCCTCATCCTGAACATTCAACATCAGGTTTTTAAAGTCATCATCATCATCATCATCATCCTCAACATTTAACATCAGTCTTTTAAAGCCATCATCATCATCATCATCCTGAACATTCAACATCAGGTTTTTAAAGTCATCATCATCATCATCATCATCCTCAACATTTAACATCAGGCTTTTAAAGCCATCATCATCATCATCATCCTGAACATTCAACATCAGGTTTTTAAAGTCATCATCATCATCATCATCCTGAACATTCAACATCAGGTTTTTAAAGTCATCATCATCATCATCATCCTCAACATTCAACATCAGGTTTTTAAAGTCATCATCATCATCATCATCATCCTCAACATTCAACATCAGGTTTTTAAAGTCATCATCATCATCATCATCATCCTCAACATTCAACATCAGGTTTTTAAAGTCATCATCATCATCATCATCATCCTCAACATTCAACATCAGGTTTTTAAAGTCATCATCATCATCATCATCATCCTCAACATTCAAAATCAGGTTTTTAAAGTCATCATCATCATCATCATCATCCTCAACATTCAACATCAGGTTTTGAAAGTCATCATCATCATCATCATCATCCTGAACATTCAACATCAGGTTTTTAAAGTCATCATCATCATCATCATCATCCTCAACATTTAACATCAGGCTTTTAAAGTCATCATCATCATCATCATCCTGAACATTCAACATCAGGTTTTTAAAGTCATCATCATCATCATCATCATCCTCAACATTCAACATCAGGTTTTGAAAGTCATCATCATCATCATCATCATCCTCAACATTCAACATCAGGTTTTGAAAGTCATCATCATCATCATCATCATCCTGAACATTCAACATCAGGTTTTTAAAGTCATCATCATCATCATCATCATCCTCAACATTTAACATCAGGCTTTTAAAGTCATCATCATCATCATCATCATCCTGAACATTCAACATCAGGTTTTTAAAGTCATCATCATCATCATCATCATCCTCAACATTTAACATCAGGCTTTTAAAGTCATCATCATCATCATCATCATCCTGAACATTCAACATCAGGTTTTTAAAGTCATCATCATCATCATCATCATCCTCAACATTCAACATCAGGCTTTTAAAGTCATCATCATCATCATCATCATCCTGAACATTCAACATCAGGTTTTTAAAGTCATCATCATCATCCTCATCCTGAACATTCAACATCAGGCTTTTAAAGTCATCATCATCATCATCATCATCCTCAACATTTAACATCAGGCTTTTAAAGTCATCATCATCATCATCATCATCATCATCATCAGGCTTTTAAAGTCATCATCAACATCATCATCATCATCATTTAAAGTCCAGCTCCCTGCTAGCAAGACTGTGTCAGTCCTTAAGCAGAGCCACAGATCTTTCAGATGGGCCAGGGAGCAGAGACTAGCATCTGACTTTCATGTTTCCCCACACACAAGTAGGTTTAAGAAATCAAATAGATACTCACTGAAATCAGGATCAGCCTGGAGCATTTTATTGGTTGTGGTAGCAATGCCGCCAAAAGATGCATCATTACAGAACCGGGTCAGCTGGCGGGATAGAAAAGACGACACAATAAATATTCATATTAGTCCTCTTGTTACCCTATATCTAATAAGAAACTTTGCATGGTGGTGCCCCAGCATGGCCTCAGTCGGTCAGCTGGAAAACGTTATAGAGTAACAGAGTAATATAATTTTGAAAATAATCACAAATTTTTAGGGATTTAGTAAACTCATTTTTAAGTTGGAACATAACTTTTGTGGTAAAGGCTTTACCTCACATAACATTTACATTGCTCTATATTTACTACTAACAGTGGTACCCGGTGTTGCACGGGATAAGGTATTTTGGAACGTGGGCCGCCAACAGACCTAATCGTGGAAAAACTGCATGCCAGGACAATATGTAAAGAAAATAAACCGAATACTCTGATGGCTGGATAATCTTTAAGATTTTCCTCGATGAAGCAGGAAAAATGCAGGTTTTCGCCTAATGTGGGCCTTAGGGGATCAAGAAAATGAATTTTTTTTATGCGCATAATATGCCTTGAAATTTCGGGAAAATCGGCTAGACGTAACGCCTCCAAAAAGCCCTAAGAAGCTGAAAAAATGAAGTTTTTCACCTAATGCGAGCCCTAGGCCATAAAAAAAGTTGGATTTTCTTTGCTCACGGTATGAAGAAGAGACTGACTAATACATAGTTACAATTTCAAGAAAATCAGTCTGATGTAACGCCTTAAAAAAACCCTAAAAAGCTTAAAAAACGCAGTTTTTCACCTAATGCGGGCCCTAGGAGATCAAAAAATTGAAGCATAAGTAATACACATGTAAAGTTTGAAAAAAATCGGTTGGGTACTTCTCGAGTTTTAGGGATTCAAACTCACATACACACACATCCTCAGGGAAGTGACGTAATGCAGACAGCCAGACATACAGACAGATATTATAAGGGCGCGACGTTATATGTATGTATCTAAAAAGAGAAAGACTAAGAATTATAGAGAGAGATCGCTAAATCGCCTAATGCGGCCCCTAGGGCATTGAAAATTTGAAATGTTTTTATGCTCAGAACACTCCCTGAAACATAAGTATTACATGTGTAAAGTTTGAAAAGAGTCAGTTAGGTGTTTCTCGAGTTTTAGGGATTCAAACTCACACACACACAGACAGACATCCTCAGTTTTATATATATAGATTATATTTTTGTGGTAAAGGCTTTATCTTACCTAATTATCTCACATAATATCGAATTTATGAGATTTTGATATTACTTATTTTGAGAACAATACCTTAACATTAGTATGAGTGGATGGTTACAGCCAGTTTGAATAGAAAGAGGTGAGAGAATTCTGGCCAGATATTCTGGTTTAAATGCTGAAGGGTTAAGAGAGATGGATTGTGTGAATCGGTAGAGCATCAGATGTGCTTTAAGGTACATGGCTAACAGCTCTTTACATTCTGTATACATAGGGTGGGTCATTGTCAACTCTCAACTACCTGATGGTACATGGGTGAAATAGAAGAAGGTGGTGGTGGTGGTGTTGGTGATCATCATCATCATTGTGATAATCATGATGTACAACAACAACAACAACTAGTAGTAGTAGTAGTAGTAGTAGTAGTAGTAGTAGTAGTTAAGTAGATGAAAGCGAGAGAAGGAAATAACCATGAAATAAATTAAAATATGAGTTTCACCTGATTTAGATTGATATCAAATAATTTACAAGCTTCATCTGAAGGTGTTGACATGTCCATACCAAATGTCTTCCAGGCCTAGAGAAAATAAAGTCATGGAATTGGAGTAAATTTGAACATCCTGTAATGACTCAGCAGAAAATATCTATAAAAAAAAAGGTTTGTTAATTCAAATGTCTATAGTATATTTATTAGTGGAACATTTATTAGTGGAATATTAGTAAATTATTTGCAATATTAGAGTGGTTTGGCAGTATTGGTAGAAGGTCGAATGCCATGCTTTGCCGCATAGAGTTACGGCCCTTTATGATCTGAGTTCAAATTCTGCCGAGGTTAACTTTGCCTTTCATCCTTACGGGGTCGATAAAATAAAGTACCAGTAATACACTGGATTAATTGCTGGCCTTGTGCCAAAAGTAGAAACAATTATTGATAGTATCTAAATGTTGTTAATGTTGTGAGAATGTTATGAGGTGGCTGTGGTAGTCTCTGGGTTGTTAATGTTGTGAGAATGTTATGAGGTGGCTGTGGTAGTCTCTGGGTTGTTAATGTTGTGAGAATGTTATGAGGTGGCTGTAGTAGTCTCTGTGTTGTTAATGTTGTGAGAATGTTATGAGGTGGCTGTGGTAGTCTCTGTGTTGTTAATGTTGTGAGAATGTTATGAGGTGGCTGTAGTAGTCTCTGTGTTGTTAATGTTGTGAGAATGTTATGAGGTGGCTGTGGTAGTCTCTGTGTTGTTAATGTTGTGAGAATGTTATGAGGTGGCTGTAGTAGTCTCTGTATTGTTAATGTTGTGAGAATGTTATGAGGTGGCTGTAGTAGTCTCTGTGTTGTTAATGTTGTGAGAATGTTATGAGGTGGCTGTGGTAGTCTCTGGGTTGTTAATGTTGTGAGAATGTTATGAGGTGGCTGTGGTAGTCTCTGTGTTGTTAATGTTGTGAGAATGTTATGAGGTGGCTGTGGTAGTCTCTGGGTTGTTAATGTTGTGAGAATGTTATGAGGTGGCTGTGGTAGTCTCTGTGTTGTTAATGTTGTGAGAATGTTATGAGGTGGCTGTGGTAGTCTCTGTGTTGTTAATGTTGTGAGAATGTTATGAGGTGGCTGTGGTAGTCTCTGTGTTGTTAATGTTGTGAGAATGTTATGAGGTGGCTGTGGTAGTCTCTGGGTTGTTAATGTTGTGAGAATGTTATGAGGTGGCTGTGGTAGTCTCTGTGTTGTTAATGTTGTGAGAATGTTATGAGGTGGCTGTGGTAGTCTCTGTGTTGTTAATGTTGTGAGAATGTTATAGGCAATGCAGGATTTACCACTGTGCTTGGCTGTGCTTAAGCACATGGCCCTGCTAAAAAGGTTTTTTACAAATGTTTGGGGCCTCATAACTTAACTACCACAGGGCCTAATTTGTCCTAAATCCAGCATTAGTTAGCTTTGGTAGTCTCTGTGTTGTGAGAATGTTATGAGGTAGCTTTGGTAGTCTCTGTGTTGTGTCTGGATGTTGACAGTCAGAGGGCCGAGGGTGTCTTAGCATTGTCAAGAGGGCCGAGGGTGTCTTAGCATCACTCAGCAAGACCTTTGTCAGCCGCTCTCCAGATATCTATTTAAGGCTGTATACAGCTATGGTGCGACCACACTTAGAATTTGCATCACCAGTCTGGAACCCCTATCTTGCTCAGGACATTGACCACCTGGAAACTGTTCAGAGACATGCAACCAAGCGAATACCCTCCATCAGGCATCTACCATACTCTGAGCGCCTTGCTTCCCTGGGCATGGATTCATTGAAGCTCCGACGCCTGGCAACTGACTTGGTAAACACCCACAAAATTGTTAACCATGTTGCCAACAACAACCCTGAGTACCTTTTCGATTTCCATGTGTCTAACACACGTGGACATG
>OZ024762.1:11281185-11286185 GCA_964016885.1 Eledone cirrhosa
AGCATAGAGTTACGGCCCTTTACGAGCTGAGTTCAAATCCCGCCGAGGTTAACTTTGCCTTTCATCCTTACGAGGTCGATAAAATAAAGTACCAGTAATGCACTGATATAATGGCAGACCTTGTGCTAAAAAAAAAAAAGTTATTTTCTAAAAGTATTCCTTTACAAACTATAAATAAATATATCTATCATTTCATTAAAGTGCAAGTGGCTGAATATTCCACAGCAAGACTGCTTATGAAAGTCCATTCGATAAACTCAGCCAACTAAATTGGTATGAGTGGTTGAGAGCCATTTCTAACTAATCGGAACTGGAAGTAACAGGGAGAGAGAGAGGGGTGGCGCGTTTCCAGGGTCTATTTCAAGGGCGGTAACCACTTAGACATGTTTACCAAGCCGTTGAAATCAAAACGAAATATTGCTACACACACATGTATAAATAAATAGACATGTGGGCAGGTAGACAGGCAGATAAATAAATAGATATATTTCCTTATTTGCCACAAGAGCAAACAAGTAATAGGAAATTACAAGACGTGACGGCCGTGATTTTACATAAAATCGTGTAAATAAGTTAAAAACAATTAAAAATATACAATCGAAATAACCGTAAGAGGGAACGTATCAGCGTTGTTGTTTATAGAAATATAGATAGATGTGTTTCTTTATTTGCCACAAGATATTTGCCATAGATATATTTCTTTATTTACCATAAAGGTAATATTTGCCATAGATAGGTAGACAGAGATATCTGTTGGGGAAGAACGGACTATATAGATACTTAAAACAGTTATTGTACACAATAATTCCATTATTATTCATTAAAAAAATCAGAGATGGAAATGGGACATGTTAGGAGAAAAAGACATAGGGATTATCATTAAATAGACCACAGCTGGAAAATACTATTTACCTCGTATGTTTTGTATTTTGGTTCTTTAGACTTAACGTCAGCTGGACGGTTAAATTGTTAGACAATCAAGCATAAAACCCGTGACTGTTATCAACTTAGGAAGCAACTGATAATGATAAACTACGTATTACCTTACGAACAATTTTGATCGGAATTAATAAAAAGCGGATGTTCGATCTCCTCCTCTTGCAGAGCAATGGGTAATTTATTTAAAACTATTTGTCTATTTCCTCCACATCTCTCTAGCTATCTATCTCTCTCTATTTATCTATATATCTCCACGTCTCTCTCACTCACATTCACACACACGTTCTCTTATGTGTGCTCTAGTATAAACATTGCAATATACTTAGTTTCGCAATCGATCACAATACGTAGTTATAGCTGTCTTAGACAGGTATCTTTATCAAATAGCCTCTTGTGAACCTAAACCTCTTGAGTGAAAATTAGTTGACAGAAACTGTGTCAAAGCCCGCTAGATGGACTGAACGCGCAATCGAAAGTTAGTCTTGTCATACAGTTTTTCACACTGATTCTACTTGAGAAGTACGTAAAGTGTACACATGTCTGTGGAATACTCAGCCACTTTACACAGTAATTCAGCGAGTTGGTCGATCGTTATATGGGCTTATGTTATATCGTATCAGGTTAATTCTTATACACGTGTGCATTATCTTATCTGTGTGTGTGTGTATATCTTATATAAAGTTTTATATTTGATAGGGGGTGTGTCATATCTTATAATGTTATAATGAGTTTGGTACCAAACCCGTAGCCAGGTTTTCTGCTAGGTAATGCCATTCGAATATATGTTAAAACATGGGGCTGCCAAAACAAAATAAAGAAATATTGTTTACATGTGATACCTCATGCAAATATTTAAACAAATAGAAAGATATTATAAGATGTGAATGTATATTCTCTCTCCTCATATGTATATTGTATATATGCTTTGTCCAAAATACAAGTCAAACCGTATGATATTGTGATATATAAGACAATATCACAATATTATACGGTTTGACTTGTATTTTGGACAAAGCATATATACAATGTCATTAATGTTTTATTTTGCCTTTACCTGTTGTGTTAATTTTTTAAAATAAAATCTTGTTTGATGGGGATGCCAAAACTAAATTTGCTTTTGATAGGGGATGCCGGGCTACGGGCCTGTTTGGTACCAGGTTCGTCGCAATCAGAGCCTCCAAGAGAAATTTTTTCCAATGCGGTACAAGACCCCTTTGGGGCTCGAAGCAGGCAATGATTTTTCTCAAAAATCTCTTGGTCCCCGGAACAAAGTATCGGATGAACTATACCCCCCTCCCTCCTCTCATAGGCCCTGGTCGCAACTCATTTCTACAGCTGAGTGAAATGGAGCAACGGCAAATAAAGAATCTTCCTCAAGGACTCAAAGCACTACACGGTCTGGGAATCGAGCTCACAACCCTACGATTGTGGATCAAACGCTCTAATTACTAAGCCACGCGCCTTCACAGTATTATACAGGGTGTCCCCAAAAAATGTATAAACACTTCAACAGCATTCTAAAAAATATTGCGTGTACAGGTAATCAAAGTGTGTATATATTTGGGTGAGGCGGGGGGCAGCAGGGGAGCTGGACAACAGGAGGTCTTCAGAGAACCCTGTCCCACTCAAGCCAGTGTTCGGCCCCTTATATAAATTTGGATATTATGTTGTTATATGGGCGTGTATCAAATCTTACGATGTTATATTTTATATAACGCATGCGTCATGTGTTATATAATGTTATATAATGTTATGTCTCAATGTATATATGTATGTATGTAAGTATGTATGTATATATGTATGTCAGGTCACCAGTTGGTGCTACTGGTAACATGTATCCCAGTACAACCTGTCCCATGGTCGGGTCGTTGGCGACTAAACTGGCAACCCTACCAAGGTTTCTTGGTGAGGAGGGTGACTTTGGACATCCTGCAGGACTAAAAACAAAACCTGTCAAAGGGCAAAGGAGCTCTTAAGAGTCAATGGCCATCCAAAATCACCGGGAGAGATGACCCCTTAGTCTTTGTCAAGGCAGAATTCTAGGAGAAGGAAAACTCTGATATAACACCTTCAACCTTGATGGTATCCAATGATGTTGACTTGTTCTTCTTTTTGGTAAATATCATCTTGGTTAAGAGAGTGGGACTGGCTTTGTGCGGTGCCTTTGCTCACTATAAAAGCTTCATGGCACAGGCATTGCTTTATATCTGGAGATCTCTCTGCACTTGTTGTCACATGGTACCATGGGCCCAGTACTATGTGTCAATAATTGTCACAAGTGTAGTGTTTGTACCAGAGTTTTCAAGTCGCTGGCTGGACTAAAAAGTCACACTCGTTCAGCGCATCGGTAGGGGTTCTCCTACATGAATATAAAGTAGTGGCCATACTCGAAAACGAGTTGGCAGCCACCATATATGTATGTATGTATGTATGTATGTTAGTATATATGTATGTATGTATGTATGTATGTTAGTATGTATGTATGTTAGTATGTATGTATGTATGTAAGTATGTATGTATATATTTATGTATGTATGTATGTTAGTATATATGTATGTAAGTGTGTATGTATGTATGTCATGTCAGAGGTGTTGGCCTCTGTAGTGATAATGATGATGATGGTGGTGGTGGTGGCCTCTGAAGTGATGATGATGATGGTGGTGGTAGTGGTGTCCTCTCTAATGATGATGATGATGATGATGGTAGCAGTGATGGTGGCAGCAGTGGTTGTGGTGGTGGTGGTGGTGGTGGTGTCTGTAGTGGCCTCTCTAGTGATGATGATAATGATGATGATGATGACCATGATGATGGTAATGATGATGATGGTGAGGGTGAGGATGATGATGATGATGGTAATGATGGTAATGATGTTGATGGTAATGGTAGTAATAGTAGTAGTGGTGATGATGGTGTGCTCTGTTTAACTTTCTCTCCATTTCTCTCTACTTTTTCAGAGAAGATCAAAGTCCGATATGTCCTCGTTGGAATGTCATTCCTCGGTTTTATGGTTGTCTATGCTCTGCGTGTCAACCTCAGTGTTGCCATAGTTGCCATGACAAACACTGTAAAATCTGGAGATGAGAACGTCACCAGACATTGCCCTCTACCTAATGACACCAAACTGTCCAATCATGTGAGACTATTAATTCTCTTCTTCCTTGGTATTGTTTGTTAGACTAGGATTTTTTCTTTTTTTTTGCAACACACTGACACGTATGTGCATATGTATGAGTTTATACAGACATACATTCACACCTACATCCATGTTCAACACACACACACAAGCATATATATGTGTATATATCATGGACTCTCCCATCGATATCCGACGTGTGAGTGTCCAACAAAAGTTCAGCTCTCTGGATGGCAGTGTCTCATGTGATATTTCAATCCTGCCAGCGACCCATAGAGCAAGCCACATAGGTCACAAGAGCAAGAGTTTATGGAGAGTCTTGCTGGTATTCAAGGCCCGTTGCTTTGTCCCTGTTTGGTCAACATGCAATTTCTCTATGTGACTGGATTCAAAGCTCTTGATCGCACTATAATACCATTCTCTACAGTCCTTTCTGTCAGCAGCAATTTGTTCGCTATATATATATATATATATAAAAGGATAAAGATCCCATAACTCCTGGTGGAATTGTAGAGGCACCGTCATGTGTGCCTAGGACACTTTTAAACCTGATTGAGCCCAACCTTCTCCAGGTCTGAACATAGCCGATTTTTTTCTATAGAAGAAAAATCAACCCCAGTACTGGACTGGTACTTTTTTTATCGACCTCGAAAGGATGAAAGGCAAAGTTGACCTCGGCAGGATTTGAAATTAGAGCAGGCAATGAGGCGGAACAAATACCGTAAAGCATTGTATCCGATGTCTTAACAACTCTGTCAATTTGCTGCCTTATATATATACATATATATATATGTGTGTGTATGTGTGCTTGTATATGCTTATATTATTGTAGATTTACAAATAGATCTTACCAAAATCCCCCACATGCACACATACAAACTCACAAACACAATGACAGTACCAGCAACAACAGTAACAACAACACACT